>JBBPBR010000614.1:0-76808 GCA_037974775.1 Cicer pinnatifidum | reverse complement strand
TGTGCATCCAATAGGTGTGTTTGTGTCATTGAATGAACATTTAGGTCATTTTCGTCCTCCCTAGTCTTATTTTTGTCCAATTAGGGTTTTAAGCAATCTTATGCATCCAATAAGTTCATTTGTGTCATTGGATTAACATTTAAGTCATTTTCGTCCTCCCTAGGCTTATTCTTGTCCAATTATGATTTTTAACCAATCTTGTGCATTCAATAGGTGTGTTTTTGTCATTTGATGAACATTTAGGTCATTTTCGTCCTCCCTAGGCTTATTCTTGTCCAATTAGGGTTTTTACCCAATCTTGTGCATCCAATAAGTTCATTTGTGTCATTGGATGAACATTTAGGTCATTTTCGTCCTCCGTAGGCTTATTCTTGTCCAATTAGGGTTTCTAACCAATCTTGTGCATCCAATAGGTGTGTTTGTGTCATTGAATGAACATTTAGGTCATTTTCGTCCTCCCTAGTCTTATTTTTGTCCAATTAGGGTTTTAAGCAATCTTATGCATCCAATAAGTTCATTTGTGTCATTGGATTAACATTTAAGTCATTTTCGTCCTCCCTAGGCTTATTCTTGTCCAATTATGATTTTTAACCAATCTTGTGCATTCAATAGGTGGGTTTGTGTCATTAGATGAACATTTAGGTCATTTTCGTCCTCCCTAGGCTTATTCTTGTCCAATTAGGGTTTTTAACCAATCTTGTGCATCCAATAGGTGTGTTTGTGTCATTTGATGAACATTTAGGTCATTTTCGTCCTCCCTAGGCTTATTCTTGTGCAATTAGGGTTTTTAACCAATCTTGTGCATCCAATAGGTGTGTTTGTGTCATTGGATGAACATTTAGGTCATTTTCGTCCTCCCTAGGCTTATTCTTGTCCAATTAGGGTTTTTAACAAATCTTGTGCATCCAATAAGTTCATTTGTGTCATTGGATGAATATTTAGGTCATTTTCGTCCACCCTAGGCTTATTCTTGTCCAATTAGGGTTTTTATGCAATCTTGTGCATCCAATAACTTCATTTGTGTCATTGGATTAACATTTAAGTCATTTTCGTCCTCTGTAGGCTTATTCTTGTCCAGTTATGATTTTTAACCAATCTTGTGCATTCAATAGGTGTGTTTTTGTCATTTGATGAACATTTAGGTCATTTTCGTCCTCCCTAGGCTTATTCTTGTCCAATTAGGGTTTTTACCCAATCTTGTGCATCCAATAAGTTCATTTGTGTCATTGGATGAACATTTAGGTCATTTTCGTCCTCCGTAGGCTTATTCTTGTCCAATTAGGGTTTCTAACCAATCTTGTGCATCCAATAGGTGTGTTTGTGTCATTGAATGAACATTTAGGTCATTTTCGTCCTCCCTAGTCTTATTCTTGTCCAATTAGGGTTTTAAGCAATCTTGTGCATCCAATAAGTTCATTTGTGTCATTGGATTAACATTTAAGTCATTTTCGTCCTCCCTAGGCTTATTCTTGTCCAATTATGATTTTTAACCAATCTTGTGCATTCAATAGGTGGGTTTGTGTCATTGGATGAACATTTAGGTTATTTTCGTCCTCCCTAGGCTTATTCTTGTCCAATTAGGGTTTTTAACCAATCTTGTGCATCCAATAGGTGTGTTTGTGTCATTTGATGAAAATTTAGGTCATTTTCGTCCTCCCAAGGCTTATTCTTGTCCAATTAGGGTTTTAAGAAATCTTGTGCATCCAATAAGTTCATTTGTGTCATTGGATTAACATTTAAGTCATTTTCGTCCTCCCTAGGCTTATTCTTGTCCAATTATGATTTTTAACCAATCTTGTGCATTCAATAGGTGGGTTTGTGTCATTGGATGAACATTTAGGTCATTTTCGTCCTCCCTAGGCTTATTCTTGTCCAATTAGGGTTTTTAACCAATCTTGTGCATCCAATAGGTGTGTTTGTGTCATTTGATGAACATTTAGGTCATTTTCGTCCTCCCAAGGCTTATTCTTGTCCAATTAGTGTTTTAAGCAATCTTGTGCATCCAATAAGTTCATTTGTGTCATTGGATTGACATTTAAGTTATTTTCGTCCTCCCTAGGCTTATTCTTGTGACATTAGGGTTTTTAACCAATCTTGTGCATCCAATAGGTGTGTTTGTGTCATTGGATGAACTTTTAAGTCATTTTCATCCTCCCTAGGCTTATTCTTGTCCAATTAGGGTTTCTAACGAATCTTGTGCATCCAATAGGTGTGTTTGTTTCATTGGATGAACATTTAGGTCATTTTCGTCCTCCCTAGGCTTATTCTTGTCCAATTAGGGTTTTTAACCAATCTTGTGCATCCAATAAGTTCATTTGTGTCATTGGATGAACATTTAGGTCATTTTCGTCCTCCCTAGTCTTATTCTTGTCCATTTAGGGTTTTTAACCAATCTTGTGCATCCAATAGGTGCGTTTGTGTCATTGGATGAACATTTAAGTCATTTTCGTACTCCCTAGGCTTATTCTTGTCCAATTAGGGTTTTTAACCAACCTTGTGCATCCAATAAGTTCATTTGTGTCATTGGATGAACATTTAGGTCATTTTCGTCCTCCCTAAGCTTATTCTTCTCCAATTAGGGTTTTTAACCAATCTTGTGCATGCAATAAGTTCATTTGTGTCATTGGATGAACATTTAGGTCATTTTCGTCCACCCTAGGCTTATTCTTATCCGATTAGGGTTTGTAACCAATCTTGTGCATCCAATAGGTGTGTTTGTGTCATTGGATGAACATTTAGGTCATTTTCGTCCTCCCAAGGCTTATTCTTGTCCAATTAGGATTTCTAACCAATCTTGTGCATCCAATAGGAGGGTTGTGTCATTGGATGAACATTTAGATCATTTTCGTCCTCCCTTGGCTTATTCTTGTCCAATTAGGGTTTTTAACCAATCTTGTGCATCCAATAAGTTCATTTGTGTCATTGGTTGAACATTTAGTTCATTTTCGTCCTCCCTAGGCTTATTCTTGTCCAATTAGGGATTTTAACCAATCTTGTGCATCCAATAGGTGTGTTTGGGTCATTGGATGAACATTTAGGTCATTTTCGTCCTCCCTAGGCTTATTCTTGTCCAATTAGGGTTTTTAACCAATCTTGTGCATCCAATAGGTGTGTTTGTGTCATTGGATGAACATTTAGGTCATTTTCGTCCTCCCTAGTCTTATTCTTGTCCAATTAGGGTTTTAAGCAATCTTGTGCATCCAATAAGTTCATTTGTGTCATTGATTAAAATTTAGGTCATTTTCGTCCTCCCAATGCTTATTTTTGTGCAATTAGGGTTTTTAACCAATCTTGTGCATCCAATAGGTGTGTTTGTGTCATTCGATGAACATTTAGGTCATTTTCATCCTCCCTAGGCTTATTGTTGTCCAATTAGGGTTTTTAACCAATCTTGTGCATCCAATAGGTGTGTTTGTGTCATTGGATGAACATTTAGGTCATTTTCGTCCTCCCTAGTCTTATTCTTGTCCAATTAGGGTTTTAAGCAATCTTGTGCATCCAATAAGTTAATTTGTGTTATTGGATTAAGATTTAAGTCATTGTCGTCCTACCTAGGCTTATTCTTGTCGAATTAGGGTTTTTAACCAATCTTGTGCATCCAATAAGTTCATTTGTGTCATTGGATGAACATTTAGGTCATTTTCGTCCACCCTAGGCTTATTCTTGTCCAATTAGAGTTTTTAACCAATCTTGTGCATCCAATAAGTTCATTTGTGTCATTGGATGAACATTTAGATCATTTTCGTCCTCCCAAGGCTTATTCTTGTCCAATTAGGGTTTTTAACCAATCTTGTGTATCCAATAAGTTCATTTGTGTCGTTGGATGAACATTTAGGTCATTTTCGTCCTCCCTAGGCTTATTCTTGTCCAATTAGGGTTTTTAAGCAATCTTGTGCATCCAATAAGTTCATTTGTGTCATTGGATGAACATTTAGGTCATTTTCGTCCTCCCTAGGCTTATTCTTGTTCAATTATGGTTTCCAACCAATCTTGTGCATCCAATAGGTGTGTTTGTGTCATTGGATGAACATTTAGGTCATTTTCGTCCTCCCTAGTCTTATTCTTGTCCAATTAGGGTTTTAAGCAATCTTGTGCATCCAATAAGTTCATTTGTGTCATTGGATGAACATTTAGGTCATTTTCGTCCTCCCTAGGCTTATTCTTGTGCAATTAGGGTTTCTAACCAATCTTGTGCATCCAATAGGTGTGTTTGTGTCATTGGATGAACATTTAGGTCATTTTCGTCCTCCCTAGTCTTATTCTTGTCCAATTAGGGTTTTAAGCAATCTTGTGCATCCAATAAGTTCATTTGTGTCAATGGATGAATATTTAGGTCATTTTCGACCTTCCTAGGCTTATTCTTGTCCAATTAGGGTTTCTAACCAATCTTGTGCATCCAATATGTGTGTTTGTGTCTTTGGATGAACATTTATGTCATTTTCGTCCTCCCTAGGCTTATTCTTGTCCAATTAGGGTATTTAACCAATCTTGTGCATCCAATAAGTTCATTTGTGTCATTGGATTAACATTTAGGTCATTTTCGTCCTTCCTAGGGTTATTCTTGTCCAATTAGGGTTTCTAACCAATCTTGTGCATCCAATAGGTGTGTTTGTGTCATTGGATGAACATTTAGGTCATTTTCGTCCTCCCTAGGCTTATTCTTGTCCAATTAGGGTTTTTAACCAATCTTGTGCATCCAATAAGTTCATTTGTGTCATTGGATGAACATTTAGGTCATTTTCGTCCTCCCTAGGCTTTTTCTTGTCCAATTAGGGATTTTAACCAATCTTGTGCATCCAATAGGTGTGTTTGTGTCATTGGATGAACATTTAGGTCATTTTCGTCCTCCCTAGGCTTATTCTTGTCCAATTAGGGTTTTTAACCAATCTTGTGCATCCAATAAGTTCATTTGTGTCATTGGATTAACATTTAGGTCATTTTCGTCCTCCCTAGGCTTATTCTTGTCCAATTAGGGTTTTTAACCAATTTTGTGCATCCAATAGGTGTGTATGTTTCATTGGATGAACATTTAGGTCATTTTCGTCCTCCCTAGGCTTATTCTTGTCCAATTAGGGTTTTTAACCAATCTTGTGCATCCAATAAGTTCATTTGTGTCATTGGATGAACATTTAGGTCATTTTCGTCCTCCCTAGGCTTATTCTTGTCCAATTAGGGTTTTTAACCAATCTTGTGCATCCAATAGGTGTGTTTGTGTCATTGGATGAACATTTAGGTCATTTTCGTCCTCCCTAGGCTTATTCTTGTCCAGTTAGGGTTTCTAACCAATCTTTTGCATCCAATAGGTGTATTTGTGTTATTTGATGAACATTTAGGTCATTTTCGTCCTCCCTAGGCTTATTCTTGTCCAATTAGGGTTTTTAACCAATCTTGTGCATCCAATAGGTGTGTTTGTGTCATTGGATGAACATTTAGGTCATTTTCGTCCTCCCTAGTCTTATTCTTGTCCAATTAGGGTTTTAAGCAATCTTGTGCATCCAATAAGTTCATTTGTGTCATTGGATGAACATTTAGGTCATTTTCGTCCTCCCTAGGCTTATTCTTGTCCAATTAGGGTTTTTAACCAATCTTGTACATCCAATAGGTGTGTTTGTGTCATTTGATGAACATTTAGGTCATTTTCGTCTTCCCTAGGCTTATTCTTGTCCAGTTAGGATTTTTAACCAATCTTGTGCATCCAATAGGTGTGTTTGTGTCATTGGATGAACATTTAGGTCATTTTCGTCCTACCTAGGCTTATTCTTGTCCAATTAGGGTTTTTAACCAATCTTGTGCATCCAATAGGTGTGTTTGTGTCATTGGATGAACATTTAGGTCATTTTCGTCCTCCCTAGGCTTATTCTTGTCCAATTAGGGTTTTTAACCAATCTTATGCATCCAATAGGTGTGTTTGTGTCATTGGATGAACATTTAGGTCATTTTCGTCCTCCCTAGGTTTATTCTTGTCTAATTAGGGTTTTTAAGCAATCTTGTGCATCCAATAAGTTCATTTGTGTTATTGGGTGAACATTTAGGTCATTTTCGTCCTCCCTAGGCTTATTCTTGTCCAATTAGGGTTTTTAACCAATCTTGTGCATCCAATAGGTGTGTTTGTGTCATTGGATGAACATTTAGGTCACTTTCGTCCTCCCTAGGCTTATTCTTGTCCAATTAGGGTTTTTAACCAATTTTGTGCATCCAATAGGTGTGTTTGTGTCATTGAATGAACATTTAGGTCACTTTCGTCCTCCCTAGGCTTATTCTTGTCCAATTAGGGTTTCTAACCAATCTTGTGCATCCAATAGGTGTATTTGTGTCATTGGATGAACATTGAGGTCATTTTCGTCCTCCCTAAGCTTATTCTTGTCCAATTAGGGTTTTTAAGCAATCTTGTGCATCCAATAAGTTCATATCTGTCATTGGATGAACATTTAGGTCATTTTCGTCCTCCCTAGGCATATTCTTGTCCAATTAGGGTTTTTAACCAATCTTGTGCATCCAATACGTGTATTTGTGTCATTGGATGAACATTTAGGTCATTTTCGTCCTCCCTTGGCTTATTCTTATCCAATTAGGGTTTTTAACCAATCTTGTGCATCCAATAAGTTCATTTGTGTCATTGGATGAACATTTAGGTCATTTTCATCCTCCCTAGGCTTATTCTTGTCCAATTAGAGTTTTTAACCAATCTTGTGCATCCAATAGGTGTGTTTGTGTCATTGGATGAACATTTAGGTCATTTTCGTCCTCCCTAGGCTTATTCTTGTCCAATTAGGGTTTTTAACCAATCTTGTGCATCCAATAAGTTCATTTGTGTCATTGGATAAACATTTAGGTCATTTTCGTCCACCCTAGGCTTATTCTTGTCCAATTAGGGTTTTTAACCAATCTTGTGCATCCAATAGGTGTGTTTGTGTCATTCGATGAACATTTAGGTCATTTTCGTCCTCCCTAGGCTTATTCTTGTCCAATTAGGGTTTTTAACCAATCTTGTGCATCCAATAGGTGTGTTTGTGTCATTTGATGAACATTTAGGTCATTTTCGTCCTCCCAAGGCTTATTCTTGTCCAATTAGGGTTTTAAGCAATCTTGTGCATCCAATAAGTTCATTTGTGTCATTGGATTAACATTTAAGTCATTTTCGTCCTCCCTAGGCTTATTCTTGTCCAATTATGATTTTTAACCGATCTTGTGCATTCAATAGGTATGTTTGTGTCATTGGATGAACATTTAGGTCATTTTCGTCCTACCTAGGCTTATTTTTGTCCAATTAGGGTTTTTAACCAATAGGTGTGTTTGTGTCATTGGATGAACATTTAGGTCATTTTCGTCCTCCCTAGGCTTATTCTTGTGCAATTAGGGTTTTTAACCAATCTTGTGCATCCAATAGGTGTGTTTGTGTCATTGGATGAACATTTAGGTCATTTTCGTTCTCCCTAGGCTTATTCTTGTCCAATTAGGGTTTTTAACCAATCTTGTGCATCCATTAAGTTCATTTGTGTCATTGGATGAACATTTAGGTCATTTTCGTCCACCCTAGGCTTATTCTTGTCCAATTAGGGTTTTTAAGCAATCTTATGCATCCAATAACTTCATTTGTGTCATTGGATTAACATTTAAGTCATTTTCGTCCTCCCTACGCTTATTCTTGTCCAATAATGATTTTTAACCAATCTTGTGCATTCAATAGGTGTGTTTGTGTCATTGGATGGACATTTAGGTCATTTTCGTCCTCCCTAGGCTTATTCTTGTCCAATTAGGGTTTTTAACAAATCTTGTGCATCCAATAGGTGTGTTTGTGTCATTTGATGAACATTTAGGTCATTTTCGTCCTCCCAAGGCTTATTCTTGTCCAATTAGGGTTTTAAGCAATCTTGTGCATCCAATAAGTTCATTTGTGTCATTGGATTAACATTTATGTCATTTTCGTCCTCCCTAGGCTTATTCTTGTCACATTAGGGTTTTTAACCAATCTTGTGCATCCAATAGGTCTGTTTGTGTCATTGGCTGAACATTTAAGTCATTTTCATCCTCCCTAGGCTTATTCTTGTCCAATTAGGATTTCTTACGAATCTTGTGCATCCAATAGGTGTGTTTGCTTCATTGGATGAACATTTAAGTCATTTTCGTCCTCCCTAGGCTTATTCTTGTCCAATTAGGGTTTTTAACCAATCTTGTGCATCCAATAGGTGTGTTTGTGTCATTTGATGAACATTTAGGTCATTTTCGTCCTCCCAAGGCTTATTCTTGTCCAATTAGGGTTTTAAGCAATCTTGTGCATCCAATAAGTTCATTTGTGTCATTGGATTAACATTTATGTCATTTTCGTCCTCCCTAGGCTTATTCTTGTCACATTAGGGTTTTTAACCAATCTTGTGCATCCAATAGGTGTGTTTGTGTCATTGGATGAACATTTAGGTCATTTTCGTCCTCCCTAGGCTTATTATTGTCCAATTATGGTTTTTAACCAATCTTGTGCATCCAATAAGTTCATTTGTGTCATTGGATGAACATTTAGCTCATTTTCGTCCTCGCTAGGCTTATTCTAGTCGAATTAGGGTTTTTAACCAATCTTGTTCATCCAATAAGTTCATTTGTGTCATTGGATGAACATTTAGGTCATTTTCGTCCACCCTAGCCTTATTCTTGTCCAATTAGGGTTTTTAAGCAATCTTGTCCGTCCAATAGCTGTGTTTGTGTCATTGGATGAACATTTAGGTCATTTTCGTCCTCCCTAGTCTTATTCTTGTCCAATTAGGGTTTTAAGCAATCTTGTGCGTCCAATAACTTCATTTGTGTCATCGGATTAACATTTAAGTCATTTTCGTCCTCCCTAGGCTTATTATTGTCCAATTAGGGTTTCTAACGAATCTTGTGCATCCAATAGGTGTGTTTGTGTCATTGGATGAACATTTAGGTCATTTTCGTCCTCCCATGTCTTATTCTTGTACAATTAGGGTTTTAAGCAATCTTGTGCATCCAACAAGTTCATTTGTTTCATTGGATGAACATTTAGGTCATTTTCGTCCTCCCTAGGCTTATTCTTGTCCAATTAGGGTTTTTAACCAATCTTGTGCATCCAATAAGTTCATTTGTGTCATTGGATGAACATTTAGGTCATTTTCGTCCACCCTAGCCTTATTCTTGTCCAATTAGGGTTTTTAACCAATCTTGTGCATCCAATAAGTTCATTTGTGTCATTGGATGAACATTTAGGTCATTTTCGACCTCCCTAGGCTTATTCTTGTCGAATTAGGGTTTTTAACCAATCTTGTGCATCCAATAAGTTCATTTGTGTCATTGGATTAACATTTAAGTCATTTTCGTCCTCCCTAGGCTTATTCTTGTCCAATTAGGGTTTTTAAGCAATCTTGTGCGTCCAATAAGTTCATTTGTGTCATTGGATGAACATTTAGGTCATTTTTGTCCTCCTTAGGCTTATTCTTGTCCAATTAGGGTTTCTAACCAATCTTGTGCATCCAATAGGTGTGTTTGTGTCATTGGATGAACATTTAGGTCATTTTCGTCCTCCCTAGGCTTATTCTTGTCCAATTAGGGTTTTTAACCAATCTTGTGCATCCAATAGGTGTGTTTGTGTCATTTGATGAACATTTAGGTCATTTTCGTCCTCCCAAGGCTTATTCTTGTCTAATTAGGGTTTTAAGCAATCTTGTGCATCCAATAAGTTCATTTGTGTCATTGGACGAACATTTAGGTCATTTTCGTCCTCCCTAGGCTTATTTTTGTGCAATTAGGGTTTTTAACCAATCTTTTGCATCCAATAGGTGTGTTTGTGTCATTAGATGAACATTTAGGTCATTTTCATCCTCCCTAGGCTTATTGTTGTCCAATTAGGGTTTTTAACCAATCTTGTGCATCCAATAGGTGTGTTTGTGTCATTGGATGAACATTTAGGTCATTTTCGTCCTCCCTAGTCTTATTCTTGTCCAATTAGGGTTTTAAGCATTCTTGTGCAATCAATGTGTGTGTTTGTGTCATTGGATGAACATTTAGGTCATTTTCGTCCTCCCTAGGCTTATTCTTGTCCAATTAGGGTTTTTAACCAATCTTGTGCATCCAATAAGTTCATTTGTGTCATTGGATGAACATTTAGGTCATTTTCGTCCTCCCTAGGCTTATTCTTGTCCAATTAGGGTTTTTAACCAATCTTGTGCATCCAATAAGTTCATTTGTGTCATTGGATGAACATTTAGGTCATTTTCGTCCTCCCTAGTCTTATTCTTGTCGAATTAGGGTTTTATGCAATCTTGTGCATCCAATAGGTGTGTTTGTGTCATTGGAGGAACATTTAGGTCATTTTGGTCCTCCCTAGTTTTATTCTTATCCAATTAGGGTTTTTATGCAATCTTGTGCATCCAATAGGTGTGTTTGTGTCATTGGACGAACATTTAGGTCATTTTCGTCCTCCCTAGGCTTATTCTTGTCCAATTAGGGTTTTTAACCAATCTTGTGCATCCAATAAGTTCATTTGTGTCATTGGATGAACATTTAGGTCATTTTCGTCCTCCCTAGTCTTATTCTTGTCGAATTAGGGTTTTTATGCAATCTTGTGCATCCAATAGGTGTGGTTGTGTCATTGGAGGAACATTTAGGTCATTTTCGTCCTCCCTAGTCTTATTCTTGTCCAATTAGGGTTTTTATGCAATCTTGTGCATCCAATAGGTGTGTTTGTGTCATTGGACGAACATTTAGGTCATTTGCGTCCTCCCTAGGCTTATTCTTGTCCAATTAGGGTTTTTAACCAATCTTGTGCATCCAATAAGTTCATTTGTGTCATTGGATGAACATTTAGGTCATTTTCGTCCTCCCTAGTCTTATTCTTGTCCAATTTAGGTTTTAAGCAATCTTGTGCATCCAATAAGTTCATTTGTGTCATTGGATGAACATTTAGGTCATTTTTGTCCTCCCTAGGCTGATTCTTGTCCAATTAGGGTTTTTAACCAATCTTGTGCATCCAATAGGTGTGTTTGTGTCATTGGATGAACATTTAGGTCATTTTCGTCCTCCCTAGGCTTATTCTTGTCCAATTAGGGTTTTTAACCAATCTTGTGCATCCAATAAGTTCATTTGGGTCATTGGGTGAACATTTAGGTCATTTTCGTCCTCCCTAGGCTTATTCTTGTCCAATTAGAGTTTTTAACCAATCTTGTGCATCCAATAGGTGTGTTTATGTCATTGGATGAACATTTAGGTCATTTTCGTCCTCCCTAGGCTTATTCTTGTCCAATTAGGGTTTTTAACCAATCTTGTGCATCCAATAAGTTCATTTGTGTCATTGGATGAACATTTAGGTCATTTTTGTCCTCCCAAGGCTTATTCTTGTCCAATTAGGGTTTCTAACCAATCTTGTGCATCCAATAGGTGTGTTTGTGTCATTGGATGAACATTTAGGTCATTTTCGTCCTCCCTAGTCTTATTCTTGTCCAATTAGGGTTTTAAGCAATCTTGTGCATCCAATAAGTTCATTTGTGTCATTGGATGAATATTTAGGTCATTTTCATCCTCCCTTGGCATATTCTTGTCCAATTAGGGTTTCTAACCAATCTTGTGCATCCAATAGGTGTGTTTGTGTCATTCGATGAACATTTAGGTCATTTTCGTCCTCCCTAGTCTTATTCTTGTCCAATTAGGGTTTTAAGCAATCTTGTGCATCCAATAAGTTCATTTGTGTCATTGGATGAATAGTTAGGTCATTTTGGTCCTCCCTATGCTTATTCTTGTCAAATTAGGGTTTCTAACCAATCTTTTGCATCCAATAGGTGTGTTTGTGTCATTGGATGAACATTTAGGTTATTTTCGTCCTCCCTAGTCTTATTCTTGTCAAATTAGGGTTTTGAGCAATCTTGTGCATCCAATAAGTTCATTTGTGTCATTGGATTAACAATTAGGTCATTTTCGTCCTCCCTAGGCTTATTCTTGTTTAATTAGGGTTTCTAACCAATCTTGTGCATCCAATAGGTGTGTTTGTGTCATTGGATGAACATTTAGGTCATTTTCGTCCTCCCTAGGCTTATTCTTGTCCAATTAGGGTTTTTAACCAATCTTGTGCATCCAATAAGTTCATTTGTGTCATTGGATGAACATTTAGGTCATTTTCGTCCACCCTAGTCTTATTCTTGTCCAATTAGGGTTTTAAGCAATCTTGTGCATCCAATAAGTTCATTTGTGTCATTGGATGAACATTTAGGTCATTTTCGTCCTCCCTAGTCTTATTCTTGTCCAATTAGGGTGTTAAGCAATCTTGTGCATCCAATAAGTTCATTTGTGTCATTGGATTAACATTTAGGTCATTTTCGTCCTTCCTAGGCTTATTCTTGTCCAATTAGGGTTTCTAACCAATCTTGTGCATCCAATAGGTGTGTTTGTGTCATTGGATGAACATTTAGGTCATTTTCGTCCTCCCTAGGCTTATTCTTGTCCAATTAGGGTTTTTAACCAATCTTGTGCATCCAATAAGTTCATTTGTGTCATTGGATGAACATTTAGGTCATTTTCGTCCTCCCAAGGCATATTCTTTTCCAATTAGGGATTCTAACCAATCTGGTGCATCCAATAGGTGTGTTTGTGTCATTTGATGAACATTTAGGTCATTTTCGTCCTCCCTATGCTTATTCTTGTCCAATTAGGGTGTTTAACCAATCTTGTGCATCCAATAGGTGTGTTTGTGTCATTGGATGAACATTTAGGTCATTTTCGTCCTCCCTAGGCTTATTCTTGTCCAATTAGGGTTTTTAACCAATCTTGTGCATCCAATAAGTTCATTTGTGTCATTGGGTGAACATTTAGGTCATTTTCGTCCTCCCTAGGCTTATTCTTGTCCAATTAGGGTTTCTAACCAATCTTGTCCTTCCAATAGGTGTGTTTGTGTCATTGGATGAACGTTTAGGTCATTTTCGTCCTCCCTAGGCTTATTCTTGTCCAATTAGGGTTTTAAGCAATCTTGTGCATCCAATAAGTTCATTTGTGTCATTGGATGAATATTTAGGTCATTTTCATCCTCCCTAGGCTTATTCTTGTCCAATTAGGGTTTCAAACCAATCTTGTGCATCCAATAGGTGTGTTTGTGTCATTGGATGAACATTTAGGTCATTTTCGTCCTCCCTAGTCTTATTCTTGTCCAATTAGGGTTTTAAGCAATCTTGTGCATCCAATAAGTTCATTTGTGTCATTGGATTTATATTTAGGTCATTTTCATCCTCCCTAGGCTTATTCTTGTCCAATTAGGGTTTCTAACCAATCTTGTGCATCCAATAGGTGTGTTTGTGTCATTGGATGAACATTTAGGTCATTTTCGTCCTCCCTAGGCTTATTCTTGTCCAATTAGGGTTTTTAACCAATCTTGTGCATCCAATAAGTTCATTTGTGTCATTGGATTAACATTTAGGTCAATTTCGTCCTTCCTAGGCTTATTCTTGTCCAATTAGGGTTTCTAACAAATCTTGTGCATCCAATAGGTGTTTTTGTGTCATTGGATGAACATTTAGGTCATTTTCGTCCTCCCTAGGCTTATTCTTGTCCAATTACGGTTTTTAACCAATCTTGTGCATCCAATAAGTTCATTTGTGTCATTGGATTAACATTTAGGTCATTTTCGTCCTTCCTAGGCTTATTCTTGTCCAATTAGGGTTTCTAACCAATCTTGTGCATCCAATAGGTGTGTTTGTGTCATTGGATGAACATTTAGGTCATTTTCGTCCTCCCTAGTCTTATTCTTGTCCAATTAGGGTTTTAAGCAATCTTGTGCATCCAATAAGTTCATTTGTGTCATTGGATGACAATTTAGGTCATTTTCGTCCTCCCTAGGCTTATTCTGGTCCAATTAGGGTTTTAAGCAATCTTGTGCATCCAATAAGTTCATTTGTGTCATTGGATTAAGATTTAAGTCATTTTCGTCCTCCATAGGCTTATTCTTTTCCAGTTAGGGTTTTTAACCAATCTTGTGCATCCAATAGGTGTGTTTGTGTCATTGGATGAACATTTAGGTCATTTTCGTCCTACCTAGGCTTATTCTTGTCCAATTAGGGTTTTTAACCAATCTTGTGCATCCAATAGGTGTGTTTGTGTCATTGGATGAACATTTAGGTCATTTTCGTCCTCCCTAGGCTTATTCTTGTCCAATTAGGGTTTTTAACCAATCTTGTGCATCCAATAAGTTCATTTGTGTCATTGGATGAACATTTAGGTCATTTTCGTCCACCCTAGGCGTATTCTTGTCCAATTAGGGTTTTTAACCAATCTTGTGCATCCAATAAGTTCATTTGTGTCATTGGATGAACATTTAGGTCATTTTCGTCCTCCCTAGGCTTATTCTTGTCCAATTAGGGTTTTTAAGCAATATTGTGCATCCAATAAGTTCATTTGTGTCATTGGATAAACATTTAGGTCATTTTCGTCCACCCTAGGCTTATTCTTGTCCAATTAGGGTTTTTAACCAATCTTGTGCATCCAATAAGTTCATTTGTGTCATTGGATGAACATTTAGGTCATTTTCGTCCTCCCAAGGCTTATTCTTGTCCAATTAGGGTTTTTAACCATCTTGTGCATCCAATAAGTTCATTTGTGTCATTGGATGAACATTTAGGTCATTTTCGTCCACCCTAGGCTTATTCTTGTCCAATTAGGGTTTTTAACCAATCTTGTACATCCAATAAGTTCATTTGTCTCATTGGATGAACATTTAGGTCATTTTCGTCCTCCCAAGGCTTATTCTTGTCCAATTAGGGTTTTTAACCAATCTTGTGCATCCAATAAGTTCATTTGTGTCATTGGATGAACATTTAGGTCATTTTCGTCCTCCCTAGGCTTATTCTTGTCCAATTAGGGTTTTTAAGCAATCTTGTGCATCCAATAAGTTCATTTGTGTCATTGGATGAACATTTAGGTCATTTTCGTCCTCATAGGCTTATTCTTGTCCAATTAGGGTTTCTAACCAATCTTGTGCATCCAATAAGTTCATTTGTGTCATTGGATGAACATTTAGGTCATTTTCATCCTCCCTAGGCTTATTCTTGTCCAATTAGGGTTTTTATGCAATCTTGTGCATCCAATAAGTTCATTTGTGTCATTTGATGAACATTTAGGTCATTTTCGTCCTCCCTAGGCTTATTCTTGTCCAATTAGGGTTTCTAACCAATCTTGTATATCCAATAGTTGTGTTTGTGTCATTGGATGATCATTTAGGTCATTTTCGTCCTCCCTAGTCTTATTCTTGTCCAATTAGGGTTTTAAGCAATCTTGTGCATCCAATAAGTTCATTTGTGTCATTGGATGAACATTTAGGTCATTTTCGTCCTCCCTAGGCTTTTTTTTGTGCAATTAGGGTTTTTAACCAATCTTGTGCATCCAATAGGTGTGTTTGTGTCATTAGATGAACATTTAGGTCATTTTCGTCCTCCCTAGGCTTATTGTGGTCCAATTAGGGTTTTTAACCAATCTTGTGCATCCAATAAGTGTGTTTGTGATATTGGATGAACATTTAGGTCATTTTCGTCCTCCCTAGTCTTATTCTTGTCCAATTAGGGTTTTAAGCCAATCTTGTGCATCCAATAGGTGTGTTTGTGTTATTTGATGAATATTTAGGTCATTTTCATCCTCCCTAGGCTTATTGTTGTCCAATTAGGGTTTTTAACCAATCTTGTGCATCCAATAGGTGTGTTTGTGTCATTGGATGAACATTTAGGTCATTTTCGTCCTCCCTAGTCTTATTCTTGTCCAATTAGGGTTTTAAGCAATCTTGTGCATCCAATAAGTTCATTTGTGTCATTGGATGAACATTTAGGTCATTTTCGTCCTCCCTAGGCTTTTTCTTGTCCAATTAGGGTTTTAAACAATCTTGTGCATCCAATATGTTCATTTGTGTCATAGGATTAAGAGTTAAGTCATTTTCGTCCTCCCTAGGCTTATTCTTGTCCAGTTAGGGTTTTTAACCAATCTTGTGCATCCCATAGGTGTGTTTGTGTCAATTGATGAACATTTAGGTCATTTTCGTCCTCCCTAGGCTTATTCTTGTCCAATTAGGGTTTTTAACCAATCTTGTGCATCCAATAGGTGTGTTTGTGTCATTGGATGAACATTTAGGTCATTTTCGTCCTCCCTAGGCTTATTCATGTCCAATTAGGGTTTCAAACGAATCTTGTGCATCCAATAGGTTCATTTGTGTCATTGGATGAACATTTAGGTCATTTTCGTCCTCCCTAGGCTTATTCTTGTCCAATTAGGGTTTTCAACCAATCTTGTGCATCCAATAGGTGTGCTTGTGTCATTGGATGATCATTTAGGTCATTTTCGTCCTCCCTAGGCTTATTCTTGTCCAATTAGGGTTTTTAACCAATCTTGTCCATCCAATAGGTGTGTTTGTGTCATTGGATGAACATTTAGGTCATTTTCGTCCTCCCTAGGCTTATTCTTGTCCAATTAGGGTTTTTAACCAATCTTGTGCATCCAATAGGTGTGTTTGTGTCATTGGATGAACATTTAGGTCATTTTCGTCCTCCCTAGGCTTATTCTTGTCCAATTAGGGTTTTTAACCAATCTTGTGCATCCAATAAGTTCATTTGTGTTATTGGATGAACATTTAGGTCATTTTCGTCCACCCTAGGCTTATTCTTGTCCAATTAGGGTTTCTAACTAATCTTGTGCATCCAATAAGTTCATTTGTGTCATTTGATGAACATTTAGGTCATTTTCGTCCTCCCTAGGCTTATTCTTGTCCAATTAGGGTTTCAAAGCAATCTTGTGCATCCAATAGGTGTGTTTGTGTCATTGGATGAACATTTATGTCATTTTCGTCCTCCCAAGGCTTATTCTTGTCCAATTAGGGTTTTTAACCAATCTTGTGCATCCAATAAGTTAATTTGTGTCATTGGATGAACATTTAGGTCATTTTCGTCCTCCCTAGGCTTATTCTTGTCCAATTAGGGTTTTTAACCAATCTTGTGCATCCAATAGGTGTGTTTGTGTCATTGGATGAACATTTAGGTCATTTTCGTCCTCCCCAGTCTTATTCTTGTCCAATTAGGGTTTTAAGCAATCTTGTGCATCCAATAAGTTCATTTGTGTCATTGGATGAACATTTAGGTTATTTTCGTCCTCACTAGGCTTAGTTTTGTGCAATTAGGGTTTTTAACCAATCTTGTGCATCCAATAGGTGTGTTTGTGTCATTAGATGAACATTTAGGTCATTTGCATCCTCCCTACGCTAATTCTTGTCCAATTAGGGTTTTTAACCAATCTTGTGCATCCAATAAGTTCATTTGTGTCATTGGATGAACATTTAGGTCATTTTCGTCCACCCTAGGCTTATTCTTGTCCAATTAGGGTTTTTAAACAATCTTGTGCATCCAATAGATGTGTTTGTGTCATTGGATGAACATTTAGGTCATTTTCGTCCTCCCTAGTCTTATTCTTGTCCAATTAGGGTTTTAAGCAATCTTGTGCATCCAATAAGTTCATTTGTGTCATTGGATGAACATTTAGGTCATTTTCGTCCTCCCTAGGCTTATTCTTGTCCAATTAGGGTTTTTAAGCAATCTTGTGCATCCAATAAGTTCATTTGTGTCATTGGATGAACATTTAGGTCATTTTCGTCGTCCCTAGGCTTATTCTTGTCCAATTACGGTTTCTAACCAATCTTGTGCATCTAATAAGTTCATTTGTGTCATTGGATGAACATTTAGGTCATTTTCGTCCTCCCTAGGCTTATTCTTTTTCAATTAGGGTTTCTAACCAATCTTGTGCATCCAATAGGTGTGTTTGTGTCATTGGATGAACATTTAGGTCATTTTCGTCCTCCCTAGTCTTATTCTTGTCCAATTAGGGTTTTAAGCAATCTTGTGCATCCAATAAGTTCATTTGTGTCATTGGATGAACATTTAGGTCATTTTCGTCCTCCCTAGGCTTATTCTTGTCCAATTAGGGTTTTTAAGCAATCTTGTGCATCCAATAAGTTCATTTGTGTCATTGGATGAACATTTAGGTCATTTTCGTCCTCCCTAGGCTTATTCTTGTTCAATTAGGGTTTCTTACCTATCTTGTGCATCCAATAGGTGTGTTTGTGTCATTGGATGAACATTTAGGTCATTTTCGTCCTCCCTAGGCTTATTCTTGTCCAATTAGGGGTTTTAAACAATCTTGTGCATCCAATAAGTTCATTTGTGTCATTGGATAAACATTTAGGTCATTTTCGTCCACCCTAGGCTTATTCTTGTCCAATTAGGGTTTTTAACCAATCTTGTGCATCCAATAAGTTCATTTGTGTCATTGGATAAACATTTAGATCATTTTCGTCCACCCTAGGCTTATTCTTGTCCAATTAGGCTTTTGAACCAATCTTGTGCATCCAATAAGTTCATTTGTGTCATTGGATGAACATTTAGGTCATTTTCGTCCTCCCTAGGCTTATTCTTGTCCAATTAGGGTTTTTAACCAATCTTGTGCATCCAATAGGTGTGTTTGTGTCATTGGATGAACATTTAGGTCATTTTCGTCCTCCCTAGGCTTATTCTTGTCCAATTAGGGTTTTTAACCAATCATGTGCATCCAATAGGTGTGTTTGTGTCATTGGATGAACATTTAGGTCATTTTCGTCCTCCCTAGGCTTATTCTTGTCCAATTAGGGTTTTTAACCAATCTTGTGCATCCAATAGGTGTGTTTGTGTCATTGGATGAACATTTAGGTCATTTTCGTCCTCCCTAGGCTTATTCATGTCCAATAATGGTTTTTAACCAATCTTGTGCATCCAATAGGTGTGTTTGTGTCATTGGATGAACATTTTGGTCATTTTCGTCCTCCGTATGCTTATTCTTGTCCAATTAGGGTTTTTAACCAATCTTGTGCATCCAATAGGTGTGTTTGTGTCATTGGATGAACATTTAAGTTATTTTCGTCCTCCCTAGGCTTATTCTTGTCAAATTAGGGTTTCTAACCAATCTCGTGCATCCAATAGGTGTGTTTGTGTCATTGGATGAACATTTAGGTCATTTTCGTCCTCCCTAGGCTTATTCTTGTCAAATTAGGGTTTCTAACCAATCTTGTGCATCCAATAGGTGTGTTTGTGTCATTGGATGAACATTTAGGTTATTTTCGTCCTCCCTAGTCTTATTCTTGTCCAATTATGGTTTTAAGCAATCTTGTGCATCCAATAAGTTCATTTGTGTCATTGGATGAATAGTTAGGTCATTTTCGTCCTCCCTAGGCTTATTCTTGTCAAATTAGGGTTTCTAACCAATCGTGTGCATCCAATAGGTGTGTTTGTGTCATTGGATGAACATTTAGGTCATTTTCGTCCTCCCTAGGCTTATTCTTGTCCAATTAGGGTTTTTGACCAATCTTGTGCATCCAATAGGTGTGTTTGTGTCATTGGATGAACATTTAGGTCATTTTCGTCCTCCCTAGGCTTATTCTTGTCCAATTAGGGTTTTTAACCAATCTTGTGCATCCAATAAGTTCATTTGTGTCATTGGGTGAACATTTAGGTCATTTTCGTCCTCCCTAGGCTTATTCTTGTTCAATTAGGGCTTCTAACCAATCTTGTGCATCCAATAGGTGTGTTTAGTCATTTGATGAACATTTAGGTCATTTTCGTCCTCCCTAGGCTTATTCTTGTCCAATTAGGGTTTTTAACCAATCTTGTGCATCCAATAGGTGTGTTTGTGTCATTGGATGAACATTTAGGTCATTTTCGTCCTCCCTAGGCTTATTCTTGTCCAATTAGGGTTTTTAACCAATCTTGTGCATCCAATAAGTTCATTTGTGTCATTGGGTGAACACTTAGGTCATTTTGTCCTCCCTAGGCTTATTCTTGTCCAATTAGGGTTTCTAACCAATCTTGTGCATCCAATAGGTGTGTTTAGTCATTTGATGAACATTTAGGTTATTTTCGTCCTCTCTAGGCTTATTCTTGTCCAATTAGGGTTTTTAACCAATCTTGTGCATCCAATAAGTTCATTTGTGTCATTGGATTAACATTTAGATCATTTTCGTCCTCCCTAGGCTTATTCTTGTCCAATTATGGTTTCTAACCAATCTTGGGCATCCAATAGGTGTGTTTAGTCATTTGAGGAACATTTAGGTTATTTTCGTCCTCTCTAGGCTTATTCTTGTCCAATTAGGGTTTTTAACCAGTCTTGTGCATCCAATAAGTTCATTTGTGTCATTGGATTAACATTTAGGTCATTTTGGTCCTCCCTAGGCTTATTCTTGTCCAATTATGGTTTCTAACCAATCTTGGGCATCCAATAGGTGTGTTTAGTCATTTGATGAACATTTAGGTTATTTTCGTCCTCTCTAGGCTTATTCTTGTCCAATTAGGGTTTTTAACCAATCTTGTGCATCCAATAAGTTCATTTGTGTCATTGGATGAACATTTAGGTCATTTTCGTCCTCCCTAGTCTTATTCTTGTCCAATTAGTGTTTTAAGCAATCTTGTGCATCCAATAAGTTCATTTGTGTCATTGGATGAACATTTAGGTCATTTTCGTCCTCCCTATGCTTATTCTTATCCAATTAGGGTTTTTAACCAATCTTGTGCATCCAATAGGTGTGTTTGTGTCATTGGAAGAACATTTAGATCATTTTCGTCCTCCCTAGGCTTATTCTTGTCCAATTAGGGTTTTTAACCAATTTTGTGCATCCAATAAGTTCATTTTTGTCATTGGGTGAACACATAGGTCATTTTCGTCCTCCCTAGGCTTATTCTTGTCCAATTAGGGTTTCTAACCAATCTTGTGCATCCAATAGGTGTGTTTGTGTCATTGGATGAACATTTAGGTCATTTTCGTCCTCCCTAGGCTTATTCTTGTCCAATTAGGGTTTTTAACCAATCTTGTGCATCCAATAAGTTCATTTGTGTCATTGGGTGAACACTTAGGTCATTTTCGTCCTCCCTAGGCTTATTCTTGTCCAGTTAGGGTTTCTAACCAATCTTGTGCATCCAATAGGTGTGTTTAGTCATTTGATGAACATTTAGGTTATTTTCGTCCTCTCTAGGCTTATTCTTGTCCAATTAGGGTTTTTAACCAATCTTGTGCATCCAATAAGTTCATTTGTGTCATTGGATTAACATTTAGGTCATTTTCGTCCTCCCTAGGGTTATGCTTGTCCAATTAGGGTTTTTAACCAATCTTGTGCATCCAATAGGTGTGTTTGTGTCATTGGATGAACATTTAGGTCATTTTCGTCCTCCCTAGGCTTATTCTTGTCCAATTAGGGTTTTTAACCAATCTTGTGCATCCAATAAGTTCATTTGTGTCATTGGATGAACATTTAGGTCATTTTCGTCCTCCCAAGGCTTATTCTTGTCCAATTAGGGTTTCTAACCAATCTTGTGCATCCAATAGGTGTGTTTGTGTCATTGGATGAACATTTAGGTCATTTTCGTCCTCCCTAAGCTTATTCTTGTCTAATTAGGGTTTTTAAGCAATCTTGTGCATCCAAAAAGTTCATTTGTGTCATTGGATGAACATTTAGGTCATTTTCGTCCACCCTAGGTTTATTCTTTTCCAATTAGGGTTATTAACCAATCTTGTGCATCCAATAAGTTCATTTGTGTCATTGGATGAACATTTAGGTCATTTTCGTCCTCCCTAGGCTTATTCTTGTCCAATTAGGGTTTTTAAGCAATCTTGTGCATCCAATAAGTTCATTTGTGTCATTGGATGAACATTTAGGTCATTTTCGTCCTCCCAAGGCTTATTCTTGTCCAATTAGGGTTTTTAACCAATCTTGTGCATCCAATAAGTTCATTTGTGTCATTGGATTAACATTTAGGTCATTTTCGTCCTCCCTAGGCTTATTCTTGTCCAATTTGGGTTTTTAAGCAATCTTGTGCATCCAATAAGTTCATTTGTGTCATTGGATGAACATTTTGGTCATTTTCGTCCTCCCAAGGCTTATTCTAGTCCAATTAGGGTTTTTAACCAATCTTGTGCATCCAATAAGTTCATTTGTGTCATTGGATAAACATTTAGGTCATTTTCGTCCACCCTAGGCTTATTCATGTCCAATTAGGGTTTTTAAACAATCTTGTGCATCCAATAAGTTCATTTGTGTCATTGGATGAACATTTAGGTCATTTTCGTCCTCCCAAGGCTTATTCTTGTCCAATTAGGGTTTTTAACCAATCTTGTGCATCCAATAAGTTCATTTGTGTCATTGGATTAACATTTAGGTCATTTTCGTCCTCCCTAGGCTTATTCTTGTCCAATTTGGGTTTTTAAGCAATCTTGTGCATCCAATAAGTTCATTTGTGTCATTGGATGAACATTTAGGTCATTTTCGTCCTCCCTAGCCTTATTCTTGTCCAATTAGGGTTTCTAACCAATCTTGTGCATCCAATAGGTGTGTTTGTGTCATTGGATGAACATTTAGGTCATTTTCCTCCTCCCTAGTCTTATTCTTGTCCAATTAGGGTTTTAAGAAATCTTGTGCATCCAATAAGTTCATTTGTGTCATTGGATGAACATTTAGGTCATTTTCGTTCTCCCTAGGCTTATTTTTGAGCAATTAGGGTTTTTAACCAATCTTGTGCATCCAATAGGTGTGTTTGTGTCATTAGATGAACATTTGGGTCATTTTCATCCTCCCTAGGCTTATTGTTGTGCAATTAGGGTTTTAACCCAATCTTGTGCATCCAATAGGTGTGTTTGTGTTATTTGATGAACATTTAGGTCATTTTCGTCTTCCCTAGGCTTATTCTTGTCCAATTAGGGTTTTAAGCAATCTTGTGCATCCAATAAGTTCATTTGTGTCATTGGATTAACATTTAAGTAGTTTTCGTCCTCCCTAGGCTTATTCTTGTCCAATTAGGGTTTTTAACCAATGTTGTGCATCCAATAGGTGTGTTTCTGTCATTGGATGAACATTTAGGTCATTTTCGTCCTCCCTAGGCTTATTCTTGTCCAATTAGGGTTTTTAACCAATCTTGTGCATCCAATAAGTTCATTTGTGTCATTGGATGAACATTTAGGTCATTTTCGTCCACCCTAGCCTTATATTTGTCCAATTAGGGTTTTTAACCAATCTTGTGCGTCCAATAAGTTCATTTGTGTCATTTGATGAACATTTAGGTCATTTTTGTCCTCCCTAGGGTTATTCTTGTCCAATTAGGGTTTCTAACCAATCTTGTGCATCCAATAGGTGTGTTTGTGTCATTGGATGAACATTTAGGTCATTTTCGTCCTCCCTAGTCTTATTCTTGTCCAATTAGGGTTTTAAGCAATCTTGTGCATCCAATAAGTTCATTTGTGTCATTGGATGACAATTTAGGTCATTTTCGTCCTCCCTAGGCTTATTCTGGTCCAATTAGGGTTTTAAGCAATCTTGTGCATCCAATAAGTTCATTTGTGTCATTGGATTAAGATTTAAGTCATTTTCGTCCTCCCTAGGCTTATTCTTGTCCAGTTTGGGTTTTTAACCAATCTTGTGCATCCAATAGGTGTGTTTGTGTCATTGGATGAACATTTAGGTCATTTTCGTCCTACCTAGGCTTATTCTTGTCCAATTAGGGTTTTTAACCAATCTTGTGCATCCAATAGGTGTGTTTGTGTCATTGGATGAACATTTAGGTCATTTTCGTCCTCCCTAGGCTTATTCTTGTCCAATTAGGGTTTTTAACCAATCTTGTGCATCCAATAAGTTCATTTGTGTCATTGGATGAACATTTAGGTCATTTTCGTCCACCCTAGGCTTATTCTTGTCCAATTAGGGTTTTTAAGCAATCTTATGCATCCAATAACTTCATTTGTGTCATTGGATTAACATTTAAGTCATTTTCGTCCTCCCTACGCTTATTCTTGTCCAATAATGATTTTTAACCAATCTTGTGCATTCAATAGGTGTGTTTGTGTCATTGGATGAACATTTAGGTCATTTTCGTCCTCCCTAGGCTTATTCTTGTGCAATTAGGGTTTTTAACCAATCTTGTGCATCCAATAGGTGTGTTTGTGTCATTGGATGAACATTTAGGTCATTTTCGTTCTCCCTAGGCTTATTCTTGTCCAATTAGGGTTTTAAGCAATCTTGTGCATCCAATAAGTTCATTTGTGTCATTGGATTAACATTTAAGTCATTTTCGTCCTCCCTAGGCTTATTCTTGTCCAATTATGATTTTTAACCGATCTTGTGCATTCAATAGGTATGTTTGTGTCATTGGATGAACATTTAGGTCATTTTCGTCCTCCCTAGGCTTATTCTTGTCCAATTAGGGTTTTTAACCAATAGGTGTGTTTGTGTCATTGGATGAACATTTAGGTCATTTTCGTCCTCCCTAGGCTTATTCTTGTCCAATTAGGGTTTTTAACCAATCTTGTGCATCCAATAGGTGTGTTTGTGTCATTTGATGAACATTTAGGTCATTTTCGTCCTCCCAAGGCTTATTCTTATCCAATTAGGGTTTTAAGCAATCTTGTGCATCCAATAAGTTCATTTGTGTCATTGGATTAAGATTTAAGTCATTTTCGTCCTCCCTAGGCTTATTCTCGTCCAGTTAGGCTTTTTAACCAATCTTGTGCATCCAATAGGTGTGTTTGTGTCATTGGATGAACATTTAGGTCATTTTCGTCCTCCCTAGGCTTATTCTTGTCCAATTAGGGTTTTTAACCAATCTTGTGCATCCAATAGGTGTGTTTGTGTCATTGGATGAACATTTAGGTCATTTTCGTCCTCCCTAGGCTTATTCTTGTCCAATTAGGGTTTTTAACCAATCTTGTGCATCCAATAAGTTCATTTGTGTCATTGGATGAACATTTAGGTCATTTTCGTCCACCCTAGGCTTATTCTTGTCCAATTAGTGTTTTTAACTAATCTTGTGCATCCAATAAGTTCATTTGTGTCATTGGATGGACATTTAGGTCATTTTCGTCCTCCCTAGGCTTATTCTTGTCCAAGTAGGATTTTTAAGCAATCTTGTGCATCCAATAAGTTCATTTGTGTCATTGGATGAAGAATTAGGTCATTTTCCTCCTCCTAGGCTTATTGTTGTCCAATTAGGGTTTTTAAGCAATCTTGTGCATCCAATAAGTTTATTTGTGTCATTGGATGTACATTTGGATCATTTTCGTCCTCCCTAGGCTTATTCTTGTCCAATTAGGGTTTTTAACCAATCTTGTTCATCCAATAAGTTCATTTGTGTCATTGGATGAACATTTAGGTCATTTTCTTCCACCCTAGGCTTATTCTTGTCCAATTAGGGTTTTTAACCAATCTTGTGCTTACAATAAGTTCATTTAGGTCATTTTCATCCTCCCTAGGCTTATTATTCTTGTCCAATTAGGGTTTCTAACCAATCTTGTATATCCAATAGGTGGGTTTGTGTCATTGGATGAACATTTAGGTCATTTTCGTCTTCCCTAGTCTTATTCTTGTCCAAGTAGGGTTTTAAGCAATCTTGTGCATCCAATAAGTTCATTTGTGTCATTGGATGAACATTTAGGTCATTTTCGTCCTCCCTAGGCTTATTTTTGTGCAATTAGGGTTTTTAACCAATCTTGTGCATCCAATAGGTGTGTTTGTGTCATTGGATGAACATTTAGGTCATTTTCGTCCTCCCTAGTCTTATTCTTGTCCAATTAGGGTTTTAAGCAATCTTGTGCATCCAATAAGTTCATTTGTGTAATTGGATTAAGATTTAAGTCATTTTCGTCCTCCCTAGGCTTATTCTTGTTCAATTAGGGTTTCTAACCAATCTTGTGCATCCAATAGGTGTGTTTGTGTCATTGGATGAACATTTAGGTCATTTTCGTCCTCCCAAGTCTTATTCTTGTCCAATTATGGTTTTAAGTAATCTTGTGCATCCAATAAGTTCATTTGTGTCATTGGATGAACATTTAGGTCATTTTCGTCCTCCCAAGGCTTATTCTTGTCCAATTAGGGTTTTTAACCAATCTTGTGCATCCAATAAGTTCATTTGTGTCATTGGATGAACATTTAGGTCATTTTCGTCCTCCCTAGGCTTATTCTTGTCCAATTAGGGATTTTAACCAATCTTGTGCATCCAATAGGTGTGTTTGTGTCATTGGATGAACATTTAGGTCATTTTCGTTCTCTATAGGCTTATTCTTGTCCAATTAGGGTTTTTAACCAATCTTGTGCATCCAATAAGTTCATTTGTGTCATTGGATTAACATTTAGGTCATTTTCGTCCACCCTAGGCTTATTCTTGTCCAATTAGGGTTTTTAACCAATCTTGTGCATCCAATAAGTTCATTTGTGACATTGGATGAACATTTAGGTCATTTTGGTCCTCCCTAGGCTTATTCTTGTCCAATTAGGGGTTTTAACCAATCTTGTGCATCCAATAAGTTCATTTGTGACCTTGGATGAAAATTTATGTCATTTTCGTCCTCCCTAGGCTTATTCTTGTCCAATGAGGGTTTCTAACCAATCTTGTGCATCCAATAGGTGTGTTTTTGTCATTGGATGGACATTTAGGTCATTTTCGTCCTCCCTAGGCTTATTCTTGTCCAATTAGGGTTTTTAACCAATCTTGTGCATCCAATAGGTGTGTTTGTGTCATTGGATGAACATTTAGGTCATTTTCGTCCTCCCTAGGCTTATTCTTGTCCAATTAGGGTTTTTAACCAATCTTGTGCATCCAATAAGTTCATTTGTGTCATCGGATTAACATTTAAGTCATTTTCATCCTCTCTAGGCTTATTCTTGTCCAATTAGGGTTTCTAATGAATCTTGTGCATCCAATAGGTGTGTTTGTGTCATTGGATGAACATTTAGGTCATTTTCGTTCTCCCATGGCTTATTCTTGTCCAATTAGGGTTTTTAACCAAAATTGTGCATCCAATAGGTGTGTTTGTGTCATTGGATGAACATTTAGGTCATTTTCTTCCTCCCTAGGCTTATTCTTGTCAAATTAGGGTTTCTAATTAATCTTGTGCATCCAATAGGTGTGTTTGTGTCATTGGATGAACATTTAGGTCATTTTCATCCTCCCTAGTCTTATTCTTGTCCAATTAGGGTTTTAAGCAATCTTGTGCATCCAATAAGTTCATTTGTGTCATTGGATGAACATTTAGGTCATTTTCGTCCTCCCTAGGCTTATTTTTGTGCAATTAGGGTTTTTAACCAATCTTGTGCATCCAATAGGTGTGTTTGTGTCATTAGATGATCATTTAGGTCATTTTCATCCTCCCTAGGCTTATTGTTGTCCAATTAGGGTTTTTAACCAATCTTGTGCATCCAATAGGTGTGTTTGTGATATTGGATGAACATTTAGGTCATTTTCGTCCTCCCTAGTCTTATTCTTGTCCAATTAGGGTTTTAAGCCAATCTTGTGCATCCAATAGGTGTGTTTGTGTTATTTGATGAACATTTAGGTCATTTTCATCCTCCCTAGGCTTATTGTTGTCCAATTAGGGTTTTTAACCAATCTTGTGCATCCAATAGGTGTGTTTGTGTCATTAATTGAACATTTAGGTCATTTTCGTCCTCCCTAGTCTTATTCTTGTCCAATTAGGGTTTTAAGCAATCTTGTGCATCCAATAAGTTCATTTGTGTCATTGGATGAACATTTAGGTCATTTTCGTCCTCTCTAGGCTTATTCTTGTCCAATTAGGGTTTCTAACAAATCTTGTGCATCCAATAGGTGTGTTTGTGTCATTGGATGAACATTTAGGTCATTTTCGTCCTCCTTAGGCTTATTCCTGTCCAATTAGGGTTTTTAACCAATCTTGTGCTTCCAATAGGTTTGTTTGAGTCATTTGATGAACATTTAGGTCATTTTCGTCCTCCCTAGGTTTATTCTTGTCTAATTAGGGTTTTAAGCAATCTTGTGCATCCAAAAAGTTCATTTGTGTCATTGGATGAACATTTAGGTCATTTTCGTCCTCATTAGGCTTATTGTTGTCCAATTAGGGTTTCTAACGAATCTTGTGCATCCAATAGGTGTGTTTGTGTCGTTGGATGAACATTTAGGTCATTTTCGTCCTCCCTGGGCTTATTCTTGTCCAATTAGGGTTTTTAACCAATCTTGTACATCCAATAGGTGTGTTTGTGTCATTTGATGAACATTTAGGTCATTTTCGTCCTCCCTAGGCTTATTCTTGTCCAGTTAGGATTTTTAACCAATCTTGTGCATCCAATAGGTGTGTTTGTGTCATTGGATGAACATTTAGGTCATTTTCGTCCTACCTAGGCTTATTCTTGTCCAATTAGGGTTTTTAACCAATCTTGTGCATCCAATAGGTGTGTTTGTGTCATTGGATGAACATTTAGGTCCTTTTCGTCCTCCCTAGGCTTATTCTTGTCCAATTAGGGTTTTTAACCAATCTTGTGCATCCAATAAGTTCATTTGTGTCATTGGATGAACATTTAGGTCATTTTCGTCCACCCTGGGCTTATTCTTGTCCAATTAGGGTTTTTAACCAATCTTGTGCATCCAATAAGTTCATTTGTGTCATTGGATGAACATTTAGGTCATTTTCGTCCTCCCTAGGCTTATTTTTGTGCAATTAGGGTTTTTAACCAATCTTGTGCATCCAATAGGTGTGTTTGTGTCATTAGATGATCATTTAGGTCATTTTCATCCTCCCTAGGCTTATTGTTGTCCAATTAGGGTTTTTAACCAATCTTGTGCATCCAATAGGTGTGTTTGTGTCATTGGATGAACATTTAGGTCATTTTCGTCCTCCCTAGTCTTATTCTTGTCCAATTAGGGTTTTAAGCAATCTTGTGCATCCAATAAGTTCATTTGTGTCATTGGATGAACATTTAGGTCATTTTCGTCCACCCTGGGCTTATTCTTGTCCAATTAGGGTTTTTAACCAATCTTGTGCATCCAATAAGTTCATTTGTGTCATTGGATGAACATTTAGGTCATTTTCGTCCTCCCTAGGCTTATTCTTGTCCAATTAGGGTTTTTAACCAATCTTGTGCATCCAATAGGTGTGTTTGTGTCATTGGATGAACATTTAGGTCATTTTCGTCCTCCCTAGGCTTATTCTTGTCCAATTAGGGTTTTTATCCAATCTTGTGCATCCAATAAGTTCATTTGTGTCATTGGATTAACATTTAGGTCATTTTCTTCCTCCCTAGGCTTATTCTTGCCCAATTAGGGTTTTTAACCAATCTTGTGCATCCAATAGGTATGTTTGTGTCATTGGATGAACATTTAGGTCATTTTCGTCCTCCCTAGGCTTATTCTTGTCCAATTAGGGTTTTTAACCAATCTTGTGCATCCAATAAGTTCATTTGTGTCATTTGATTAACATTTAGGCCATTTTCGTCCTCCCTAGGCTTATTCTTGTCCAATTAGGGTTTTTAACCAATCTTGTGCATCCAATAGGTGTGTTTGTGTCATTGGATGAACATTTAGGTCATTTTCGTCCTCCCTAGGCTTATTCTTGTCCAATTAGGGTTTTTAACCAATCTTGTGCATCCAATAGGTGTGTTTGTGTCATTGGATGAACATTTAGGTCATTTTCGTCCTCCCTAGGCTTATTCTCTTCCAATTAGTGTTTTTAACCAATCTTTTGCATCCAATAAGTTCATTTGTGTCATTGGATAAACATTTAGGTCATTTTCGTCCACCCTAGGCTTATTTTTGTCCAATTAGGGTTTTTAACCAATCTTGTGCATCCAATAGGTCTGTTTGTGTCATTGGATGAACATTTAGGTCAGTTTCGTCCTCCCTAGGCTTATTCTTGTCCAATTAGGGTTTCTAACGAATCTTGTGCATCCAATAGGTGTATTTGTGTCATTGGATGAACATTTAGGTCATTTTCGTCCTCCCTAGGCTTATTCTTGTCCAATTAGGGTTTTTAACCAATCTTGTGCATCCAATAGGTGTGTTTGTGTCATTGAATGAACATTTAGGTCTTTTTCGTCCTCCCTAGTCTTATTCTTGTCCAATTAGGGTTTTAAGCCAATCTTGTGCATCCAATAGGTGTGTTTGTGTCATTGGATGAACATTTAGGTCATTTTCGTCCTCCCTAGTCTTATTCTTGTCCAATTAGGGTTTTAAGCAATCTTGTGCATCCAATAAGTTCATTTGTGTCATTGGATGAACATTTAGGTCATTTTCGTCCTCCCTAGGCTTATTCTTGTTCAATTAGGGTTTCTAACCAATCTTATGCATCCAATAGGTATGTTTGTGTCATTGGATGAACATTTAGGTCATTTTCGTCCTCCCTAGGCTTATTGTTGTCCAATTAGGGTTTTTAACCAATCTTGTGCATCCAATAGGTGTGTTTGTGTCATTGGATGAACATTTAGGTCATTTTCGTCCTCCCTAGTCTTATTCTTGTCCAATTAGGGTTTTAAGCAATCTTGTGCATCCAATAAGTTCATTTGTGTCATTGGATGAACATTAAGGTCATTTTCGTCCTCCCTAGGCTTATTTTTGTGCAATTAGGGTTTTTAACCATTCTTGTGCATCCAATAGGTGTGTTTGTGTCATTAGATGATCATTTAGGTCATTTTCATCCTCCCTAGGCTTATTGTTGTCCAATTAGGGTTTTTAACCAATCTTGTGCATCCAATAGGTGTGTTTGTGATATTGGATGAACATTTAGGTCATTTTCGTCCTCCCTAGTCTTATTCTTGTCCAATTAGGGTTTTAAGCCAATCTTGTGCATCCAATAGGTGTGTTTGTGTTATTTGATGAACATTTAGGTCATTTTCATCCTCCCTAGGCTTATTGTTGTCCAATTAGGGTTTTTAACCAATCTTGTGCATCCAATAGGTGTGTTTGTGTCTTTGGATGAACATTTAGGTCATTTTCGTCCTCCCTAGTCTTATTCTTGTCCAATTAGGGTTTTAAGCAATCTTGTGCATCCAATAAGTTCATTTGTGTCATTGGATGAACATTTAGGTCATTTTCGTCCTCCTTAGGCTTATTGTTGTCCAATTAGGGTTTCTAACGAATCTTGTGTATCCAATAGGTGTGTTTGTGTCGTTGGATGAACATTTAGGTCATTTTCGTCCTCCCTAGGCTTATTCTTGTCCAATTAGGGTTTTTAACCAATCTTGTGCATCCAATAGGTGTGTTTGTGTCATTGGATGAACATTTAGGTCATTTTCGTCCTCCCTAGGCTTATTCTTGTCCAATTAGGGTTTTTAACCAATCTTGTGCATCCCATAAGTTCATTTGTTTCATTGGACGAACATTTAGGTCATTTTCGTCCTCTCTAGTCTTATTTTTGTTCAATTAAGGTTTCTAACCAATCTTGTGCATCCAATAGATGTGTTTGTGTCATTGGATGAACATTTAGGTCATTTTCGTCCTCCCTAGTCTTATTCTTGTCCAATTAGGGTTTTAAGCAATCTTGTGCATCCAATAAGTTCATTTGTGTCATTGGATGAACATTTTTGTCATTTTCGTCCTCCCTAGGCTTATTTTTGTGCAATTAGGGTTTTTAACCAATCTTGTGCATCCAATAGGTGTGTTTGTGTCATTAGATGATCATTTAGGTCATTTTCATCCTCCCTAGGCTTATTGTTGTCCAATTAGGGTTTTTAACCAATCTTGTGCATCCAATAGGTGTGTTTGTGTCATTGGATGAACATTTAGGTCATTTTCGTCCTCCCTAGTCTTATTCTTGTCCAATTAGGGTTTTAAGCAATCTTGTGCATCCAATAAGTTCATTTGTGTCATTGGATGAACATTTAGGTCATTTTCGTCCACCCTGGGCTTATTCTTGTCCAATTAGGGTTTTTAACCAATCTTGTGCATCCAATAAGTTCATTTGTGTCATTGGATGAACATTTAGGTCATTTTCGTCCTCCCTAGGCTTATTCTTGTCCAATTAGGGTTTTTAAGCAATCTTGGGCATCCAATAAGTTCATTTGTGTCATTGGATGAACATTTAGGTCATTTTCGTCCTCCCTAGGCTTATTCTTGTCCAATTAGGGTTTTTAACCAATCTTGTGCATCCAATAAGTTCATTTGTGTCATTGGATGCACATTTAGGTCATTTTCGTCCTCCCAAGGCTTATTCTTGTCCAATTAGGGTTTTTAACCAATCTTGTGCATCCAATAAGTTCATTTGTGTCATTGGATGAACATTTAGGTCATTTTCGTCCTCCCTAGGCTTATTTTTGTGCAATTAGGGTTTTTAACCAATCTTGTGCATCCAATAGGTGTGTTTGTGTCATTAGATGAATATTTAGGTCATTTTCATCCACCCTAGGCTTATTGTTGTCCAATTAGGGTTTTTAACCTATCTTGTGCATCCAATAGGTGTGTTTGTGATATTGGATGAACATTTAGGTCATTTTCGTCCTCCCTAGTCTTATTTTTGTCCAATTAGGGTTTTAAGCCAATCTTGTGCATCCAATAGGTGTGTTTGTGTTATTTGATGAACATTTAGGTCATTTTCGTCCTCCGTAGGCTTATTCTTGTCCAATTAGGGTTTTAAGCAATCTTGTGCATCCAATAAGTTCATTTGTGTCATTGGATTAACATTTAAGTAGTTTTCGTCCTCCCTAGGCTTATTCTTGTCCAATTAGGGTTTTTAACCAAAGTTGTGCATCCAATAGGTGTGTTTGTGTCATTGGATGAACATTTAGGTCATTTTCTTCCTCCCTAGGCTTATTCTTGTCCAATTAGGGTTTTTAACCAATCTTGTGCATCCAATAGGTGTGTTTGTGTCATTGGATGAACATTTAGGTCATTTTCGTCCTCCCTAGGCTTATTCTTGTCCAATTAGGGTTTTTAACCAATCTTGTACATCCAATAGGTGTGTTTGTGTCATTTGATGAACATTTAGGTCATTTTCGTCCTCCCTAGGCTTATTCTTGTCCAGTTAGGATTTTTAACCAATCTTGTGCATCCAATTGGTGTGTTTGTGTCATTGGATGAACATTTAGGTCATTTTCGTCCTCCCTAGGCTTATTCTTGTCCAATTAGGGTTTTTAACCAATCTTGTGCATCCCATAAGTTCATTTGTTTCATTGGACGAACATTTAGGTCATTTTCGTCCTCCCTAGTCTTATTCTTGTTCAATTAGGGTTTCTAACCAATCTTGTGCATCCAATAGATGTGTTTGTGTCATTGGATGAACATTTAGGTCATTTTCGTCCTCCCTAGTCTTATTCTTGTCCAATTAGGGTTTTAAGCAATCTTGTGCATCCAATAAGTTCATTTGTGTCATTGGATGAACATTTTTGTCATTTTCGTCCTCCCTAGGCTTATTTTTGTGCAATTAGGGTTTTTAACCAATCTTGTGCATCCAATAGGTGTGTTTGTGTCATTAGATGATCATTTAGGTCATTTTCATCCTCCCTAGGCTTATTGTTGTCCAATTAGGGTTTTTAACCAATCTTGTGCATCCAATAGGTGTGTTTGTGATATTGGATGAACATTTAGGTCATTTTCGTCCTCCCTAGTCTTATTCTTGTCCAATTAGTGTTTTAAGCCAATCTTGTGCATGCAATAGGTGTGTTTGTGTTATTTGATGAACATTTAGGTCATTTTCATCCTCCCTAGGCTTATTGTTGTCCAATTAGGGTTTTTAGCCAATCTTGTGCATCCAATAGGTGTGTTTGTGTCATTGGATGAACATTTAGGTCATTTTCGTCCTCCCTAGTCTTATTCTTGTCCAATTAGGGTTTTAAGCAATCTTGTGCATCCAATAACTTCATTTGTGTCATCGGATTAACATTTAAGTCATTTTCATCCTCTCTAGGCTTATTCTTGTCCAATTAGGGTTTGTAACGAATCTTGTGCATCCAATAGGTGTGTTTGTGTCATTGGATGAACATTTAGGTCATTTTCGTCCTCCCATGGCTTATTCATGTCCAATTAGGGTTTTTAACCAAAGTTGTGCATCCAATAGGTGTGTTTGTGTCATTGGATGAACATTTAGGTCATTTTCTTCCTCCCTAGGCTTATTCTTGTCCAATTAGGGTTTCTAACCAATCTTGTGCATCCAATAGGTGTGTTTGTGTCATTGGATGTACATTTAGGTCATTTTCGTCCTCCCTAGTCTTATTCTTGTCCAATTAGGGTTTTAAGCAATCTTGTGCATCCAATAAGTTCATTTGTGTCATTGGATGAACATTAAGGTCATTTTCGTCCTCCTTAGGCTTATTCCTGTCCAATTAGGGTTTTTAACCAATCTTGTGCATCCAATAGGTTTGTTTGTGTCATTTGATGAACATTTAGGTCATTTTCGTCCTCCCTAGGTTTATTCTTGTCCAATTAGGGTTTTAAGCAATCTTGTGCATCCAAAAAGTTCATTTGTGTCATTGGATGAACATTTAGGTCATTTTCGTCCTCCTTAGGCTTATTGTTGTCCAATTAGGGTTTCTAACGAATCTTGTGCATCCAATAGGTGTGTTTGTGTCGTTGGATGAACATTTAGGTCATTTTCGTCCTCCCTAGGCTTATTCTTGTCCAATTAGGGTTTTTAACCAATCTTGTACATCCAATAGGTGTGTTTGTGTCATTTGATGAACATTTAGCTCATTTTCGTCCTCCCTAGGCTTATTCTTGTCCAGTTAGGATTTTTAACCAATCTTGTGCATCCAATAGGTGTGTTTGTGTCATTGGATGAACATTTAGGTCATTTTCGTCCTCCCTAGGCTTATTCTTGTCCAATTAGGGTTTTTAACCAATCTTGTGCATCCAATAAGTTCATTTGTTTCATTGGATGAACATTTAGGTCATTTTCGTCCTCCCTAGGCTTATTCTTGTTCAATTAGGGTTTCTAACCAATCTTGTGCATCCAATAGATGTGTTTGTGTCATTGGATGAACATTTAGGTCATTTTCGTCCTCCCTAGTCTTATTCTTGTCCAATTAGGGTTTTAAGCAATCTTGTGCATCCAATAAGTTCATTTGTGTCATTGGATGAACATTTAGGTCATTTTCGTCCTCTCTAGGCTTATTCTTGTCCAATTAGGGTTTCTAACAAATCTTGTGCATCCAATAGGTGTGTTTGTGTCGTTGGATGAACATTTAGGTCATTTTCGTCCTCCTTAGGCTTATTCCTGTCCAATTAGGGTTTTTAACCAATCTTGTGCATCCAATAGGTTTGTTTGTGTCATTTGATGAACATTTAGGTCATTTTCGTCCTCCCTAGGTTTATTCTTGTCCAATTAGGGTTTTAAGCAATCTTGTGCATCCAAAAAGTTCATTTGTGTCATTGGATGAACATTTAGGTCATTTTCGTCCTCCTTAGGCTTATTGTTGTCCAATTAGGGTTTCTAACGAATCTTGTGCATCCAATAGGTGTGTTTGTGTCGTTGGATGAACATTTAGGTCATTTTCGTCCTCCCTAGGCTTATTCTTGTCCAATTAGGGTTTTTAACCAATCTTGTACATCCAATAGATGTGTTTGTGTCATTTGATGAACATTTAGGTCATTTTCGTCCTCCCTAGGCTTATTCTTGTCCAGTTAGGATTTTTAACCAATCTTGTGCATCCAATAGGTGTGTTTGTGTCATTGGATGAACATTTAGGTTATTTTCGTCCTCCCTAGGCTTATTCTTGTCCAATTAGGGTTTTTAACCAATCTTGTGCATCCAATAGGTGTGTTTGTGTCATTGGATGAACATTTAGGTCATTTTCGTCCTCCCTAGGCTTATTCTTGTCCAATTAGGGTTTTTAACCAATCTTGTGCATCCAATAAGTTCATTTGTGTCATTGGATGAACATTTAGGTCATTTTCGTCCTCCCAAGGCTTATTCTTGTCCAATTAGGGTTTCTAACCAATCTTGTGCATCCAATAAGTTCATTTGTGTCATTGGATGAACATTTAGGTCATTTTCATCCTCCCTAGGCTTATTCTTGTCCAATTAGGTTTTTTAACCAATCTTGTGCATCGAATAAGTTCATTTGTGTCATTGGATGAACATTTAGGTCATTTTCGTCCTCCCAATGCTTATTCTTGTCCAATTAGGGTTTCTAACCAATCTTGTGCATCCAATAGGTGTGTTTATGTCATTGGATGAACATTTAGGTCATTTTCGTCCTCCCTATGCTTATTCTTGTCCAATTAGAGTTTTTAACCAATCTTGTGCATCCAATAGGTGTGTTTGTGTCATTGGATGAACATTTAGGTCATTTTCGTCCTCCCTAGGCTTATTCTTGTCCAATTAGGGTTTTTAACCAATCTTGTGCATCCAATAAGTTCATTTGTGTCATTGGGTGAACATTTAGGTCATTTTCGTCCTATCTAGGCTTATTGTTGTCCAATTAGGGTTTCTAACCAATCTTGTGCATCCAATAGGTGTGTTTAGTCATTTGATGAACATTTAGGTTATTTTCGTCCTCCCTAGGCTTATTCTTGTCCAATTAGGGTTTTTAACCAATCTTGTGCATCCAATAAGTTCATTTGTGTCATTGGATTAACATTTAGGTCATTTTCGTGCTTCCTATGGTTATTCTTGTCCAATTAGGGTTTCTAACCAATCTTGTGCATCTAATAGGTGTGTTTGTGTCATTGGATGAACATTTAGGTCATTTTCGTCCTCCCTAGGCTTATTCTTGTCCAATTAGGGTTTTTAACCAATCTTGTGCATCCAATAAGTTCATTTGTGTCATTGGGTGAACATTTAGGTCATTTTCGTCCTTCCTAGGCTCATTCTTGTGCAATTAGCGTTTCTAACCAATCTTGTGCATCCAATAGGTGTGTTTAGTCATTTGATGATCATTTAGGTTATTTTCGTCCTCCCTAGGCTTATTCTTGTCCAATTAGGGTTTTTAACCAATCTTGTGCATCCAATAAGTTCATTTGTGTCATTGGATTAACATTTAGGTCATTTTCGTCCTCCCTAGGCTTATTCTTGTCCAATAAGGGTTTCTAACCAATCTTGTGCATCCAATAGGTGTGTTTGTGTCATTGGATGAACATTTAGGTCATTTTCGTCCTCCCTAGGCTTATTCTTGTCCAATATGGTTTTTTACCAATCTTGTGCATCCAATAAGTTCATTTGTGTCATTGGATGAACATTTAGGTCATTTTCGTCCTCCCAAGGCTTATTCTTGTCCAATTAGGGTTTTTAACCAATCTTGTGCATCCAATAAGTTCATTTGTGTCATTGGATGAACATTTAGGTCATTTTCATCCTCCCTAGGCTTATTCTTGTCCAATTAGGGTTTTTAACCAATCTTGTGCATCCAATAAGTTTATTTGTGTCATTGGATTAACAATTAGGTCATTTTTGTCCTCCCTAGGCTTATTCTTGTCCAATTAGGGTTTTTAACCAATCTTGTGCATCCAATAGGTGTGTTTGTGTCATTGGATGAACATTTAGGTCATTTTCGTCCTCCCTAGGCTTATTCTTGTCCAATTAGGGTTTTTAACCAATCTTGTGCATCCAATAGGTGTGTTTGTGTCATTGGATGAACATTTAGGTCATTTTCGTCCTCCCTAGGCTTATTCTCTTCCAATTAGTGTTTTTAACCAATCTTTTGCATCCAATAAGTTCATTTGTGTCATTGGATAAACATTTAGGTCATTTTCGTCCACCCTAGGCTTATTTTTGTCCAATTAGGGTTTTTAACCAATCTTGTGCATCCAATAGGTCTGTTTGTGTCATTGGATGAACATTTAGGTCAGTTTCGTCCTCCCTAGGCTTATTCTTGTCCAATTAGGGTTTCTAACGAATCTTGTGCATCCAATAGGTGTATTTGTGTCATTGGATGAACATTTAGGTCATTTTCGTCCTCCCTAGGCTTATTCTTGTCCAATTAGGGTTTTTAACCAATCTTGTGCATCCAATAGGTGTATTTGTGTCATTTGATGAACATTTAGGTCATTTTCGTCCTCCCTAGGCTTATTCTTGTCCAATTAGGGTTTTTAAGCAATCTTGTGCATCCAATAAGTTCATTTGTGTCATTGGATGAACATTTAGGTCATTTTCGTCCTCCCTAGGCTTATTCTTGTCTAATTAAGGTTTTTAAGCAATCTTGTGCATCCAATAAGTTCATTTGTGTCATTGGATTAATATTTAAGTAATTTTCGTCCTCCCTAGGCTTATTCTTGTTCAATTAGGGTTTCTAACCAATCTTGTGCATCCAATAGATGTGTTTGTGTCATTGGATGAACATTTAGGTCATTTTCGTCCTCCCTAGTCTTATTCTTGTCCAATTAGGGTTTCTAACCAATCTTGTGCATCCAATAGATGTATTTGTGTCATTGGATGAACATTTAGGTCATTTTCGTCCTCCCTAGGCTTATTCTTGTCTAATTAGGGTTTTTAAGCAATCTTGTGCATCCAATAAGTTCATTTGTGTCATTGGATTAATATTTACGAAATTTTCGTCCTCCCTAGGCTTATTCTTGTTCAATTAGGGTTTCTAACCAATCTTGTGCATCCAATAGATGTGTTTGTGTCATTGGATGAACATTTAGGTCATTTTCGTCCTCCCTAGTCTTATTCTTGTCCAATTAGGGTTTTAAGCAATCTTGTGCATCCAATAAGTTCATTTGTGTCATTGGATGAACATTTAGGTCATTTTCGTCCTCCCTAGGCTTATTCTTGTCCAATTAGGGTTTCTAGCCAATCTTGTGCATCCAATAGGTGTGTTTGTGTCATTGGATGAACATTTAGGTCATTTTCGTCCTCCCTAGGCTTATTCTTGTCCAATTAGGGTTTTTAACCAATCTTGTGCATCCAATAGGTGTGTTTGTGTCATTGGATGAACATTTAGGTCATTTTCGTCCTCCCTAGGCTTATTCTTGTCCAATTAGGGTTGTTAAGCAATCTTGTGCATCCAATAAGTTCATTTGTGTCATTGGGTGAACATTTAGGTCATTTTCGTCCTCCCTAGGCTTATTCTTGTCTAATTAGGGTTTTTAAGCAATCTTGTGCATCCAATAAGTTCATTTGTGTTATTGAATGAACATTTAGGTCATTTTCGTCCTCCCTAGGCATATTCTTGTCCAATTAGGGTTTTTAACCAATCTTGTGCATCCAATAGGTGTGTTTGTGTCATTGGATGAACATTTAGGTCAGTTTCGTCCTCCCTAGGCTTATTCTTGTCCAATTAGGGTTTCTAACGAATCTTGTGCATCCAATAGGTGTATTTGTGTCATTGGAAGAACATTTAGGTCATTTTCGTTCTCCCTAGGCTTATTCTTGTCTAATTAGGGTTTTTAAGCAATCTTGTGCATCCAATAAGTTCATTTGTGTTATTGAATGAACATTTAGGTCATTTTCGTCTTCCCTAGGCTTATTTTTGTCCAATTAGGGTTTCTAACCAATCTTGCGCATCCAATAGGTGTATTTGTGTCATTGGATGAAAATTTAGGTTATTTTCGTCCTCCCTAGGCTTATTCTTGTCCAATTAGGGTTTTTAACCAATCTTGTGCATCCAATAGGTGTGTTTGTGTCATTGGATGAACATTTAGGTCATTTTCGTCCTCCCTAGGCTTATTCTTGTCCAATTAGGGTTTCTAACCAATCTTGTGCATCCAATAGGTGTATTTGTGTCATTGGATGAACATTTAGGTCATTTTCGTCCTCCCTAGGCTTATTCTTGTCCAATTAGGGTTTTTAAGCAATCTTGTGCATCCAATAAGTTCATTTGTGTCATTGGATGAACATTTAGGTCATTTTCGTCCTCCCTAGGCTTATTCTTGTCCAATTAGGGTTTTTAACCAATCTTGTTTATCCAATAAGTTCATTTGTGTCATTGGATGAACATTTAGGTCATTTTCGTCCTCCCTAGAATTATTCTTTTCCAATTAGGGTTTCTAACCAATCTTGTGCATCCAATAAGTTCATTTGTGTCATTGGATGAAAATTTATGTCATTTTCGTCCTCCCTAGGCTTATTCTTGTCTAATTAGGGTTTTTAAGCAATCTTGTGCATCCAATAAGTTCATTTGTGTCATTGGATGAACATTTAGGTCATTTATGTCCTCCCTAGGCTTATTGTTGTCCAATTATGGTTTTTAACCAATCTTGTGCATCCAATAGGTGTGTTTGTGTCATTGGATGAACATTTAGGTCATTTTCTTCCTCCCTAGGCTTATTCTTGTCCAATTAGGGTTTCTAACCAATCTTGTGCATCCAATAGGTGTATTTGTGTCATTGGATGAACATTTAGGTCATTTTCGTCCTCCCTAGGCTTATTCTTGTCCAATTAGGGTTTTTAAGCAATCTTGTGCATCCAATAAGTTCATTTGTGTCATTGGATGAACATTTAGGTCATTTTCGTCCTCCCTAGGCTTATTCTTGTCCAATTAGGGTTTTTAAGCAATCTTCTGCATCCAATAGGTGTGTTTGTGTCATTGGATGAACATTTAGGTCATTTTCGTCCACCCTAGGCTTATTCTTGTCCAATTAGGGTTTTTAACCAATCTTGTGCATCCAATAGGTGTGTTTGTGTCATTGGATGAACATTTAGGTCATTTTCTTCCTCCCTAGGCTTATTCTTGTCCAATTAGGGTTTTAAGCAATCTTGTGCATCCAATAAGTTCATTTGTGTCATTGGATGAGCATTTAGGTCATTTTCGTCCTCCCTATGCTTATTTTTGTGCAATTAGGGTTTTTAACCAATCTTGTGCATCCAATAGGTGTGTTTGTGTCATTAGATGATCATTTAGGTCATTTTCATCCTCCCTAGGCTTATTGTTGTCCAATTAGGGTTTTTAACCAATCTTGTGCATCCAATAGGTGTGTTTGTGATATTGGATGAACATTTAGGTCATTTTCGTCCTCCCTAGTCTTATTCTTGTCCAATTAGGGTTTTAAGCCAATCTTGTGCATCCAAGAGGTGTGTTTGTGTTATTTGATGAACATTTAGGTCATTTTCATCCTCCCTAGGCTTATTGTTGTCCAATTAGGGTTTTTAACCAATCTTGTGCATCCAATAGGTGTGTTTGTGTCATTGGATGAACATTTAGGTCATTTTCGTCCTCCCTAGTCTTATTCTTGTCCAATTAGGGTTTTAAGCAATCTTGTGCATCCAATAAGTTCATTTGTGTCATTGGATGAACATTTAGGTCATTTTCGTCCTCCCTAGGCTTATTTTTGTGCAATTAGGGTTTTTAACCAATCTTGTGCATCCAATAGGTGTGTTTGTGTCATCAGATGATCATTTAGGTCATTTTCATCCTCCCTAGGCTTATTGTTGTCCAATTAGGGTTTTTAACCAATCTTGTGCATCCAATAGGTGTGTTTGTGATATTGGATGAACATTTAGGTCATTTTCGTCCTCCCTAGTCTTATTCTTGTCCAATTAGGGTTTTAAGCCAATCTTGTGCATGCAATAGGTGTGTTTGTGTTATTTGATGAACTTTTAGGTCATTTTCATCCTCCCTAGGCTTATTGTTGTCTAATTAGGGTTTTTAGCCAATCTTGTGCATCCAATAGGTGTGTTTGTGTCATTGGATGAACATTTAGGTCATTTTCGTCCTCCCTAGTCTTATTCTTGTCCAATTAGGGTTTTAAGCAATCTTGAGCATCCAATAACTTCATTTGTGTCATCGGATTAACATTTAAGTCATTTTCATCCTCTCTAGGCTTATTCTTGTCCAATTAGGGTTTGTAACGAATCTTGTGCATCCAATAGGTGTGTTTGTGTTATTGGATGAACATTTAGGTCATTTTCGTCCTCCCTAGTCTTATTCTTGTCCAATTAGGGTTTTAAGCAATCTTGTGCATCCAATAAGTTCATTTGTGTCATTGGATGAACATTTAGGTCATTTTCGTCCTCCCTAGGCTTATTTTTGTGCAATTAGGGTTTTTAACCAATCTTGTGCATCCAATAGGTGTGTTTGTGTCATTAGATGATCATTTAGGTCATTTTCATCCTCCCTAGGCTTATTGTTGTCCAATTAGGGTTTTTAACCAATCTTGTGCATCCAATAGGTGTGTTTGTGATATTGGATGAACTTTTAGGTCATTTTCGTCCTCCCTAGTCTTATTCTTGTCCAATTAGGGTTTTAAGCCAATCTTGTGCATCCAATTGGTGTGTTTGTGTTATTTGATGAACATTTAGGTCATTTTCATCCTCCCTAGGCTTATTGTTGTCCAATTAGGGTTTTTAACCAATCTTGTGCATCCAATAGGTGTGTTTGTGTCATTGGATGAACATTTAGGTCATTTTCGTCCTCCCTAGTCTTATTCTTGTCCAATTAGGGTTTTAAGCAATCTTGTGCATCCAATAAGTTCATTTGTGTCATTGGATGAACATTTAGGTCATTTTCGTCCTCTCTAGGCTTATTCTTGTCCAATTAGGGTTTCTAACAAATCTTGTGCATCCAATAGGTGTGTTTGTGATATTGGATGAACATTTAGGTCATTTTCGTCCTCCCTAGTCTTATTCTTGTCCAATTAGGGTTTTAAGCCAATCTTGTGCATCCAATAGGTGTGTTTGTGTTATTTGATGAACATTTAGGTCATTTTCTTCCTCCCTAGGCTTATTGTTGTCCAATTAGGGTTTTTAACCAATCTTGTGCATCCAATAGGTGTGTTTGTGTCATTGGATGAACATTTAGGTCATTTTCGTCCTCCCTAGTCTTATTCTTGTCCAATTAGGGTTTTAAGCCAATCTTGTGCTTCCAATAGGTGTGTTTGTGTCATTTGATGAACATTTAGGTCATTTTCGTCCTCCCTAGGCTTATTCTTGTCCAATTAGGGTTTTTAACCAATCTTGTGCATCCAATAGGTGTGTTTGTGTCATTGGATGAACATTTAGGTCATTTTCGTCCTCCCTAGGCTTATTCTTGTCCAATTAGGGTTTTTAACCAATCTTGTGCATCCAATAAGTTCATTTGTGTCATTGGATGAACATTTAGGTCATTTTCGTCCTCCCTAGGCTTATTCTTGTCCAATTAGGGTTTCTAATCAATCTTGTGCATCCAATAGGTGTGTTTGTGACATTGGATGAACATTTAGGTCTTTTTCGTCCTCCCTAGGCTTATTCTTGTCCCATTAGGATTTTTAACAAATCTTGTGCATCCAATAAGTTCAATTGTGTCATTGGATGAACATTTAGGTCATTTTCGTCCTCCCTAGGCTTATTCTTGTCCAATTAGGGTTTTTAACCAATCTTGTGCATCCAATAAGTTCATTTGTGTCATTGGATGAACATTTAGGTCATTTTCGTCCTCCCTAAGCTTATTCTTGTCCAATTAGGGTTTCTTAACAATCTTGTGCATCCAATAGGTTTGTTTGTTTCATTGGATGAACATTTAGGTCATTATCGTCCTCCCTAGGCATATTCTTGTCCAATTAGGGTTTTAAGCAATCTTGTGCATCCAATAAGTTCATTTGTGTCATTGGATTAACATTTAGGTCATTTTCGTCCTCCCTAAGCTTATTCTTGTCCAATTAGGGTTTTTAACCAATCATGTGCAACCAATATGTTCATTTGTGTCGTTGGATGAACAATTAGGTCATTTTCGTCCACCCTAGGCTTATTCTTGTCCAATTACGGTTTTTAACCAATCTTGTGCATCCAATAAGTTCATATGTGTCATCGAATTAACATTTAGGTCATTTTCGTCGTCCCTAGGCTTATTCTTGTCCAATTAGAGTTTTTAACCAATCTTGTGCATCCAATAAGTGTGTTTGTGTCATTGGATGAACATTTAGGACATTTTCGTCCTCCCTAGGCTTATTCTTGTCCAATTAGGGTTTCTAACCAATCTTGTGCATCGAATAGGTGTGTTTGTGTCATTGGATGAACATTTAGGTCATTTTCGTCCTCCCTAAGCTTATTCTTGTACAATTAGGGTTTTTAACCAATCTTGTGCATCCAATAGGTGTGTTTGTGTCATTGGATGAACATTTAGGTCATTTTCGTCCTCCCTAGGCTTATTCTTGTCCAATTAGGGTTTTTAACCAATCTTGTGCATCCAATAAGTTCATTTGTGTCATTGGGTGAACATTTAGGTCATTTTCGTCCTCCCAAGGCTTATTCTTGTCCAATTAGGGTTTCTAAACAATCTTGTGCATTCAATAGGTGTGTTTGTGTCATTGGATGAACATTTAGGTCATTTTCGTCCTCCCTAGGCTTATTCTTGTCCAATTAGGGTTTCTAACCAATCTTGTGCATCCAATAGGTGTGTTTAGTCATTTGGATGAACATTTAGGTCATTTTCGTCCTCCCTATGCTTATTCTTGTACAATTAGGGTTTCTAACCAATCTTGGGCATCCAATAGGTGTTTTTAGTCATTTGGATGAACATTTAGGTCATTTTCGTCCTCCCTGTGCTTATTCTTGTACAATTAGGGTTTTTAACCAATCTTGTGCATCCAATAGGTGTGTTTGTGTCATTGGATGAACATTTAGGTCATTTTCGTCCTCCCTAGGCTTATTCTTGTCCAATTAGGGTTTTTAACCAATCTTGTGCATCCAATAAGTTCATTTGTGTCATTGGATGAACATTTAGGTCATTTTCGTCCTCCCTAGGCTTATTCTTGTCCAATTTGGGTTTCTTACCAATCTTGTGCATCCAATAGGTGTATTTGTGTCATTGGATGAACATTTAGGTCATTTTCGTCCTCCCTAGGCTTATTCTTATCCAATTAAGGTTTTTAAGCAATATTGTGCATCCAATAAATTCATTTGTGTCATTGGATGAACATTTAGGTCATTTTCGTCCTCCCTAGGCTTATTCTTGTCCAATTAGGGTTTTTAACCAATCTTGTGCATCCAATAGGTGTGTTTGTGTCATTGGATGAACATTTAGGTCATTTTCGTCCTCCCTAGGCTTATTCTTGTCCAATTAGGGTTTTTAACCAATCTTGTGCATCCAATAAGTTCATTTGTGTCATTGGATAAACATTTAGGTCATTTTCGTCACCCTAGGCTTATTCTTGTCCAATTAGGGTGTTTAACCAATCTTGTGCATCCAATAGGTATGTTTGTGTCATTGGATGAACATTTAGGTCATTTTCGTCCTCCCTAGGCTTATTCTTGTCCAATTAGGGTTTCTAACCAATCTTGTGCATCCAATAGGTGTATTTGTGTCATTGGATGAACATTTAGGTCATTTTCGTCCTCCCTAGGCTTATTCTTGTCCAATTAGGGTTTTTAAGCAATCTTGTGCATCCAATAAGTTCATTTGTGTCATTGGATGAACATTTAGGTCATTTTCGTCCTCCCTAGGCTTATTCTTGTCCAATTAGGGTTTTTAACCAATCTTGTTTATCCAATAAGTTCATTTGTGTCATTGGATGAACATTTAGGTCATTTTCGTCCTCCCTAGAATTATTCTTTTCCAATTAGGGTTTCTAACCAATCTTGTGCATCCAATAAGTTCATTTGTGTCATTGGATGAAAATTTATGTCATTTTCGTCCTCCCTAGGCTTATTCTTGTCTAATTAGGGTTTTTAAGCAATCTTGTGCATCCAATAAGTTCATTTGTGTCATTGGATGAACATTTAGGTCATTTATGTCCTCCCTAGGCTTATTGTTGTCCAATTATGGTTTTTAACCAATCTTGTGCATCCAATAGGTGTGTTTGTGTCATTGGATGAACATTTAGGTCATTTTCTTCCTCCCTAGGCTTATTCTTGTCCAATTAGGGTTTCTAACCAATCTTGTGCATCCAATAGGTGTATTTGTGTCATTGGATGAACATTTAGGTCATTTTCGTCCTCCCTAGGCTTATTCTTGTCCAATTAGGGTTTTTAAGCAATCTTGTGCATCCAATAAGTTCATTTGTGTCATTGGATGAACATTTAGGTCATTTTCGTCCTCCCTAGGCTTATTCTTGTCCAATTAGGGTTTTTAAGCAATCTTCTGCATCCAATAGGTGTGTTTGTGTCATTGGATGAACATTTAGGTCATTTTCGTCCACCCTAGGCTTATTCTTGTCCAATTAGGGTTTTTAACCAATCTTGTGCATCCAATAGGTGTGTTTGTGTCATTGGATGAACATTTAGGTCATTTTCTTCCTCCCTAGGCTTATTCTTGTCCAATTAGGGTTTTTAACCAATCATGTGCATCCAATAGGTATATTTGTGTCATTGGATGAACATTTAGGTCATTTTCGTCCTCCCTAGGCTTATTCTTGTCCAATTAGGGTTTTTAAGCAATCTTGTGCATCCAATAAGTTCATTTGTGTCATTGGATGAACATTTAGGTCATTTTCGTCCTCCCTAGGCTTATTCTTGTCCAATTAGGGTTTTTAACCAATCTTGTGCATCCAATAAGTTCATTTGTGTCATTGGATGAACATTTAGGTCATTTTCGTCCTCCCTAGGCTTATTCTTGTCCAATTAGTGTTTTTAACCAATCTTGTGCATCCAATAGGTCTGTTTGTGTCATTGGATGAACATTTAGGTCAGTTTCGTCCTCCCTAGGCTTATTCTTGTCCAATTAGGGTTTCTAACGAATCTTGTGCATCCAATAGGTGTATTTGTGTCATTGGATGGACATTTAGGTCATTTTCGTCCTCCCTAGGCTTATTCTTGTCCAATTAGGGTTTTTAACCAATCTTGTGCATCCAATAGGTGTGTTTGTGTCATTGGATGAACATTTAGGTCATTTTCGTCCTCCCTAGGCTTATTCTTGTCCAATTAGGGTTTTAAGCAATTTTGTGCATCCAATAAGTTCATTTGTGTCATTGGATTAACAATTAGGTCATTTTCGTCTACCCTAGGCTTATTCTTGTCCAATTAGGGTTTTTAACCAATCTTGTGCATCCAATAAGTTCATTTGTGTCATTGGATGAACATTTAGGTCATTTTCGTCCTCCCTAGGCTTATTCTTGTCCAATTAGGGTGTTTAAGCAATCTTGTGCATCCAATAAGTTCATTTGTGTCATTGGATGAACATTTAGGTCATTTTCGTCCTCCCTAGGCTTATTCTTGTCCAATTAGGGTTTTTAACCAATCTTGTGCATCCAATAAGTTCATTTGTGTCATTGGATGAACATTTAGGTCATTTTCGTCCTCCCTAGGCTTATTTTTGTGCAATTATGGTTTTTAACCAGTCTTGTGCATCCAATAGGTGTGTTTGTGTCATTGGATGAACATTTAGGTCATTTTCGTCCTCCCTAGGCTTATTCTTGTCCAATTAGGGTTTTTAACCAATCTTGTGCATCCAATAGGTGTGTTTGTGGCATTGGATGAACATTTAGGTCATTTTCGCCCTCCCTAGGCTTATTCTTGTCCAATTAGGGTTTTTAACCAATCTTGTGCATCCAATAAGTTCATTTGTGTCATCGGATTAACATTTAAGTCATTTTCATCCTCTCTAGGCTTATTCTTTCCAATTAGGGTTTCTAACGAATCTTGTGCATCCAATAGGTGAGTTTGTGTCATTGGATGAACATTTAGGTCATTTTCGTCCTCCCATGGCTTATTCTTGTCCAATTAGGGTTTTTAACCAAAGTTGTGCATCCAATAGGTGTGTTTGTGTCATTGGATGAACATTTAGGTCATTTTCTTCCTCCCTAGGCTTATTCTTGTCCAATTAGGGTTTTTAACCAATCTTGTGCATCCAATAGGTGTGTTTGTGTCATTGGATGAACATTTAGGTCATTTTCGTCCTCCCTAGGCTTATTCTTGTCCAATTAGGGTTTTTAACCAATCTTGTGCATCCAATAGGTGTGTTTGTGTCATTGGATGAACATTTAGGTCATTTTCGTCCTCCCTAGGCTTATTCTTGTCCAATAAGGGTTTTTAACCAATCTTGTGCATCCAATAAGTTCACTTGTGTCATTGGATTAACATTTAGGTCATTTTCGTCCTCCCTAGGCTTATTCGTGTCCAATTAGGGTTTCTAACCAATCTTGTGCATCCAATAGGTGTGTTTGTGTCATTGGATGAACATTTAGGTCATTTTCGTCCTCCCTAGGCTTATTCTTGTCCAATTAGGGTTTTTAACCAATCTTGTGCATCCAATAAGTTCATTTGTGTCATTGGATTAACATTTAGGTCATTTTCGTCCTCCCTAGGCTTATTCTTGTCCAATTAGGGTTTTTAACCAATCTTGTGCATCCAATAAGTTCAACTGTGTCATTGGATGAACATTTAGATCATTTTCGTCCTATTTAGGCTTATTCTTGTCCAATTACGGTTTTTAACCAATCTTGTGCATCCAATAAGTTCATTTGTGTCATTGGATTAACATTTAGGTCATTTTCGTCCTCCCTAGGCTTATTCTTGTCCAATTAGGGTTTCTAACCAATCTTGTGCAACCAATAGGTGTGTTTGTGACATTGGATGAACATTTAGGTCATTTTCGTCCTCCCTAGGCTTATTCTTGTCCCATTAGGGTTTTTAACCAATCTTGTGCATCCAATAAGTTCAATTGTGTCATTGGATGAACATTTAGGTCATTTTCATCTTCCCTAGGCTTATTCTTATCCAATTAGGGTTTTTAACCAATCTTGTGCATCCAATAGGTGTGTTTGTGTCATTGGATGAACATTTAGGTCATTTTCGTCCTCCCTAGGCTTATTCTTGTCCAATTAGGGTTTTTAACCAATCTTGTGCATCCAATAGGTGTGTTTGTGTCATTGGATGAACATTTAGGTCATTTTCGTCCTCCCTAGGCTTATTCTTGTCCAATTTGGGTTTCTAACTAATCTTGTGCATCCAATAGGTGTGTGTGTCATTGGATGAACATTTAGGTCATTTTCGTCCTCCCTAGGCTTGTTCTTGTCCAATTATGGTTTTTAACCAATCTTGTGCATCCAATAAGTTCACTTGTGTCATTGGATTAACATTTAGGTCATTTTCTTCCTCCCAAGGCTTATTCTTGTCCAATTAGGGTTTCTAACCAATCTTGTGCATCCAATAGGTGTGTTTGTGTCATTGGATGAACATTTAGGTCATTTTCGTCCTCCCTAGGCTTATTCTTGTCCAATTAGGATTTTTAACCAATCTTGTGCATCCAATAAGTTCATTTGTGTTATTGGATTAACATTTAGGTCATTTTCATCCTCACTAGGCTTATTCTTGTCCAATTATGGTTTCTAACCAATATCGGGCATCCAATAGGTGTGTTTGTGTCATTGGATTAACATTTAGGTCATTTTCGTCCTCCCTAGGCTTATTCTTGTCCAATTAGGGTTTTTAACCAATCTTGTGCATCCAATAAGTTCATTTGTGTCATTGGATGAACATTTAGGTCATTTTCGTCCTCCCTAGGCTTATTCTTGCCCAATTAGTGTTTTTAACCAATCTTGTGCATCCAATAGGTGTGTTTGTGTCATTGGATGAACATTTAGGTCATTTTCGTCCTCCCTAGGCTTATTCTTGTCCAATTAGGGTTTTTAACCAATCTTGTGCATCCAATAAGTTCATTTGTGTCATTGGATGAACATTTAGGTCATTTTCGTCCTCCCTAGGCTTATTCTTGTCCAATTAGGGTTTTTAACCAATCTTGTGCATCCAATAAGTTCATTTGTGTCATTGGATGAACATTTAGGTCATTTTCGTCCTTCCTAGGCTTATTCTTGTCCAATTAGGGTTTCTAACAAATCTTGTGCATCCAATAGGTGTATTTGTGTCATTGGATGAACATTTAGGTCATTTTCGTCCTCCCTAGGCTTATTCTTGTCCAATTAGGGTTTTTAAGCAATCTTGTGCATCCAATAAGTTCATTTGTGTCATTGGATGAACATTTAGGTCATTTTCGTCCTCCCTAGGCATATTCTTGTCCAATTAGGGTTTTTAACCAATCTTGTGCATCCAATAGCTGTGTTTGTGTCATTGGATGAACATTTAGGTCATTTTCGTCCTCCCTAGGCTTATTCTTGTCCAATTAGGGTTTTTAAGCAATCTTGTGCATCCAATAAGTTCATTTGTGTCATTGGATGAACATTTAGGTCATTTTCGTCCTCCCTAGGCATATTCTTATCCAATTAGGGTTTTTAACCAATCTTGTGCATCCAATAAGTTCATTTGTGTTATTGGATGAACATTTAGGTCATTTTCGTCCTCCCTAGGCTTAGTTTTGTGCAATTAGGGTTTTTAACCAATCTTGTGCATCTAATAGGTGTGTTTGTGTCATTTGATGAACATTTAGGTCATTTTCATCCTCCCTAGGCTTATTGTTGTCCAATTAGGGTTTTTAACCAATCTTGTGCATCCAATAGGTGTGTTTGTGTCATTGGATGAACATTTAGGTCATTTTCGTCCTCCCTAGGCTTATTCTTGTCCAATTAGGGTTTTTAACCAATCTTGTGCATCCAATAAGTTCATTTGTGTCATTGGATGAACATTTAGGTCATTTTCGTTCACCCTAGGCTTATTCTTGTCCAATTAGGGTTTTTAACTAATCTTGTGCATCCAATAAGTTCATTTGTGTCATTGGATGGACATCTATGTCATCTTCGTCCTCCCAAGGCTTATTCTTGTCCAATTAGGGTTTTTAACCAATCTTGTGCATCCAATAGGTGTGTTTGTGTCCTTAGATGATCATTTAGGTCATTTTCATCCTCCCTAGGCTTATTGTTGTCCAATTAGGGTTTTTAACCAATCTTGTGCATCCAATAGGTGTGTTTGTGTCATTGGATGAACATTTAGGTCATTTTCGTCCTCCCTAGGCTTATTCTTGTCCAATTAGGGTTTTTAACCAATCTTGTGCATCCAATAAGTTCATTTGTGTCATTGGATGAACATTTAGGTGATTTTCGTCCTCCCTAGGCTTATTCTTGTCCAGTTAGGGTTTTTAACCAATCTTGTGCATCCAATAGGTGTGTTTGTGTCATCAGATGAACATTTAGGTCATTTTCGTCCTCCCTAGGCTTATTCTTGTCCAATTAGGGTTTTTAACCAATCTTGTGCATCCAATAGGTGTGTTTGTGTCATTGGATGAACATTTAGGTCATTTTCGTCCTCCCTAGGCTTATTCTTGTCCAATTAGGGTTTTTAAGCAATCTTGTGCATCCAATAAGTTCATTTGTGTCATTGGATGAACATTTAGGTCATTTTCGTCCTCCCTAGGCTTATTGTTGTCCAATTAGGGTTTTTAACCAATCTTGTGCATCCAATAGGTGTATTTGTGTCATTGGATGAACATTTAGGTCATTTTCGTCCTCCCTAGGCTTATTCTTGTCCAATTAGGGTTTTTAACCAATCTTGTGCATCCAATAAGTTCAATTGTGTCGTTGGATGAACATTTAGGTCATTTTTGTCCTCCCTAGGCTTATTCTTGTCCAATTAGGGTTTTAACCAATCTTGTGCATCCAATAAGTTCATTTGTGTCATTGGATGAACATTTAGGTCATTTTCGTCCTCCCTAGGCTTATTCTTGTCCAATTAGGGTTTTTAACCAATCTTGTGCATCCAATAAGTTCATTTGTGTCATTGGATGAACATTTAGGTCATTTTTGTCCACCCTAGGCTTATTCTTGTCCAATTAGGGTTTTTAACCAATCTTGTACATCCAATAAGTTCATTTGTCTCATTGGATGAACATTTAGGTCATTTTCGTCCTCCCAAGGCTTATTCTTGTCCAATTAGGGTTTTTAACCAATCTTGTGCATCCAATAAGTTCATTTGTGTCATTGGATGAACATTTAGGTCATTTTCGTCCTCCCTAGGCTTATTCTTGTCCAATTAGGGTTTTTAAGCAATCTTGTGCATCCAATAAGTTCATTTGTGTCATTGGATGAACATTTAGGTCATTTTCGTCCTGCCTAGGCTTATTCTTGTTCAATTAGGGTTTCTCACCAATCTTGTGCATCCAATAGATGTGTTTGTGTCATTGGATGAACATTTAGGTCATTTTCGTCCTCCCTAGTCTTATTCTTGTCCAATTAGGGTTTTAAGCAATCTTGTGCATCCAATAAGTTCATTTGTGTCATTGGATGAACATTTAGGTCATTTTCGTCCTCCCTTGGCTTATTTTTGTGCAATTAGGGTTTTTAACCAATCTTGTGCATCCAATAGGTGTGTTTGTGTCATTAGATGATCATTTAGGTCATTTTCATCCTCCCTAGGCTTATTGTTGTCCAATTAGGGTTTTTAACCAATCTTGTGCATCCAATAGGTGTGTTTGTGATATTGGATGAACATTTAGGTCATTTTCGTCCTCCCTAGTCTTATTCTTGTCCAATTAGGGTTTTAAGCCAATCTTGTGCATGCAATAGGTGTGTTTGTGTTATTTGATGAACATTTAGGTCATTTTCATCCTCCCTAGGCTTATTGTTGTCCAATTAGGGTTTTTAGCCAATCTTGTGCATCCAATAGGTGTGTTTGTGTCATTGGATGAACATTTAGGTCATTTTCGTCCTCCCTAGTCTTATTCTTGTCCAATTAGGGTTTTAAGCAATCTTGTGCATCCAATAACTTCATTTGTGTCATCGGATTAACATTTAAGTCATTTTCATCCTCTCTAGGCTTATTCTTGTCCAATTAGGGTTTGTAACGAATCTTGTGCATCCAATAGGTGTGTTTGTGTCATTGGATGAACATTTAGGTCATTTTCGTCCTCCCATGGCTCATTCTTGTCCAATTAGGGTTTTTAACCAAAGTTGTGCATCCAATAGGTGTGTTTGTGTCATTGGATGAACATTTAGGTCATTTTCTTCCTCCCTAGGCTTATTCTTGTCCAATTAGGGTTTCTAACCAATCTTGTGCATCCAATAGGTGTGTTTGTGTCATTGGATGTACATTTAGGTCATTTTAGTCCTCCCTAGTCTTATTCTTGTCCAATTAGGGTTTTAAGCAATCTTGTGCATCCAATAAGTTCATTTGTGTCATTGGATGAACATTAAGGTCATTTTCGTCCTCCCTAGGCTTATTTTTGTGCAATTAGGGTTTTTAACCAATCTTGTGCATCCAATAGGTGTGTTTGTGTCATTAGATGATCATTTAGATCATTTTCATCCTCCCTAGGCTTATTGTTGTCCAATTAGGGTTTTTAACCAATCTTGTGCATCCAATAGGTGTGTTTGTGATATTGGATGAACATTTAGGTCATTTTCGTCCTCCCTAGTCTTATTCTTGTCCAATTAGGGTTTTAAGCCAATCTTGTGCATCCAATTGGTGTGTTTGTGTTATTTGATGAACATTTAGGTCATTTTCATCCTCCCTAGGCTTATTGTTGTCCAATTAGGGTTTTTAACCAATCTTGTGCATCCAATAGGTGTGTTTGTGTCATTGGATGAACATTTAGGTCATTTTCGTCCTCCCTAGGCTTATTCTTGTCCAATTAGGGTTTTTAACCAATCTTGTGCATCCAATAAGTTCATTGGTGTCATTGGATGAATATTTAGGTCATTTTCGTCCTCCCAAGGCTTATTCTTGTCCAATTATGGTTTTTAACCAATCTTGTGCATCCAATAAGTTAATTTGTGTCATTGGATGAATATTTAGGTCATTTTCGTCCTCCCTAGGCTTATTCTTATCCAATTAGGGTTTTTAAGCAATCTTGTGCATCCAATAAGTTCATTTGTGTCATTGGATGAACGTTTAGGTTATTTTCGTCCTCCCTAGGCTTATTCTTGTTCAATTAGGGTTTCTAACCAATCTTGTGCATCCAATAGGTGTGTTTGTGTCATTGGATGAACATTTAGGTCATTTACGTCCTCCCTAGTCTTATTCTTGTCCAATTAGGGTTTTAAGCAATCTTGTGCATCCAATAAGTTCGTTTGTGTCATTGGATGAACATTTAGGTTATTTTCGTCCTCCCTAGGCTTAGTTTTGTGCAATTAGGGTTTTTAACCAATCTTGTGCATCCAATAGGTGTGTTTGTGTCATTAGATGAACATTTAGGTCATTTTCATCCTCCCTAGGCTTATTGTTGTCCAATTAGGGTTTTTAACCAATCTTGTGCATCCAATAGGTGTGTTTGTGTCATTGGATGAACATTTAGGTCATTTTCGTCCTCCCTAGGCTTATTCTTGTCCAATTAGGGTTTTTAACCAATCTTGTGCATCCAATAAGTTCATTTGTGTCATTGGATGAACATTTAGGTCATTTTCGTTCACCCTAGGCTTATTCTTGTCCAATTAGGGTTTTTAACTAATCTTGTGTATCCAATAAGTTCATTTGTGTCATTGGATGGACATCTATGTCATCTTCGTCCTCCCAAGGCTTATTCTTGTCCAATTAGGGTTTTTAACCAATCTTGTGCATCCAATAGGTGTGTTTGTGTCATTGGATGAACATTTAGGTCATTTTCGTCCTCCCTAGTCTTATTCTTGTCCAATTAGGGTTTTAAGCAATCTTGTGCATCCAATAAGTTCATTTGTGTAATTGGATGAACATTTAGGTCATTTTCGTCCTCCCTAGGCTTATTCTTGTCCAATTAGGGTTTTTAACCAATCTTGTGCATCCAATAAGTTCATTTTTGTCATTGGATGAACATTTAGGTCATTTTCTTCCTCCCTAAGCTTATTCTTGTCCAATTAGGGTTTTTAACCAATCTTGTGCATCCAATAGCTGTGTTTGTGTCATTGGACGAACATTTAGGTCATTTTCGTCCTCCCTAGGCTTATTCTTGTCCAATTAGGGTTTTTATGCAATCTTGAGCATCCAATAGGTGTGTTTGTGTCATTGGACGAACATTTAGGTCATTTTCGTCCTCCCTAGGCTTATTCTTGTTCAATTAGGGTTTTTAACCAACCTTGTGCATCCAATAAGTTCATTTGTGTCATTGGTTGAACATTTAGGTCATTTTCGTCCTCCCTAGGGTTATTCTTTTCCAATTAGGGTTTTTAACCAACCTTGTGCATCCAATAAGTTCATTTGTGTCATTGGTGGAACATTTAGGTAATTTACGTCCTCCCTAGTCTTATTCTTGTCCAATTAGGGTTTTTATGCAATCTTGTGCATCCAATAGGTGTGTTTGTGTCATTGGACGAACATTTAGGTCATTTTCGTCCTCCCTAGGCTTATTCTTGTCCAATCAGGGTTTTTATGCAATCTTGAGCATCCAATAGGTGTGTTTGTGTCATTGGACGAACATTTAGGTCATTTTCGTCCTCCCTAGGCTTATTCTTGTCCAATTAGGGTTTTTAACCAATCTTGTGCATCCAATAAGTTCATTTGTGTCATTGGATGAACATTTAGGTCATTTTCGTCCTCCCTAGTCTTATTCTTGTCCAATTAGGGTTTTTATGCAATCTTGTGCATCCAATAGGTGTGTTTGTGTCATTGGAGGAACATTTACGTCATTTTCGTCCTCCCTAGGCTTATTCTTGTCCAATTAGGGTTTTTAACCAATCTTGTGCATCCAATAAGTTCATTTGTGTCATTGGATGAACATTTAGGTCATTTTCGTCTTCCCTAGTCTTATTCTTGTCCAATTAGGGTTTTAAGCAATCTTGTGCATCCAATAAGTTCATTTGTGTCATTGGATGAACATTTAGGTCATTTTCGTCCTCCCTAGGCTTATTTTTGTGCAATTAGGGTTTTTAACCAATCTTGTGCATCCAATAGGTGTGTTTGTGTCATTAGATGATCATTTAGGTCATTTTCATGCTCCCTAGGCTTATTGTTGTCCAATTAGGGTTTTTAACCAATCTTGTGCATCCAATAGGTGTGTTTGTGTCATTGGATGAACATTTAGGTCATTTTCGTCCTCCCTAGTCTTATTCTTGTCCAATTAGGGTTTTTATCCAATCTTGTGCATCCAATAGGTGTGTTTGTGTCATTGGACGAACATTTAGGTCAATTTCGTCCTCCCTAGGCTTATTCTTGTCCAATTAGGGTTTTTAACCAATCTTGTGCATCCAATAGGTGTGTTTGTGTCATTGGATGAACATTTAGGTCATTTTCGTCCTCCCTAGGCTTATTCTTGTCCAATTAGGGTTTTTAACCAATCTTGTGCATCCAATAAGTTCATTTGTGTCATTGGATGAACATTTAGGTCATTTCCGTCCTCCCTAGGCTTATTCTTGTCCAATTAGGGTTTCTAACCAATCTTGTGCATCCAATAGGTGTGTTTGTGTCATTGGATGAACATTTAGGTCATTTTCGTCCTCCCTAGTCTTATTCTTGTCCAATTAGGGTTTTAAGCAATCTTTTGCATCCAATAAGTTCATTTGTGTCATTGGATGAACATTTAGGTCATTTTCGTCCTCCCAAGGCTTATTCTTGTCCAATTAGGGTTTTTAACCAATCTTGTGCATCCAATAAGTTCATTTGTGTCATTGGATTCAGATTTAAGTCATTTTCGTCCTCCCTAGGCTTATTCTTTTCCAGTTAGGGTTTTTAACCAATCTTGTGCATCCAATAGGTGTGTTTGTGTCATTGGATGAACATTTAGGTCATTTTCGTCCTCCCTAGGCTTATTCTTGTCCAATTAGGGTTTTTAACCAATCTTGTGCATCCAATAGGTGTGTTTGTGGCATTGGATGAACATTTAGGTCATTTTCGCCCTCCCTAGGCTTATTCTTGTCCAATTAGGGTTTTTAACCATTCTTGTGCATCCAATAAGTTCATTTGTGTCATCGGATTAACATTTAAGTCATTTTCATCCTCTCTAGGCTTATTCTTTCCAATTAGGGTTTCTAACGAATCTTGTGCATCCAATAGGTGTGTTTGTGTCATTGGATGAACATTTAGGTCATTTTCGTCCTCCCATGGCTTATTCTTGTCCAATTAGGGTTTTTAACCAAAGTTGTGCATCCAATAGGTGTGTTTGTGTCATTGGATGAACATTTAGGTCATTTTCGTCCTCCCTAGGCTTATTCTTGTCCAATTAGGGTTTTTAACCAATCTTGTGCATCCAATAGGTGTGTTTGTGGCATTGGATGAACATTTAGGTCATTTTCGCCCTCCCTAGGCTTATTCTTGTCCAATTAGGGTTTTTAACCAATCTTGTGCATCCAATAAGTTCATTTGTGTCATCGGATTAACATTTAAGTCATTTTCATCCTCTCTAGGCTTATTCTTTCCAATTAGGGTTTCTAACGAATCTTGTGCATCCAATAGGTGAGTTTGTGTCATTGGATGAACATTTAGGTCATTTTCGTCCTCCCATGGCTTATTCTTGTCCAATTAGGGTTTTTAACCAAAGTTGTGCATCCAATAGGTGTGTTTGTGTCATTGGATGAACATTTAGGTCATTTTCTTCCTCCCTAGGCTTATTCTTGTCCAATTAGGGTTTTTAACCAATCTTGTGCATCCAATAGGTGTGTTTGTGTCATTGGATGAACATTTAGGTCATTTTCGTCCTCCCTAGGCTTATTCTTGTCCAATTAGGGTTTTTAACCAATCTTGTGCATCCAATAGGTGTGTTTGTGTCATTGGATGAACATTTAGGTCATTTTCGTCCTCCCTGGGCTTATTCTTGTCCAATTAGGGTTTTTAACCAATCTTGTGCATCCAATAAGTTCATTTGTGTCATTGGATGAACATTTAGGTCATTTTCGTCCTCCCAAGGCTTATTCTTGTCCAATTAGGTTTTTTAACCAATCTTGTGCATCCAATAAGTTCATTTGTGTCATTGGATGAACATTTAGGTCATTTTCGTCCACCCTAGGCTTATTCTTGTCCAATTAGGGTTTTTAACCAATCTTGTACATCCAATAAGTTCATTTGTGTCATTGGATGAACATTTAGGTCATTTTCGTCCTCCCAAGGCTTATTCTTGTCCAATTAGGGTTTTTAACCAATCTTGTGCATCCAATAAGTTCATTTGTGTCATTGGATGAACATTTAGGTCATTTTCGTCCTCCCTAGGCTTATTCTTGTCCAATTAGGGTTTTTAAGCAATCTTGTGCATCCAATAAGTTCATTTGTGTCATTGGATGAACATTTAGGTCATTTTCGTCCTCCATAGGCTTATTCTTGTCCAATTAGGGTTTCTAACCAATCTTGTGCATCCAATAAGTTCATTTGTGTCATTGGATGAACATTTAGGTCATTTTCATCCACCCTAGGCTTATTCTTGTCCAATTAGGGTTTTTATGCAATCTTGTGCATCCAATAAGTTCATTTGTGTCATTGGATGAACATTTAGGTCATTTTCGTCCTCCCTAGGCTTATTCTTGTCCAATTAGGGTTTCTAACCAATCTTGTGCATCCAATAGTTGTGTTTGTGTCATTGGATGAACATTTAGGTCATTTTCGTCCTCCCTAGTCTTATTCTTGTCCAATTAGGGTTTTAAGCAATCTTGTGCATCAAATAAGTTCATTTGTGTCATTGGATGAACATTTAGGTCATTTTCGTCCTTCCTAGGCTTATTTTTGTGCAATTAGGGTTTTTAACCAATCTTGTGCATCCAATAGGTGTGTTTGTGTCATTATATGAATATTTAGGTCATTTTCATCCACCCTAGGCTTATTGTTGTCCAATTAGGGTTTTTAACCTATCTTGTGCATCCAATAGGTTTGTTTGTGATATTGGATGAACATTTAGGTCATTTTCGTCCTCCCTAGTCTTATTTTTGTCCAATTAGGGTTTTAAGCCAATCTTGTGCATCCAATAGGTGTGTTTGTGTTATTTGATGAACATTTAGGTCATTTTCGTCCTCCCTAGTCTTATTCTTGTCCAATTAGGGTTTTAAGCCAATCTTGTGCATCCAATAGGTGTGTTTGTGTTATTTGATGAACATTTAGGTCATTTTCATCCTCCCTAGGCTTATTGTTGTCCAATTAGGGTTTTTAACCAATCTTGTGCATCCAATAGGTGTGTTTGTGTCATTGGATGAACATTTAGGTCATTTTCGTCCTCCCTAGTCTTATTCTTGTCCAATTAGGGTTTTAAGCAATCTTGTGCATCCAATAAGTTCATTTGTGTCATTGGATGAACATTTAGGTCATTTTCGTCCTCTCTAGGCTTATTCTTGTCCAATAAGGGTTTCTAACAAATCTTGTGCATCCAATAGGTGTGTTTGTGTCCTTGGATGAACATTTAGGTCATTTTCGTCCTCCTTAGGCTTATTCCTGTCCAATTAGGGTTTTTAACCAATCTTGTGCTTCCAATAGGTTTGTTTGTGTCATTTGATGAACATTTAGGTCATTTTCGTCCTCCCTAGGTTTATTCTTGTCCAATTAGGGTTTTAAGCAATCTTGTGCATCCAAAAAGTTCATTTGTGTCATTGGATGAACATTTAGGTCATTTTCGTCCTCCTTAGGCTTATTGTTGTCCAATTAGGGTTTCTAACGAATCTTGTGCATCCAATAGGTGTGTTTGTGTCGTAGGATGAACATTTAGGTCATTTTCGTCCTCCCTAGGCTTATTCTTGTCCAATTAGGGTTTTTAACCAATCTTGTACATCCAATAGGTGTGTTTGTGTCATTTGATGAACATTTAGGTCATTTTCGTCCTCCCTAGGCTTATTCTTGTCCAGTTAGGATTTTTAACCAATCTTGTGCATCCAATAGGTGTGTTTGTGTCATTGGATGAACATTTAGGTTATTTTCGTCCTACCTAGGCTTATTCTTGTCCAATTAGGGTTTTTAACCAATCTTGTGCATCCAATAGGTGTGTTTGTGTCATTGGATGAACATTTAGGTCATTTTCGTCCTCCCTAGGCTTATTCTTGTCCAATTAGGGTTTTTAACCAATCTTGTGCATCCAATAGGTGTGTTTGTGTCGTAGGATGAACATTTAGGTCATTTTCGTCCTCCCTAGGCTTATTCTTGTCCAATTAGGGTTTTTAACCAATCTTGTGCATCCAATAGGTGTGTTTGTGTCATTGGATGAACATTTAGGTCATTTTCGTCCTCCCTAGGCTTATTCTTGTCCAATTAGGGTTTTTAACCAATCTTGTGCATCCAATAAGTTCATTTGTGTCATTGGATGAACATTTAGGTCATTTTCGTCCTCCCTAGGCTTATTCTTGTCCAATTAGGGTTTCTAATCAATCTTGTGCATCCAATAGGTGTGTTTGTGACATTGGATGAACATTTAGGTCTTTTTCGTCCTCCCTAGGCTTATTCTTGTCCCATTAGGATTTTTAACAAATCTTGTGCATCCAATAAGTTCAATTGTGTCATTGGATGAACATTTAGGTCATTTTCGTCCTCCCTAGGCTTATTCTTGTCCAATTAGGGTTTTTAACCAATCTTGTGCATCCAATAAGTTCATTTGTGTCATTGGATGAACATTTAGGTCATTTTCGTCCTCCCTAAGCTTATTCTTGTCCAATTAGGGTTTCTTAACAATCTTGTGCATCCAATAGGTTTGTTTGTTTCATTGGATGAACATTTAGGTCATTATCGTCCTCCCTAGGCATATTCTTGTCCAATTAGGGTTTTAAGCAATCTTGTGCATCCAATAAGTTCATTTGTGTCATTGGATTAACATTTAGGTCATTTTCGTCCTCCCTAAGCTTATTCTTGTCCAATTAGGGTTTTTAACCAATCATGTGCAACCAATATGTTCATTTGTGTCGTTGGATGAACAATTAGGTCATTTTCGTCCACCCTAGGCTTATTCTTGTCCAATTACGGTTTTTAACCAATCTTGTGCATCCAATAAGTTCATATGTGTCATCGAATTAACATTTAGGTCATTTTCGTCGTCCCTAGGCTTATTCTTGTCCAATTAGAGTTTTTAACCAATCTTGTGCATCCAATAAGTGTGTTTGTGTCATTGGATGAACATTTAGGACATTTTCGTCCTCCCTAGGCTTATTCTTGTCCAATTAGGGTTTCTAACCAATCTTGTGCATCGAATAGGTGTGTTTGTGTCATTGGATGAACATTTAGGTCATTTTCGTCCTCCCTAAGCTTATTCTTGTACAATTAGGGTTTTTAACCAATCTTGTGCATCCAATAGGTGTGTTTGTGTCATTGGATGAACATTTAGGTTATTTTCGTCCTCCCTAGGCTTATTCTTGTCCAATTAGGGTTTTTAACCAATCTTGTGCATCCAATAGGTGTGTTTGTGTCATTGGATGAATATTTAGGTCATTTTCGTCCTCCCTAGGCTTATTCTTGTCCAATTAGGGTTTCTAAACAATCTTGTGCATCCAATAGGTGTGTTTGTGTCATTGGATGAACATTTAGGTCATTTTCGTCCTCCCTAGGCTTATTCTTGTCCAATTAGGGTTTTTAACCAATCTTGTGCATCCAATAGGTGTGTTTGTGTCATTGGATGAACATTTAGGTCATTTTCGTCTTCCCTAGGCTTATTCTTGTCCAATTAGGGTTTTTAACCAATCTTGTGCATCCAATATGTTCATTTCTGTCATTGGATGAACATTTAGGTCATTTTTGTCCTCCCTAGGCTTATTCTTGTCCAATTAGGGTTTTTAACCAATCTTGTGCATCCAATAAATTCATTTGTGTCATTGGGTTAACATTTAGGTCATTTTCGTCCTCCCTAGGCTTATTCTTGTCCAATTAGGGTTTTTAACCAATCTTGTGCATCCAATAGGTGTGTTTGTGTCATTGGATGAACATTTAGGTCATTTTCGTCCTCCCTAGGCTTATTCTTGTCCAATTAGGGTTTTTAACCAATCTTGTGCATCCAATAAGTTCATTTGTGTCATTGGATGAACATTTAGGTCATTTACGTTCTCCCTAGGCTTATTCTTGTCCAATTAGGGTTTTAAGCAATCCTGTGCATCCAATAGGTGTGTTTGTGTCATTGGACGAAGATTTAAGTCATTTTCGTCCTCCCTAGTCTTATTCTTGTCGAATTAGGGTTTTTATGCAATCTTGTGAGTCCAATAGGTGTGTTTGTGTCATAGGACGAACATTTAGGTCATTTTCGTCCTCCCTAAGCTTATTCTTGTCCAATTAGTGTTTTTAACCAATCTTGTGCATCCAATAAGTTCATTTGTGTCATTGGATGAACATTTAGGTCATTTTCGTCCTCCCTAGTCTTATTCTTGTCCAATTAGGGTTTTTATGCAATCTTGTGCATCCAATAGGTGGGTTTGTGTCATTGGATGAACATTTAGGTCATTTTCGTCCTCCCTAGGCTTATTCTTGTCCAATTAGGGTTTTTAACCAATCTTGTGCATCCAATAAGTTCATTTGTGTCATTGGATGAACATTTAGGTCATTTTCGTTCTCCATAGGCGTATTCTTGTCCAATTAGGGTTTCTAACCAATCTTGTGCATCCAATAAGTTCATTTGTGACATTGGATGAACATTTAGGTCATTTTCGTCCTCCCTAGGCTTATTCTTGTCCAATTAGGGTTTTTAACCAATCTTGTGCATCCAATAGGTGTGTTTGTGTCATTGGATGAACATTTAGGTCATTTTCGTCCTCCCTAGGCTTATTCTTGTCCAATTAGGGTTTTTAACCAATCTTGTGCATCCAATAAGTGCGTTTGTGTCATTGGATAAACATTTAGGTCATTTTCGTCCACCCTAGGCTTATTCTTGTCCAATTAGGGTTTTTAACCAATCTTGTGCATCCAATAGGTGTGTTTGTGTCATTGGATGAACATTTAGGTCATTTTCATCCTCCCTAGGCTTATTCTTGTCCAATTAGGGTTTCTAACGAATCTTGTGCATCCAATAGGTGTGTTTGTGTCATTGGATGAACATTTAGGTCATTTTCGTCCTCCCTAGGCTTATTCTTGTCCAATTAGGGTTTTTAACCAATCTTGTGCATCCAATAAGTTCATTTGTGTCATTGGATGAACATTTAGGTCATTTTCGTCCTCCCTAGTCTTTTTGTTGTCCAATTAGGGTTTTTAACCATTCTTGTGCATCCAATAAGTTCATTTGTGTCATTGGATGAACATTTAGGTCATTTTCGTCCTCCCTAGGCTTATTCTTGTCCAATTAAGGTTTTTAACCAATCTTGTGAATCCAATAAGTTCATTTGTGTCATTGGATGAACATTTAGGTCATTTTCGTCCTCCCAAGGCTTATTCTTGTCCAATTAGGGTTTTTAAGCAATCTTGTGCATCCAATAAGTTCATTTGTGTCATTGGATGAACATTTAGGTCATTTTCGTCCTCCCTAGGCTTATTCTTGTCCAATTAGGGTTTTTAACCAATCTTGTGCATCCAATAGGTGTGTTTGTGTCATTGGATGAACATTTAGGTCATTTTCGTCCTCCCTAGTCTTATTCTTGTCCAATTAGGATTTTTAACCAATCTTGTGCGTCCAATAAGTTCATTTGTGTCATTGGATGAACATTTAGGTCATTTTCGTCCTCCCTAGAATTATTCTTGTCCAATTAGGGTTTTTAACCAATCTTGTGCAACCAAGAGGTTCATTTGTGTCATTGGATGAACATTTAGGTCATTTTCGTCCTCCCAAGGCTTATTCTTGTCCAATTAGGGTTTTTAAGCAATCTTGTGCATCCAATAAGTTCATTTGTGTCATTGGATGAACATTTAGGTCATTTTCGTCCTCCCTAGGCTTATTCTTGTCCAATTAGGGTTTTTAACCAATCTTGTGCATCCAATAGTTGTGTTTGTGTCATTGGATGAACATTTAGGTCATTTTCGTCCTCCCTAGTCTTATTCTTGTCCAATTAGGGTTTTAAGCAATCTTGTGCATCAAATAAGTTCATTTGTGTCATTGGATGAACATTTAGGTCATTTTCGTCCTCCCTAGACTTTTTTTTGTGCAATTAGGGTTTTTAACCAATCTTGTGCATCCAATAGGTGTGTTTGTGTCATTAGATGAACATTTAGGTCATTTTCGTCCTCCCTAGGCTTATTGTTGTCCAATTAGGGTTTTTAACCAATCTTGTGCATCCAATAAGTGTGTTTGTGATATTGGTTGAACATTTAGGTCATTTTCGTCCTCCCTAGTCTTATTCTTGTCCAATTAGGGTTTTAAGCCAATCTTGTGCATCCAATAGGTGTGTTTGTGTTATTTGATGAATATTTAGGTCATTTTCATCCTCCCAAGGCTTATTGTTGTCCAATTAGGGTTTTTAACCAATCTTGTGCATCCAATAGGTGTGTTTGTGTCATTGGATGAACATTTAGGTCATTTTTGTCCTCCCTAGTCTTATTCTTGTCCAATTAGGGTTTTAAGCAATCTTGTGCATCCAATAAGTTCATTTGTGTCATTGGATGAACATTTAGGTCATTTTCGTCCTCCCTAGGCTTATTCTTGTCCAGTTAGGGTTTTTAACCAATCTTGTGCATCCCATAGGTGTGTTTGTGTCATTAGATGAACATTTAGGTCATTTTCGTCCTCCCTAGGCTTATTCTTGTCCAATTAGGGTTTTTAACCAATCTTGTGCATCCAATACGTGTGTTTGTGTCATTGGATGAACATTTAGGTCATTTTCGTCCTCCCTAGGCTTATTCATGTCCAATTAGGGTTTTTAACCAATCTTGTGCATCCAATAAGTTCATTTGTGTCATTGGATGAACATTTAGGTCATTTTCGTCCACCCTAGGCTTATTCTTGTCCAATTAGGGTTTTTAACCAATCTTGTGCATCCAATAAGTTCATTTGTGTCATTGGATGAACATTTAGGTCATTTTCGTCCTCCCAAGGCTTATTCTTGTCCAATTAGGGTTTTTAACCAATCTTGTGCATCCAATAAGTTCACTTGTGTCATTGGATAAACATTTAGGTTATTTTCGTCGACCCTAGGCTTATTCTTGTCCAAATAGGGTTTTTAACCAATCTTGTGCATCCAATAAGTTCATTTGTGTCATTGGATAAACATTTAGGTGATTTTCGTTGACCTTAGGCTTATTCTTGCCCAATTAGGGTTTTTAACCAATCTTGTGCATCCAATAAGTTCATTTGTGTCATTGGATGAACATTTAGGTCATTTTCGTCCTCCCAAGGCTTATTCTTGTCCAATTAGGGTTTTTAACCAATCTTGTGCATCCAATAAGTTCATTTGTGTCATTGGATGAACATTTAGGTCATTTTTGTCCACCCTAGGCTTATTCTTGTCCAATTAGGGTTTTTAACCAATCTTGTACATCCAATAAGTTCATTTGTCTCATTGGATGAACATTTAGGTCATTTTCGTCCTCCCAAGGCTTATTCTTGTCCAATTAGGGTTTTTAACCAATCTTGTGCATCCAATAAGTTCATTTGTGTCATTGGATGAACATTTAGGTCATTTTCGTCCTCCCTAGGCTTATTCTTGTCCAATTAGGGTTTTTAAGCAATCTTGTGCATCCAATAAGTTCATTTGTGTCATTGGATGAACATTTAGGTCATTTTCGTCCTCCATAGGCTTATTCTTGTCCAATTAGGGTTTCTAACCAATCTTGTGCATCCAATAAGTTCATTTGTGTCATTCGATGAACATTTAGGTCATTTTCATCCTCCCTAGGCTTATTCTTGTCCAATTAGGGTTTTTATGCAATCTTGTGCATCCAATAAGTTCATTTGTGTCATTGGATGAACATTTAGGTCATTTTCGTCCTCCCTAGGCTTATTCTTGTCCAATTAGGGTTTCTAACCAATCTTGTGCATCCAATAGTTGTGTTTGTGTCATTGGATGAACATTTAGGTCATTTTCGTCCTCCCTAGTCTTATTCTTGTCCAATTAGGGTTTTAAGCAATCTTGTGCATCAAATAAGTTCATTTGTGTCATTGGATGAACATTTAGGTCATTTTCGTCCTCCCTAGACTTTTTTTTGTGCAATTAGGGTTTTTAACCAATCTTGTGCATCCAATAGGTGTGTTTGTGTCATTAGATGAACATTTAGGTCATTTTCGTCATCCCTAGGCTTAATGTTGTCCAATTAGGGTTTTTAACCAATCTTGTGCATCCAATAAGTGTGTTTGTGATATTGGATGAACATTTAGGTCATTTTCGTCCTCCCTAGTCTTATTCTTGTCCAATTAGGGTTTTAAGCCAATCTTGTGCATCCAATAGGTGTGTTTGTGTTATTTGATGAATATTTAGGTCATTTTCATCCTCCCTAGGCTTATTGTTGTCCAATTAGGGTTTTTAACCAATCTTGTGCATCCAATAGGTGTGTTTCTGTCATTGGATGAACATTTATGTCATTTTCGTCCTCCCTAGTCTTATTCTTGTCCAATTAGGGTTTTAAGCAATCTTGTGCATCCAATAAGTTCAATTGTGTCATTGGATGAACATTTAGGTCATTTTCGTCCTCCCTAGGCTTTTTCTTGTCCAATTAGGGTTTTAAACAATCTTGTGCATCCAATAAGTTCATTTGTGTCATTGGATTAAGAGTTAAGTCATTTTCGTCCTCCCTAGGCTTATTCTTGTCCAGTTAGGGTTTTTAACCAATCTTGTGCATCCCATAGGTGTGTTTGTGTCATTGGATGAACATTTAGGTCATTTTCGTCCTCCCTAGGCTTATTCTTGTCCAATTAGGGTTTTTAACCAATCTTGTGCATCCAATAGGTGTGTTTGTGTCATTGGATGAACATTTAGGTCATTTTCGTCCTCCATAGGCTTATTCATGTCCAATTAGGGTTTTTAACCAATCTTGTGCATCCAATAAGTTCATTTGTGTCATTGGATGAACATTTAGGTCATTTTCGTCCACCCTAGGCTTATTCTTGTCCAATTAGGGTTTTTAACCAATCTTGTGCATCCAATAAGTTCATTTGTGTCATTGGATGAACATTTAGGTCATTTTCGTCCTCCCAAGGCTTATTCTTGTCCAATTAGGGTTTTTAACCAATCTTGTGCATCCAATAAGTTCATTTGTGTCATTGGATTAAGATTTAAGTCATTTTCGTCCTCCCTAGGCTTATTCTTTTCCAGTTAGAGTTTTTAACCAATCTTGTGCATCCAATAGGTGTGTTTGTGTCATTGGATGAACATTTAGGTCATTTTCGTCCTCCCTAGGCTTATTCATGTCCAATTAGGGTTTTTAACCAATCTTGTGCATCCAATAAGTTCATTTGTGTCATTGGATGAACATTTAGGTCATTTTCGTCCACCCTAGGCTTATTCTTGTCCAATTAGGGTTTTTAACCAATCTTGTGCATCCAATAAGTTCATTTGTGTCATTGGATGAACATTTAGGTCATTTTCGTCCTCCCAAGGCTTATTCTTGTCCAATTAGGGACTTTAACCAATCTTGTGCATCCAATAAAATCATTTGTGTCATTGGATGAACATTTAGGTCATTTTCGTCCTCCCTAGGCTTATTCTTGTCCAATTAGGGTTTTTAACCAATCTTGTGCATCCAATAAGTTCATTTGTGTCATTGGATGAACATTTAGGTCATTTTCGTCCACCCTAGGCTTATTCTTGTCCAATTAGGGTTTTTAACCAATCTTGTGCATCCAATAAGTTCATTTTTGTCATTGGATGAACATTTAGGTCATTTTCGTTCACCCAAGGCTTATTCTTATCCAATTAGGGTTTTTAACCAATCTTGTGCATCCAATAAGTTCATTTGTGTCATTGGATGAACATTTAGGTCATTTTCGTCCTCCCTAGGCTTATTCTTGTCCAATTAGGGTTTTTAACCAATCTTGTGCATCCAATAAGTTCATTTGTGTCATTGGATGAACATTTAGGTCATTTTCGTCCTCCCTAGGCTTATTCTTGTCAAATTAGGGTTTCTAACCAATCTTGTGCATCCAATAGGTGTATTTGTTTCATTGGATGAACATTTAGATCATTTTAGTCCTCCCTCGGCTTATTCTTGTCCAATTAGGGTTTTTAAGCAATCTTGTGCATCCTATAAGTTCATTTGTGTCATTGGATGAACATTTAGGTCATTTTCGTCCTCCCTAGGCTTATTCTTGTCCAATTAGGGTTTTTAACCAATCTTGTGCATCCAATAGGTCTGTTTGTGTCATTGGATGAACATTTAGGTCATTTTCGTCCTCCTTAGGCTTATTCTTGTCCAATTAGGGTTTTTAACCAATCTTGTGCATCCAATAAGTTCATTTGTGTCATTGGATGAACATTTAGGTCATTTTCGTCCACCCTAGGCTTATTCTTGTCCAATTAGGGTTTTTAACCAATCTTGTACATCCAATAAGTTCATTTGTCTCATTGGATGAACATTTAGGTCATTTTCGTCCTCCCAAGGCTTATTCTTGTCCAATTAGGGTTTTTAACCAATCTTGTGCATCCAATAAGTTCATTTGTGTCATTGGATGAACATTTAGGTCATTTTCGTCCTCCCTAGGCTTAGTTTTGTGCAATTAGGGTTTTTAACCAATCTTGTGCATCCAATAGCTGTGTTTGTGTAATTAGATGAACATTTAGGTCATTTTCATCCTCCCTAGGCTTATTCTTGTCCAATTAGGGTTTTTAACCAATCTTGTGCATCCAATAGGTGTGTTTGTGTCATTGGATGAACATTTAGGTCATTTTCGTCCTCCCTAGTCTTAATCTTGTCCAATTAGGGTTTTAAGCAATCTTATGCATCCAATAAGTTCATTTGTGTCATTGGATTAAGAATTAAGTCATTTTCGCCCTCCCTAGGCTTATTCTTGTTCAATTAGGGTTTTTAACCAATCTTGTGCATCCAATAGGTGTGTTTGTGTCATTGGATGAACATTTAGGTCATTTTCGTCCTCCCTAGGCTTATTCTTGTCCAATTAGGGTTTTTAACCAATCTTGTGCATCCAATAGGTGTGTTTGTGACATTGGATGAACATTTAGGTCATTTTCGTCCTCCCAAGGCTTATTCTTGTCTAATTAGGGGTTTTAACCAATCTTGTGCATCCAATAAGTTAATTTGTGTCATTGGATGAACATTTAGGTCATTTTCGTCCTCCCTAGGCTTATTCTTGTCCAATTAGGGGTTTTAAGCAATCTTGTGCATCCAATAGGTGTGTTTGTGTCATTGGATGAACATTTAGGTCATTTTCGTCCTCCCTAGGCTTAGTTTTGTGCAATTAGGGTTTTTAACCAATCTTGTGCATCCAATAGGTGTGTTTGTGTCATTAGATGAACATTTAGGTCATTTTCATCCTCCCTAGGCTTATTGTTGTCCAATTAGGGTTTTTAACCAATCTTGTGCATCCAATAGGTGTGTTTGTGTCATTGGATGAACATTTAGGTCATTTTCGTCCTCCCTAGGCTTATTCTTGTCCAATTAGGGTTTTTAACCAATCTTGTGCATCCAATAAGTTCATTTGTGTCATTGGATGAACATTTAGGTCATTTTCGTTCACCCTAGGCTTATTCTTGTCCAATTAGGGTTTTTAACTAATCTTGTGTATCCAATAAGTTCATTTGTGTCATTGGATGGACATCTATGTCATCTTCGTCCTCCCAAGGCTTATTCTTGTCCAATTAGGGTTTTTAACCAATCTTGTGCATCCAATAGGTGTGTTTGTGTCATTGGATGAACATTTAGGTCATTTTCGTCCTCCCTAGTCTTATTCTTGTCCAATTAGGGTTTTAAGCAATCTTGTGCATCCAATAAGTTCATTTGTGTAATTGGATGAACATTTAGGTCATTTTCGTCCTCCCTAGGCTTATTCTTGTCCAATTAGGGTTTTTAACCAATCTTGTGCATCCAATAAGTTCATTTTTGTCATTGGATGAACATTTAGGTCATTTTCTTCCACCCTAGGCTTATTCTTGTCCAATTAGTGTTTTTAACTAATCTTGTGCATCCAATAAGTTCATTTGTGTCATTGGATGAACATTGATGCCATTTTCGTCCTCCCAAAGCTTATTCTTGTCCAACTAGGGTTTTTAACCAATCTTTTGCATCCAATAGGTGTGTTTGTGTCATTGGATGAACATTTAGGTCATTTTCGTCCTCCCTAGTCTTATTCTTGTCCAATTAGGGTTTTAAGCAATCTTGTGCATCCAATAAGTTCATTTGTGTCATTGGATGAACATTTAGGTCATTTTGGTCCTCCCTAGGCTTATTCTTGTCCAATTAGGGTTTTTAAGCAATCTTGTGCATCCAATAAGTTCATTTGTGTCATTGGATGAACATTTAGGTCATTTTCGTCCTCCCAAGGCTTATTCTTGTCCAATTAGGTTTTTTAACCAATCTTGTGCATCCAATAAGTTCATTTGTGTCATTGGATGAACATTTAGGTCATTTTCGTCCACCCTAGGCTTATTCTTGTCCAATTAGGGTTTTTAACCAATCTTGTACATCCAATAAGTTCATTTGTGTCATTGGATGAACATTTAGGTCATTTTCGTCCTCCCAAGGCTTATTCTTGTCCAATTAGGGTTTTTAACCAATCTTGTGCATCCAATAAGTTCATTTGTGTCATTGGATGAACATTTAGGTCATTTTCGTCCTCCCTAGGCTTATTCTTGTCCAATTAGGGTTTTTAAGCAATCTTGTGCATCCAATAAGTTCATTTGTGTCATTGGATGAACATTTAGGTCATTTTCGTCCTCCATAGGCTTATTCTTGTCCAATTAGGGTTTCTAACCAATCTTGTGCATCCAATAAGTTCATTTGTGTCATTGGATGAACATTTAGGTCATTTTCATCCACCCTAGGCTTATTCTTGTCCAATTAGGGTTTTTATGCAATCTTGTGCATCCAATAAGTTCATTTGTGTCATTGGATGAACATTTAGGTCATTTTCGTCCTCCCTAGGCTTATTCTTGTCCAATTAGGGTTTCTAACCAATCTTGTGCATCCAATAGTTGTGTTTGTGTCATTGGATGAACATTTAGGTCATTTTCGTCCTCCCTAGTCTTATTCTTGTCCAATTAGGGTTTTAAGCAATCTTGTGCATCAAATAAGTTCATTTGTGTCATTGGATGAACATTTAGGTCATTTTCGTCCTCCATAGGCTTATTCTTGTCCAATTAGGGTTTCTAACCAATCTTGTGCATCCAATAAGTTCATTTGTGTCATTGGATGAACATTTAGGTCATTTTCATCCTCCCTAGGCTTATTCTTGTCCAATTAGGGTTTTTAACCAATCTTGTGCATCCAATAGGTGTGTTTGTGTCATTGGACGAACATTTAGGTCATTTTCGTCCTCCCTAGGCTTATTCTTGTCCAATTAGGGTTATTAACCAATCATGTGCATCCAATAAGTTCATTTGTGTCATTGGATGAACATTTAGGTCATTTTCGTCCTCCCTAGGCTTATTCTTGTCCAATTAGGGTTTTTAACCAATCTTGTGCATCCAATAAGTTCATTTGTGTCATTGGATGAACATTTAGGTCATTTTCGTCCTCCCTAGTCTTATTCTTGTCCAATTAGGGATTTTGTGCAATCTTGTGCATCCAATAGGTGTGTTTGTGTCATTGGAGGAACATTTAGGTCATTTTCGTCCTCCCTAGTCTTATTCTTGTCCAATTAGGGTTTTTATGCAATCTTGTGCATCCAATAGGTGTGTTTGTGTCATTGGACGAACATTTGGGTCATTTTCGTCCTCCCTAGGCTTATTCGTGTCCAATTAGGGTTTTTAACCAATCTTGTGCATCCAATAAGTTCATTTGTGTCATTGGATGAACATTTAGGTCATTTTCGTCCTCCCTAGGCTTATTCTTGTCCAATTAGGGTTTTTAACCAATCTTGTGCATCCAATAAGTTCATTTGTGTCATTGGATGAACATTTAGGTCATTTTCGTCCTCCCTAGGCTTATTCTTGTCCAATTAGGGTTTTTAACCAATCTTGTGCATCCAATAAGTTCATTTGTGTCATTGGATGAACATTTAGGTCATTTTCGTCCACCCTAGGCTTATTCTTGTCCAATTAGTGTTTTTAACTAATCTTGTGCATCCAATAAGTTCATTTTTGTCATTGGATGAACATTTATGTCATTTTCATCCTCCCAAAGCTTATTCTTGTCCAACTAGGGTTTTTAACCAGTCTTGTGCATCCAATAGGTGTGTTTGTGTCATTGGATGAACATTTAGGTCATTTTCGTCCTCCCTAGGCTTATTCTTGTCCAATTAGGGTTTCTAACCAATCTTGTGCATCCAATAGGTGTGTTTGTGTCATTGGATGAACATTTAGGTCATTTTCGTCCTCCCTAGGCTTATTCTTGTCCAATTAGGGTTTTTAACCAATCTTGTGCATCCAATAAGTTCATTTGTGTCATTGGATGAACATTTAGGTCATTTTCGTCCTCCCTAGGCTTATTCTTGTCCAATTAGGGTTTTTAAGCAATCTTGTGCATCCAATCAGTTCATTTGTGTCATTGGATGAACATTTAGGTCATTTTCGTCCTCCCTAGGCTTATTCTTGTCCAATTAGGGTTTTTAAGCAATCTTGTGCATCAAATAAGTTCATTTGTGTCATTGGATGAACATTTAGGTCATTTTCGTCCACCCTAGGCTTATTCTTGTCCAATTAGGGTTTTTAACCAATCTTGTGCATCCTATAACTTCATTTGTGTCATTGGATGAACATTTAAGTCATTTTCATCCTCCCAAGGCTTATTCTTGTCCAATTAGGGTTTTTAACCAATCTTGTGCATCCAATAAGTTCATTTGTGTCATTGGATGAACATTTAGGTCATTTTCATCCTCCCTAGGCTTTTTGTTGTCCAATTAAGGTTTTTAACCAATCTTGTGCATCCAATAAGTTCATTTGTGTCATTGGATGAACATTTAAGTCATTTTCGTCCTCCCAAGGCTTATTCTTGTCCAATTAGGGTTTTTAACCAATCTTTTGCATCCAATAAGTTCATTTGTGTCATTGGATGAACATTTAGGTCATTTTCGTCCACCCTAGGCTTTTTGTTGTCCAATTAGGGTTTTTAACCAATCTTGTGCATCCAATAAGTTCATTTGTGTCATTGGATGAACATTTAGGTCATTTTCGTCCTCCCTAGGCTTATTCTTGTCCAACTAGGGTTTCTCACCAATCTTGTGCATCCAATAGGTGTATTTGTGTCATTGGATGAAGATTTAGGTCATTTTCGTCCTCCCTAGGCTTATTCTTGTCCAATTAGGGTTTTTAAGCAATCTTGTGCATCCAATAAGTTCATCTGTGTCATTGGATGAACATTTAGGTCATTTTCGTCCTCCCTACGCTTATTCTTGTCCAATTAGGGTTTTTAACCAATCTTGTGCATCCAATAGGTGTGTTTGTGTCATTGGATGAACATTTAGGTCAATTTCGTTCTCCCTAGGCTTATTCTTGTCCAATTAGGGTTTTTAACCAATCTTGTGATTCCAATAAGTTCATTTGTGTCATTGGATGAACATTTAGGTCATTTTCGTCCACCCTAGGCTTATTCATGTCCAATTAGGGTTTTTAACCAATCTTGTGCATCCAATAAGTTCATTTGTGTCATTGGATGAACATTTAGGTCATTTTCGTCCTCCCAAGGCTTATTCTTGTCCAATTAGGGTTTTTAACCAATCTTGTGCATCCAATAAGTTAATTTGTGTCATTGGATGAACATTTAGGTCATTTTCGTCCTCCCTAGGCTTATTCTTGTCCAATTAGGGTTTTTAAGCAATCTTGTGCATCGAATAAGTTCATTTGTGTCTTTAGATGAACATTTAGGTCATTTTCGTCCACCCTAGGCTTATTCTTCTCCAGTTAGGGTTTTTAACCAATCTTGTGCATCCAATAAGTTCATTTGTGTCATTGGATGAACATTTAGGTCATTTTCGTCCTCCCAAGGCTTATTCTTGTCCAATTAGGGTTTTTAACCAATCTTGTGCATCCAATAAGTTCATTTGTGTCATTGGATGAACATTTAGGTCATTTTCGTCCTCCCTAGGCTTATTCTTGTCCAATTAGGGTTTTTAACCAATCTTGTGCATCCAATAAGTTCATTTGTGTCATTGGATGAAAATTTAAGTTATTTTCGTCCTCCCTAGGCTTAGTTTTGTGCAATTAGGGTTTTTAACCAATCTTGTGCATCCAATAGGTGTGTTTGTGTCATTAGATGAACATTTAGGTCATTTTCATCCTCCCTAGGCTTATTGTTGTCCAATTAGGGTTTTTAACCAATCTTGTGCATCCAATAAGTGTGTTTGTGATATTGGATGAACATTTAGGTCATTTTCGTCCTCCCTAGTCTTATTCTTGTCCAATTAGGGTTTTAAGCCAATCTTGTGCATCCAATAGGTGTGTTTGTGTTATTTGATGAATATTTAGGTCATTTTCATCCTCCCTAGGCTTATTGTTGTCCAATTAGGGTTTTTAACCAATCTTGTGCATCCAATAGGTGTGTTTGTGTCATTGGATGAACATTTATGTCATTTTCGTCCTCCCTAGTCTTATTCTTGTCCAATTAGGGTTTTAAGCAATCTTGTGCATCCAATAAGTTCATTTGTGTCATTGGATGAACATTTAGGTCATTTTCGTCCTCCCTAGGCTTTTTCTTGTCCAATTAGGGTTTTAAACAATCTTGTGCATCCAATAAGTTCATTTGTGTCATTGGATTAAGAGTTAAGTCATTTTCGTCCTCCCTAGGCTTATTCTTGTCCAGTTAGGGTTTTTAACCAATCTTGTGCATCCCATAGGTGTGTTTGTGTCATTGGATGAACATTTAGGTCATTTTCGTCCTCCCTAGGCTTATTCTTGTCCAATTAGGGTTTTTAACCAATCTTGTGCATCCAATAGGTATGTTTGTGTCATTGGATGAACATTTAGGTCATTTTCGTCCTCCCTAGGCTTATTCATGTCCAATTAGGGTTTTTAACCAATCTTGTGCATCCAATAAGTTCATTTGTGTCATTGGATGAACATTTAGGTCATTTTCGTCCACCCTAGGCTTATTCTTGTCCAATTAGGGTTTTTAACCAATCTTGTGCATCCAATAAGTTCATTTGTGTCATTGGATGAACATTTAGGTCATTTTCGTCCTCCCAAGGCTTATTCTTGTCCAATTAGGGTTTTTAACCAATCTTGTGCATCCAATAAGTTCATTTGTGTCATTGGATTAAGATTTAAGTCATTTTCGTCCTCCCTAGGCTTATTCTTTTCCAGTTAGGGTTTTTAACCAATCTTGTGCATCCAATAGGTGTGTTTGTGTCATTGGATGAACATTTAGGTCATTTTCGTCCTCCCTAGGCTTATTCTTGTCCAATTAGGGTTTTTAACCAATCTTGTGCATCCAATAGGTGTGTTTGTGGCATTGGATGAACATTTAGGTCATTTTCGCCCTCCCTAGGCTTATTCTTGTCCAATTAGGGTTTTTAACCATTCTTGTGCATCCAATAAGTTCATTTGTGTCATCGGATTAACATTTAAGTCATTTTCATCCTCTCTAGGCTTATTCTTTCCAATTAGGGTTTCTAACGAATCTTGTGCATCCAATAGGTGTGTTTGTGTCATTGGATGAACATTTAGGTCATTTTCGTCCTCCCATGGCTTATTCTTGTCCAATTAGGGTTTTTAACCAAAGTTGTGCATCCAATAGGTGTGTTTGTGTCATTGGATGAACATTTAGGTCATTTTCTTCCTCCCTAGGCTTATTCTTGTCCAATTAGGGTTTCTAACCAATCTTGTGCATCCAATAGGTGTGTTTGTGGCATTGGATGAACATTTAGGTCATTTTCGCCCTCCCTAGGCTTATTCTTGTCCAATTAGGGTTTTTAACCAATCTTGTGCATCCAATAAGTTCATTTGTGTCATCGGATTAACATTTAAGTCATTTTCATCCTCTCTAGGCTTATTCTTTCCAATTAGGGTTTCTAATGAATCTTGTGCATCCAATAGGTGTGTTTGTGTCATTGGATGAACATTTAGGTCATTTTCGTCCTCCCATGGCTTATTCTTGTCCAATTAGGGTTTTTAACCAAAATTGTGCATCCAATAGGTGTGTTTGTGTCATTGGATGAACATTTAGGTCATTTTCTTCCTCCCTAGGCTTATTCTTGTCCAATTAGGGTTTCTAACCAATCTTGTGCATCCAATAGGTGTGTTTGTGTCATTATATGAACATTTAGGTCATTTTCGTCCTCCCTAGTCTTATTCTTGTCCAATTAGGGTTTTAAGCAATCTTGTGCATCCAATAAGTTCATTTGTGTCCTTGGATGAACATTTAGGTCATTTTCGTCCTCCTTAGGCTTATTCCTGTCCAATTAGGGTTTTTAACCAATCTTGTGCTTCCAATAGGTTTGTTTGTGTCATTTGATGAACATTTAGGTCATTTTCGTCCTCCCTAGGTTTATTCTTGTCCAATTAGGGTTTTAAGCAATCTTGTGCATCCAAAAAGTTCATTTGTGTCATTGGATGAACATTTAGGTCATTTTCGTCCTCCTTAGGCTTATTGTTGTCCAATTAGGGTTTCTAACGAATCTTGTGCATCCAATAGGTGTGTTTGTGTCGTAGGATGAACATTTAGGTCATTTTCGTCCTCCCTAGGCTTATTCTTGTCCAATTAGGGTTTTTAACCAATCTTGTACATCCAATAGATGTGTTTGTATCATTTGATGAACATTTAGGTCATTTTCGTCCTCCCTAGGCTTATTCTTGTCCAGTTAGGATTTTTAACCAATCTTGTGCATCCAATAGGTGTGTTTGTGTCATTGGATGAACATTTAGGTTATTTTCGTCCTACCTAGGCTTATTCTTGTCCAATTAGGGTTTTTAACCAATCTTGTGCATCCAATAGGTGTGTTTGTGTCATTGGATGAACATTTAGGTCATTTTCGTCCTCCCTAGGCTTATTCTTGTCCAATTAGGGTTTTTAACCAATCTTGTGCATCCAATAGGTGTGTTTGTGGCATTGGATGAACATTTAGGTCATTTTCGCCCTCCCTAGGCTTATTCTTGTCCAATTAGGGTTTTTAACCAATCTTGTGCATCCAATAAGTTCATTTGTGTCATCGGATTAACATTTAAGTCATTTTCATCCTCTCTAAGCTTATTCTTTCCAATTAGGGTTTCTAACGAATCTTGTGCATCCAATAGGTGTGTTTGTGTCATTGGATGAACATTTAGGTCATTTTCGTCCTCCCATGGCTTATTCTTGTCCAATTAGGGTTTTTAACCAAAGTTGTGCATCCAATAGGTGTGTTTGTGTCATTGGATGAACATTTAGGTCATTTTCTTCCTCCCTAGGCTTATTCTTGTCCAATTAGGGTTTCTAACCAATCTTGTGCATCCAATAGGTGTGTTTGTGTCATTATATGAACATTTAGGTCATTTTCGTCCTCCCTAGTCTTATTCTTGTCCAATTAGGGTTTTAAGCAATCTTGTGCATCCAATAAGTTCATTTGTGTCCTTGGATGAACATTTAGGTCATTTTCGTCCTCCTTAGGCTTATTC
>JBBPBR010000613.1:0-63113 GCA_037974775.1 Cicer pinnatifidum | reverse complement strand
TTGGATGAACATTTAGGTCATTTTCGCCCTCCCTAGGCTTATTCTTGTCCAATTAGGGTTTTTAACCAATCTTGTGCATCCAATAAGTTCATTTGTGTCATCGGATTAACATTTAAGTCATTTTCATCCTCTCTAGGCTTATTCTTTCCAATTAGGGTTTCTAACGAATCTTGTGCATCCAATAGGTATGTTTGTGTCATTGGATGAACATTTAGGTCATTTTCGTCCTCCCATGGCTTATTCTTGTCCAATTAGGGTTTGTAACCAAAGTTGTGCATCCAATAGGTGTGTTTGTGTCATTGGATGAACATTTAGGTCATTTTCTTCCTCCCTAGGCTTATTCTTGTCCAATTAGGGTTTCTAACCAATCTTGTGCATCCAATAGGTGTGTTTGTGTCCTTGGATGAACATTTAGGTCATTTTCGTCCTCCCTAGTCTTATTCTTGTCCAATTAGGGTTTTAAGCAATCTTGTGCATCCAATAAGTTCATTTGTGTCATTGGATGAACATTTAGGTCATTTTCGTCCTCCCTAGGCTTATTTTTGTGCAATTAGGGTTTTTAACCAATCTTGTGCATCCAATAGGTGTGTTTGTGTCATTAGATGATCATTTAGGTCATTTTCATCCTCCCTAGGCTTATTGTTGTCCAATTAGGGTTTTTAACTAATCTTGTGCATCCAATAGGTGTGTTTGTGATATTGGATGAACATTTAGGTCATTTTCGTCCTCCCTAGTCTTATTCTTGTCCAATTAGGGTTTTAAGCCAATCTTGTGCATCCAATAGGTGTGTTTGTGTTATTTGATGAACATTTAGGTCATTTTCATCCTCCCTAGGCATATTGTTGTCCAATTAGGGTTTTTAACCAATCTTGTGCATCCAATAGGTGTGTTTGTGTCATTGGATGAACATTTAGGTCATTTTCGTCCTCCCTAGTCTTATTCTTGTCCAATTAGGGTTTTAAGCAATCTTGTGCATCCAATAAGTTCATTTGTGTCATTGGATGAACATTAAGGTCATTTTCGTCCTCCCTAGGCTTATTTTTGTGCAATTAGGGTTTTTAACCAATCTTGTGCATCCAATAGGTGTGTTTGTGTCATTAGATGATCATTTAGGTCATTTTCGTCCTCCATAGGCTTATTCTTGTCCAATTAGGGTTTTTAACCAAAGTTGTGCATCCAATAGGTGTGTTTGTGTCATTGGATGAACATTTAGGTCATTTTCTTCCTCCCTAGGCTTATTCTTGTCCAATTAGGGTTTCTAACTAGTCTTGTGCATCCAATAGGTGTGTTTGTGTCATTGGATAAACATTTAGGTCATTTTCGTCGTCCCTAGTCTTATTCTTGTCCAATTAGGGTTTTAAGCAATCTTGTGCATCCAATAAGTTCATTTGTGTCATTGGATGAACATTTAGGTCATTTTCGTCCTCCCTAGGCTTATTTTTGTGCAATTAGGGTTTTTAACCAATCTTGTGCATCCAATAGGTGTGTTTGTGTCATTAGATGATCATTTAGGTCATTTTCATCCTCCCTAGGCTTATTGTTGTCCAATTAGGTTTTTTAACTAATCTTGTGCATCCAATAGGTGTGTTTGTGATATTGGATGAACATTTAGGTCATTTTCGTCCTCCCTAGTCTTATTCTTGTCCAATTAGGGTTTTAAGCCAATCTTGTGCATCCAATAGGTGTGTTTGTGTTATTTGATGAACATTTAGGTCATTTTCGTCCTCCCTAGTCTTATTCTTGTCCAATTAGGGTTTTAAGCAATCTTGTGCATCCAATAAGTTCATTTGTGTCATTGGATGAATAGTTAGGTCATTTTCGTCCTCCATAGGCTTATTCTTGTCAAATTAGGGTTTCTAACCAATCGTGTGCATCCAATAGGTGTGTTTGTGTCATTGGATGAACATTTAGGTCATTTTCGTCCTCCCTAGTCTTATTCTTGTCCAATTAGGGTTTTAAGCAATCTTGTGCATCCAATAAGTTCATTTGTGTCATTGGATGAATAGTTAGGTCATTTTCGTCCTCCCTAGGCTTATTCTTGTCCAATTAGGTTTTCTAAACAATCTTGTGCATCCAATAGGTGTGTTTGTGTCATTGGATGAACATTTAGGTCATTTTCGTCCTCCCTAGGCTTATTCTTGTCCAATTAGGGTTTTTAACCAATCTTGTGCATCCAATAAGTTCATTTGTGTCATTGGATGAACATTTCGGTCATTTTCGTCCTCCCTAGGCTTATTCTTGTCCAATTAGGGTTTTCAACCAATCTTGTGCATCCAATAGGTGCGTTTGTGTCTTTGGATGAATAGTTAGGTCATTTTTGTCCTCCCTAGGCTTATTCTTGTCTAATTAGGGTTTCTAACCAATCTTGTGCATCCAATAGGTGTGTTTGTGTCATTGGATGAACATTTAGGTTATTTTCGTCCTCCCTAGTCTTATTCTTGTCCAATTAGGGTTTTAAGCAATCTTGTGCATCCAATAAGTTCATTTGTGTCATTGGATGAATAGTTAGGTCATTTTCGTCCTCCCTAGGCTTATTCTTGTCAAATTAGGGTTTCTAACCAATCGTGTGCGTCCAATAGGTGTGTTTGTGTCATTGGATGAACATTTAGGTCATTTTCGTCCTCCCTAGGCTTATTCTTGTCCAATTAGGGTTTTTAACCAATCTTGTGCATCCAATAGGTGTGTTTGTGTCATTGGATGAACATTTAGGTCATTTCCGTCCTCCCTAGGCTTATTCTTGTCCAAATTTGGGTTTTTAACCAATCTTGTGCATCCAATAAGTTCATTTGTGTCATTGGATTAACATTTAGGTCATTTTCGTCCTCCCTAGGCTTATTCTTGTCAAATTAGGGTTTCTAACCAATCGTGTGCATCCAATAGGTGTGTTTGTGTCATTGGATGAACATTTAGGTCATTTTCGTCCTCCCTAGGCTTATTCTTGTCCAATTAGGGTTTTTAACCAATCTTGTGCATCCAATAGGTGTGTTTGTGTCATTGGATGAACATTTAGGTCATTTTCATCCTCCCTAAGCATATTCTTGTCGAATTAGGGTTTCTAACCAATCTTGTGCATCCAATAGGAGTGTTTGTGTCATTGGATGAACATTTAGGTCATTTTCGTCCTCCCTAGTCTTATTCTTGTCCAATTAGGGTTTTAAGCAATCTTGTGCATCCAATTAGTTCATTTGTGTCATTGGATGAATAGTTAGGTCATTTTCGTCCTCCCTAGGCTTATTCTTGTCAAATTAGGGTTTCTAACCAATCGTGTGCATCCAATAGGTGTGTTTGTGTCATTGGATGAACATTTAGGTCATTTTCGTCCTCCCTAGGCTTATTCTTGTCCAATTAGGGTTGTTAACCAATCTTGTGCATCCAATAGGTGTGTTTGTGTCATTGGATGAACATTTAGGTCATTTTCGTCCTCCCTAGGCTTATTCTTGTCCAATTAGGGTTTTTAACCAATCTTGTGCATCCAATAGGTGTGTTTGTGTCATTGGATGAACATTTAGGTCATTTTCGTCCTCCCTACGCTTATTCATGTCCAATTAGGGTTTTTAACCAATCTTGTGCATCCAATAGGTGTGTTTGTGTCATTGGATGAACATTTAGGTCATTTTCGTCCTCCCTAGGCTTATTCTTGTCCAATTAGGGTTTTTAACCAATCTTGTGCATCCAATAGGTGTGTTTGTGGCATTGGATGAACATTTAGGTCATTTTCGCCCTCCCTAGGCTTATTCTTGTCCAATTAGGGTTTTTAACCAATCTTGTGCATCCAATAAGTTCATTTGTGTCATTGGATGAACATTTAGGTCATTTTCGTCCTCCCTAGGCTTATTCTTGTCCAGTTAGGGTTTTCAACCAATCTTGTGCATCCAATAAGTTCATTTGTGTCATTGGATGAACATTTAGGTCATTTTCGTCCACCCTAGGCTTATTCTTGTCCAATTAGGGTTTTTAACCAATCTTGTGCATCCAATAAGTTCATTTGTGTCATTGGATGAACATTTAGATCATTTTCGTCCTCCCAAGGCTTATTCTTGTCCAATTAGGGTTTTTAACCAATCTTGTGCATCCAATAAGTTAATTTGTGTCATTGGATGAACATTTAGGTCATTTTCGTCCTCCCTAGGCTTATTCTTGTCCAATTAGGGTTTTTAACCAATCTTGTGCATCCAATAGGTGTGTTTGTGTCATTGGATGAACATTTAGGTCATTTTCGTCCTCCCCAGTCTTATTCTTGTCCAATTAGGGTTTTAAGCAATCTTGTGCATCCAATAAGTTCATTTGTGTCATTGGATGAACATTTAAGTCATTTTCGTCCTCGCTAGGCTTTTTATTGTCCAATTAGGGTTTTTAAGAATTCTTGTGCATCCAATAAGTTCATTTGTGTCATTGGATGAACATTTAGGTCAATTTCGTCTTCCCTAGGCTTATTCTTGTCCAATTAGGGTTTCTAACCAATCTTGTGCATCCAATAGGTGTGTTTGTGTCATTGGATGAACATTTAGGTCATTTTCGTCCTCCCTAGTCTTATTCTTGTCCAATTAGGGTTTTAAGCTATCTTGTGCATCCAATAAGTTCATTTGTGTCATTGGATGAACATTTAGGTCATTTTCGTCCTCCCTTGGCTTATTCTTGTCCAATTAGGGTTTTTGAGCAATCTTGATCATCCAATAAGTTCATTTGTGTCATTGGATGAACATTTAGGTCATTTTCGTCCTCCCTAGGCTTATTCTTGTCCAATTAGGGTTTCTAACCAATCTTTTGCATCCAATAGGTGTGTTTGTGTCATTGGATGAACATTTAGGTCATTTTCGTCCTCCCTAGTCTTATTCTTGTCCAATTAGGGTTTTAAGCAATCTTGTGCATCTAATAAGTTCATTTGTGTCATTGGATGAACATTTAGGTCATTTTCGTCGTCCCTAGTCTTATTCTTGTCCAATTAGGGTTTTAAGCCAATCTTGTGCATCCAATAGGTGTGTTTGTGTCATTTGATGAACATTTAGGTCATTTACGTCCTCCCAAGGCTTCTTCTTATCCAATTAGGGTTTTAAGAAATCATGTGCATCCAATAAGTTCATTTGTGTCATTGGATTAAGATTTAAGTCATTTTCGTCCTCCCTAGGCTTATTCTTGTCCAGTTAGGGTTTTTAACCAATCTTGTGCATCCAATAGGTGTGTTTGTGTCATTGGATGAACATTTAGGTCATTTTCGTCCTCCCTAGGCTTATTCTTGTCCAATTAGGGTTTTTAACCAATCTTGTGCATCCAATAGGTGTGTTTGTGTCATTGGATGAACATTTAGGTCATTTTCGTCCTCCCTAGGCTTATTCTTGTCCAATTAGGGTTTTTAACCAATCTTGTGCATCCAATAAGTTCATTTGTGTCATTGGATGTACATTTAGGTCATTTTCATCCTCCCTAGGCTTATTCTTGTCCAATTAGGGTTTCTAACCAATCTTGTGCATCCAATAGGAGTGTTTAGTCATTTGATGAACATTTAGGTCATTTTCGTCCTCCCTAGGCTTATTCTTGTCCAATTAGGGTTTTTAACCAATCTTGTGCATCCAATAAGTTCATTTGTGTCATTGGATGAACATTTAGGTCATTTTCGTTCTCCCTAGGCTTATTTTTGTCCAATTAGGGTTTTTAACCAATCTTGTGCATCCAATATGTTCATTTGTGTCATTGGATGAACATTTAGGTCATTTTCGTACACCCTAGGCTTATTCTTGTCCAATTAGGGTTTTTAACCAATCTTGTGCATCCAATAAGTTCATTTGTGTCATTGGATGAACATTTAGGTCATTTTCGTCCACCCTAGGCTTATTCTTGTCCAATTAGGGTTTTTAACCAATCTTGTGCATCCAATAAGTTCATTTGTGTCATTGGATGAACATTTAGGTCATTTTCGTCCTCCCTAGGCTTATTCTTGTTCAATTAGGGTTTCTAACCAATCTTGTGCATCCAATAGGTGTGTTTGTGTCATTGGATGAACATTTAGGTCATTTTCGTCCTCCCTAGTCTTATTCTTGTCCAATTAGGGTTTTAAGCATTCTTGTGCAATCAATGTGTGTGTTTGTGTCATTGGATGCACATTTAGGTCATTTTCGTCCTCCCTAGGCTTATTCTTGTCCAATTAGGGTTTCTAACGAATCTTGTGCATCCAATAGGTGTGTTTGTGTTATTGGATGAACATTTAGGTCATTTTCGTCCTCCCTAGGCTTATTCTTGTCCAATTAGGGTTTTTAACCAATCTTGTGCATCCAATAAGTTCATTTGTGTCATTGGATGAACATTTAGGTCATTTTCGTCCTCCCTAGGCTTATTCTTGTCCAATTAGGGTTTTTAAGCAATCTTGTGCATCCAATAAGTTCATTTGCTTCATTGGATGAACATTTAGGTCATTTTCGTCCTCCATAGGCTTATTCTTGTCCAATTAGGGTTTCTAACCAATCTTGTGCATCCAATAAGTTCATTTGTGTCATTGGATGAACATTTAGGTCATTTTCATCCTCCCTAGGCTTATTCTTGTCCAATTAGGGTTTTTATGCAATCTTGTGCATCCAATAAGTTCATTTGTGTCATTGGATGAACATTTAGGTCATTTTCGTCCTCCCTAGGCTTATTCTTGTCCAATTAGGGTTTCTAACCAATCTGGTGCATCCAATAGTTGTGTTTGTGTCATTGGATGAACATTTAGGTCATTTTCGTCCTCCCTAGTCTTATTCTTGTCCAATTAGGGTTTTAAGCAATCTTGTGCATCAAATAAGTTCATTTGTGTCATTGGATGAACATTTAGGTCATTTTCGTCCTCCCTAGACTTTTTTTTGTGCAATTAGGGTTTTTAACCAATCTTGTGCATCCAATAGGTGTGTTTGTGTCATTAGATGAACATTTAGGTCATTTTCGTCATCCCTAGGCTTATTGTTGTCCAATTAGGGTTTTTAACCAATCTTGTGCATCCAATAAGTGTGTTTGTGATATTGGATGAACATTTAGGTCATTTTCGTCCTCCCTAGTCTTATTCTTGTCCAATTAGGGTTTTAAGCCAATCTTGTGCATCCATTAGGTGTGTTTGTGTTATTTGATGAATATTTAGGTCATTTTCATCCTCCCTAGGCTTATTGTTGTCCAATTAGGGTTTTTAACCAATCTTGTGCATCCAATAGGTGTGTTTGTGTCATTGGATGAACATTTCTGTCATTTTCGTCCTCCCTAGTCTTATTCTTGTCCAATTAGGGTTTTAAGCAATCTTGTGCATCCAATAAGTTCAATTGTGTCATTGGATGAACATTTAGGTCATTTTCGTCCTCCCTAGGCTTTTTCTTGTCCAATTAGGGTTTTAAACAATCTTGTGCATCCAATAAGTTCATTTGTGTCATTGGATTAAGAGTTAAGTCATTTTCGTCCTCCCTAGGCTTATTCTTGTCCAGTTAGGGTTTTTAACCAATCTTGTGCATCCCATAGGTGTGTTTGTGTCATTGGATGAACATTTAGGTCATTTTCGTCCTCCCTAGGCTTATTCTTGTCCAATTAGGGTTTTTAACCAATCTTGTGCATCCAATAGGTGTGTTTGTGTCATTGGATGAACATTTAGGTCATTTTCGTCCTCCCTAGGCTTATTCATGTCCTATTAGGGTTTTTAACCAATCTTGTGCATCCAATAAGTTCATTTGTGTCATTGGATGAACATTTAGGTCATTTTCGTCCACCCTAGGCTTATTCTTGTCCAATTAGGGTTTTTAACCAATCTTGTGCATCCAATAAGTTCATTTGTGTCATTGGATGAACATTTAGGTCATTTTCGTCCTCCCAAGGCTTATTCTTGTCCAATTAGGGCTTTTAACCAATCTTGTGCATCCAATAAGTTCATTTGTGTTATTGGATGAACATTTAGGTCATTTTCGTCATCCCTAGGCTTATTCTTGTCCAATTAGGGTTTTTAACCAATCTTGTGCATCCAATAGGTGTGTTTGTGTCATTGGATGAACATTTAGGTCATTTTCGTTCTCCATAGGCTTATTCTTGTCCAATTAGGGTTTTTAACCAATCTTGTGCATCCAATAAGTTCATTTGTGTCATTGGATGAACATTTAGGTCATTTTCGTCCACCCTAGGCTTATTCTTGTCCAATTAGGGTTTTTAACCAATCTTGTGCGTCCAATAAGTGCATTTGTGTCATTGGATGAACATTGAGGTCATTTTCGTCCTCCCAAGGCTTATTCTTGTCCAATTAGGGTTTTTAACCAATCTTGTGCATCCAATAAGTTCATTTGTGTTATTGGATGAACATTTAGGTCATTTTCGTCCTCCCTAGGCTTATTCTTGTCCAATTAGGGTTTTTAACCAATCTTGTGCATCCAATAGGTGTGTTTGTGTCATTGGATGAACATTTAGGTCATTTTCGTTCTCCATAGGCTTATTCTTGTCCAATTAGGGTTTTTAACCAATCATGTGCATCCAATAAGTTCATTTGTGTCATTGGATGAACATTTAGGTCATTTTCGTCCACCCTAGGCTTATTCTTGTCCAATTAGGGTTTTTAACCAATCTTGTGCATCCAATAAGTTCATTTGTGTCATTGGATGAACATTTAGGTCATTTTCGTCCTCCCAAGGCTTATTCTTGTCCAATTAGGGTTTTTAACCAATCTTGTGCATCCAATAAGTTAATTTGTGTCATTGGATGAACATTTAGGTCATTTTCGTCCTTCCAAGGCTTATTCTTGTCCAATTAGGGTTTTTAACCAATCTTGTGCATCCAATAAGTTAATTTGTGTCATTGGATGAACATTTAGGTCATTTTCGTCCTCCCTAGGCTTATTCTTGTCCAATTAGGGTTTTTAAGCGATCTTGTGCATCAAATAAGTTCATATGTGTCATTGGATGATCATTTAGGTCATTTTCGTCCTCCCTAGGCTTATTCTTGTCCAATTAGGGTTTTTAACCAATCTTGTGCATCCAATAAGTTCATTTGTGTCATTGGATGAAAAGTTCGGTCATTTTCGTCCTCCGAAGGCTTATTCTTGTCCACTTAGGGTTTTTAACCAATCTTGTGCATCCAATAAGTTAATTTGTGTCATTGGATGAACATTTAGGTCATTTTCGTCCTCCCTAGTCTTATTCTTGTCCAATTAGGGTTTTTAACCAATCTTGTGCATCCAATAAGTTAATTTGTGTCATTGGATGAACATTTAGGTCATTTTCGTCCTCCCTAGTCTTATTCTTGTCCAATTAGGGTTTTAAGCAATCTTGTGCATCCAATAAGTTCATTTGTGTCATTGGATGAACATTTAGGTCATTTTCGTCCTCCCTAAGCTTATTCTAGTCCAATTAGGGTTTTTAAGCAATCTTGTGCATCCAATAAGTTCATTTGTGTCGTTGGATGAACATTTAGGTCATTTTCGTCCTCCCTAGGCTTATTCTTGTCCAATTAGGGTTTATAAGCAATCTTGTGCATCCAATAAGTTCATTTGTGTCATTGGATGAACATTTAGGTCATTTTCGTCCTCTCTAGGCTTATTCTTGTCCAATTATGGTTTCTAACCAATCTTGTGCATCCAATAAGTTCATTTGTGTCATTGGATGAACATTTAGGTCATTTTCGTCCTCCCTAGGCTTATTCTTGTCCAATTAGGGTTTTTAACCAATCTTGTGCATCCAATAAGTTCATTTGTGTCATTGGATGAACATTTAGGTCATTTTCGTCCTCCCTAGAATTATTCTTGTCCAATTAGGGTTTCTAACCAATCTTGCGCATCCAATAAGTTCATTTGTGTCGTTGGATGAACATTTAGGTCATTTTCGTCCTCCCTAGGCTTATTCTTGTCCAATTAGGGTTTATAAGCAATCTTCTGCATCCAATAAGTTCATTTGTGTCATTGGATGAACATTTAGGTCATTTTCGTCCTCTCTAGGCTTATTCTTGTCCAATTAGGGTTTCTAACCAATCTTGTGCATCCAATAAGTTCATTTGTGTCATTGGATGAACATTTAGGTCATTTTCGTCCTCCCTAGGCTTATTCTTGTCCAATTAGGGTTTTTAACCAATCTTGTGCATCCAACAGGTGTGTTTGTGTCATTGGATGAACATTTAGGTCATTTTCGTCCTCCCTAGGCTTATTCTTGTCCAATTAGGGTTTTTAACCAATCTTGTGCATCCAATAAGTTCATTTGTGTCATTGGATGAACATTTAGGTCATTTTCGTCCACCCTAGGCTTATTCTTGTCCAATTAGGGTTTTTAACTAATCTTGTGCATCCAATAAGTTCATTTGTGTCATTGGATGAACATTAATGTCATTTTCGTCCTCCCTAGGCTTATTCTTGTCCAATTAGGGTTTCTAACCAATCTTTTGCATCCAATAGGTGTGTTTGTGTCAGTGGATGAACTTTTAGGTCATTTTCGTCCTCCCTAGGCTTATTCTTGTCCAATTAGGGTTTTTAACCAATCTTGTGCATCCAATAGGTGTGTTTGTGTCATTGGATGAACATTTAGGTCATTTTCGTCCTCCCTAGGCTTATTCTTGTCCAATTAGGGTTTTTAACCAATCTTGTGCATCCAATAGGTGTGTTTGTGTCATTGGATGAACATTTAGGTCATTTTCGTCCTCCCTAGGCTTATTCTTGTCCAATTAGGGTTTTTAAGTAATCTTGTGCATCCAATAAGTTCATTTGTGTCATTGGATGAACATTTAGGTCATTTTCGTCCTCCCTAGGCTTATTCTTGTCCAATTAGGGTTTTTAACCAATCTTGTGCATCCAATAGGTGTCTTTGTGTCATTGGATGAACATTTAGGCCATTTTCGTCCTCCATAGGCTTATTCTTGTCGAATTAGGGTTTCTAAACAATCTTGTGCATCCAATAGGTGTGTTTGTGTCATTGGATGAACATTTAGGTCATTTTCGTCCTCCCTAGGCTTATTCTTGTCCAATTAGGGTTTTTAACCAATCTTGTGCATCCAATAAGTTCATTTGTGTCATTGGATGAACATTTAGGTCATTTTCGTCCTCCATAGGCTTATTCTTGTCCAATTATGGTTTCTAACCAATCTTGGGCATCCAATAGGTGTGTTTGTGTCATTGGATTAACAATTAGGTCATTTTCGTCCTCCCTAGGCTTATTCTTGTCCAATTAGGGTTTTTGACCAATCTTGTGCATCCAATAAGTTCATTTGTGTCATTGGATGAACATTTAGGTCATTTTCGTCCTCCCTAGGCTTATTCTTGTCCAATTAGGGTTTTTAACCAATCTTGTGCATCCAATAAGTTCATTTGTGTCATTGGATTAACATTTAGGTCATTTTCGTCCTCCCTAGGCTTATTCTTGTCAAATTAGGGTTTTTAACCAATCATGTGCATCCAATAAGTTCATTTGTGTCATTGGATGAACACTTAGGTCATTTTCGTCCACCCTAGGCTTATTCTTGTCCAATTAGGGTTTTTAACCAATCTTGTTCATCCAATAAGTTCATTTGTCCCATTGGATTATCATTTAGGTCATTTTCGTCCTCCCAAGGCTTATTCTTGTCCAATTAGGGTTTCTAACCAATCTTGTGCATCCAATAGGTGTGTTTGTGTCATTGGATGAACATTTAGGTCATTTTCGTCCTCCCTAGTCTCATTCTTGTCCAATTAGGGTTTTAAGCAATCTTGTGCATCCAATAAGTTCATTTGTCTCATTGGATGAATAGTTAGGTCATTTTCGTCGTCCCTAGTCTTATTCTTGTCCAATTAGGGTTTTAAGCAATCTTGTGCATCCAATAAGTTCATTTGTGTCATTGGATGAACATTTAGGTCATTTTCGTATTCCCAATGCTTATTCTTGTCCAATTAGGGTTTTTAACCAATCTTGTGCATCCAATAGGTGTGTTTGTGTCATTGGATGAACATTTAGGTCATTTTCGTCTTCCCTAGGCTTATTCTTGTCCAATTAGGGTTTTTAACCAATCTTGTGCATCCAAAAAGTTCATTTGTGTCATTGGATTAACATTTAGGTCATTTTCGTCCTTCCTAGGCTTATTCTTGTCCAATTAGGGTTTCTAACCAATCTTGTGCATCCAGTAGGTGTGTTTGTGTCATTGGATGAACATTTAGGTCATTTTCGTCCTCCCTAGGCTTATTCTTGTCCAATTAGGGTTTTTAACCAATCTTGTGCATCCAATAAGTTCATTTGTGTCATTGGATGAACATTTAGGTCATTTTCGTCCTCCCTAAGCTTATTCTTGTCCAATAAGGGTTTTTAAGCAATCTTGTGCATCCAATAAGTTCATTTGTGTCATTGGATGAACATTTAGGTCATTTTCGTCCTCCCTAGGCTTATTCTTGTTCAATTAGGGTTTCTAACCAATCTTGTGCATCCAATAGGTGTGTTTGTGTCATTGGATGAACATTTAGGTCATTTTCGTCCTCCCTAGTCTTATTCTTGTCCAATTAGGGTTTTAAGCAATCTTGTGCATCCAATAAGTTCATTTGTGTCATTGGATGACAATTTAGGTCATTTTCGTCCTCCCTAGGCTTATTCTGGTCCAATTAGGGTTTTAAGCAATCTTGTGCATCCAATAAGTTCATTTGTGTCATTGGATTAAGATTTAAGTCATTTTCGTCCTCCCTAGGCTTATTCTTGTCCAGTTTGGGTTTTTAACCAATCTTGTGCATCCAATAGGTGTGTTTGTGTCATTGGATGAACATTTAGGTCATTTTCGTCCTACCTAGGCTTATTCTTGTCCAATTAGGGTTTTTAACCAATCTTGTGCATCCAATAGGTGTGTTTGTGTCATTGGATGAACATTTAGGTCATTTTCGTCCTCCCTAGGCTTATTCTTGTCCAATTAGGGTTTTTAACCAATCTTGTGCATCCAATAAGTTCATTTGTGTCATTGGATGAACATTTAGGTCATTTTCGTCCACCCTAGGCTTATTCTTGTCCAATTAGGGTTTTTAACCAATCTTGTACATCCAATAAGTTCATTTGTCTCATTGGATGAACATTTAGGTCATTTTCGTCCTCCCAAGGCTTATTCTTGTCCAATTAGGGTTTTTAACCAATCTTGTGCATCCAATAAGTTCATTTGTGTCATTGGATGAACATTTAGGTCATTTTCGTCCTCCCTAGGCTTATTCTTGTCCAATTAGGGTTTTTAAGCAATCTTGTGCATCCAATAAGTTCATTTGTGTCATTGGATGAACATTTAGGTCATTTTCGTCCTCCATAGGCTTATTGTTGTCCAATTAGGGTTTCTAACCAATCTTGTGCATCCAATAAGTTCATTTGTGTCATTGGATGAACATTTAGGTCATTTTCATCCTCCCTAGGCTTATTCTTGTCCAATTAGGGTTTTTATGCAATCTTGTGCATCCAATAAGTTCATTTGTGTCATTGGATGAACATTTAGGTCATTTTCGTCCTCCCTAGGCTTATTCTTGTCCAATTAGGGTTTCTAACCAATCTTATGCATCCAATAGTTGTGTTTGTGTCATTGGATGAACATTTAGGTCATTTTCGTCCTCCCTAGTCTTATTCTTGTCCAATTAGGGTTTTAAGCAATCTTGTGAATCCAATAAGTTCATTTGTGTCATTGGATGAACATTTAGGTCATTTTCGTCCTCCCTAGGCTTTTTTTTGTTCAATTAGGGTTTTTAACCAATCTTGTGCATCCAATAGGTGTGTTTGTGTCATTAGATGAACATTTAGGTCATTTTCGTCCTCCCTAGGCTTATTGTTGTCCAATTAGGGTTTTTAACCTATCTTGTGCATTCAATAAGTGTGTTTGTGATATTGGTTGAACATTTAGGTCATTTTCGTCCTCCCTAGTCTTATTCTTGTCCAATTAGGGTTTTAAGCCAATCTTGTGCATCCAATAGGTGTGTTTGTGTTATTTGATGAATATTTAGGTCATTTTCATCCTCCCAAGGCTTATTGTTGTCCAATTAGGGTTTTTAACCAATCTTGTGCATCCAATAGGTGTGTTTGTGTCATTGGATGAACATTTAGGTCATTTTCGTCCTCCCTAGTCTTATTCTTGTCCAATTAGGGTTTTAAGCAATCTTGTGCATCCAATAAGTTCATTTGTGTCATTGGATGAACATTTAGGTCATTTTCGTCCTCCCTAGGCTTTTTCTTGTCCAATTAGGGTTTTAAACAATCTTGTGCATCCAATAAGTTCATTTGTGTCACTGGATTAAGAGTTAAGTCATTTTCGTCCTCCCTAGGCTTATTCTTGTCTAGTTAGGGTTTTTAACCAATCTTGTGCATCCCATAGGTGTGTTTGTGTCATTGGATGAACATTTAGGTCATTTTCGTCCTCCCTAGGCTTATTCTTGTCCAATTAGGGTTTTTAACCAATCTTGTGCATCCAATAAGTTCATTTGTGTCATTGGATGAACATTTAGGTCATTTTCGTCCTCCCAAGGCTTATTCTTGTACAATTAGGGTTTCTAACCAATCTTGTGCATCCAATAGGTGTGTTTGTGTCATTGGATGAACATTTAGGTCATTTTCATCCTCCCTAGGCTTATTCTTGTCAAATTAGGGTTTTTAACCAATCTTGTGCATCCAATAAGTTCATTTGTGTCATTGGATGAACATTTAGGTCATTTTCGTCCTCCCAAGGCTTATTCTTGTCCAATTAGGGTTTTTAACCAATCTTGTGCATCCAATAAGTTCATTTGTGTCATTGGATTAAGATTTAAGTCATTTTCGTCCTCCCTAGGCTTATTCTTTTCCAGTTAGAGTTTTTAACCAATCTTGTGCATCCAATAGGTGTGTTTGTGTCATTGGATGAACATTTAGGTCATTTTCGTCCTCCCTAGGCTTATTCATGTCCAATTAGGGTTTTTAACCAATCTTGTGCATCCAATAAGTTCATTTGTGTCATTGGATGAACATTTAGGTCATTTTCGTCCACCCTAGGCTTATTCTTGTCCAATTAGGGTTTTTAACCAATCTTGTGCATCCAATAAGTTCATTTGTGTCATTGGATGAACATTTAGGTCATTTTCGTCCTCCCAAGGCTTATTCTTGTCCAATTAGGGTTTTTAACCAATCTTGTGCATCCAATAAGTTCATTTGTGTCATTGGATGAACATTTAGGTCATTTTCGTCCTCCCTAGGATTATTCTTGTCCAATTAAGGTTTTTAAGCAATCTTGTGAATCCAATAAGTTCATTTGTTTCATTGGATGAACATTTAGGTCATTTTCATCCTCTCTAGGCTTATTCTTGTTCAATTAGGGTTTCTAACCAATCTTGTGCATCCAATAGGTGTGTTTGTGTCATTGGATGAACATTTAGGTCATTTTCGTCCTCCCTAGTCTTATTCTTGACCAATTAGGGTTTTAAGCAATCTTGTGCATCCAATAAGTTCATTTGTGTCATTGGATGAACATTTAGGTTATTTTCGTCCTCACTAGGCTTAGTTTTGTGCAATTAGGGTTTTTAACCAATCTTGTGCATCCAATAGGTTTGTTTGTGTCATTAGATGAACATTTAGGTCATTTTCATCCTCCCTAGGCTTATTGTTGTCCAATTAGGGTTTTTAACCAATCTTGTGCATCCAGTAGGTGTGTATGTGTCATTAGATGAACATTTAGGTCATTTTCATCCTCCCTAGGCTTATTGTTGTCCAATTAGGGTTTTTAACCAATCTTGTGCATCCAGTAGTTGTGTTTGTGTCATTGGATGAACATTTAGGTCATTTTCGTCCTCCCTAGTCTTATTCTTGTCCAATTAGGGTTTTTAACCAATCTTGTGCATCCAATAAGTTCATTTGTGTCATTGGATGAACATTTAGGTCATTTTCGTCCTCCCAAGGCTTATTCTTGTCCAATTAGGGTTTTTAACCAATCTTGTGCATCCAATAGGTGTGTTTGTGTCATTGGATGAACATTTAGGTCATTTTCGTCCTCCCTAGGCTTATTCTTGTCCAATTAGGGTTTTTAACCAATCTTGTGCATCCAATAAGTTCATCTGTGTCATTGGATAAACATTTAGGTCATTTTCGTCCACCCTAGGCTTATTCTTGTCCAATTAGGGTTTTTAACCAATCTTGTGCATCCAATAAGTTCATTTGTTTCATTGGATGAATATTTAGGTCATTTTCGTCCTCCCAAGGCTTATTCTTGTCCAATTAGGGTTTTTAACCAATCTTGTGCATCCAATAGGTGTGTTTGTGTCATTGGATGAACATTTAGGTCATTTTTGTCCTCCCGAGGCTTATTCTTGTCCAATTAGGGTTTTTAACCAATCTTGTGCATCCAATAAGTTCATTTGTGTCATTGGATGAACATTTAGGTCATTTTCGTCCTCCCAAGGCTTATTCTTGTCCAATTAGGGTTTTTAACCAATCTTGTGCATCCAATAGGTGTGTTTGTGTCATTGGATGAATATTTGGGTCATTTTCGTCCTCCCTAGTCTTATTCTTGTCCAATTAGGGTTTTAAGCAATCTTGTGCATCCAACAGGTTCATTTGTGTCATTGGATTAAGATTCAAGTCATTTTCGTCCTCCCTAGGCTTATTCTTGTTCAATTAGGGTTTCTAACCAATCTTGTGCATCCAATAGGTGTGTTTGTGTCATTGGATGAACATTTAGGTCATTTTCGTCCTCCCTAGTCTTATTCTTGTCCAATTAGGGTTTTAAGCAATCTTGTGCATCCAATAAGTTCATTTGTGTCATTGGATGAACATTTAGGTTATTTTTGTCCTCCCTAGGCTTAGTTTTGTGCAATTAGGGTTTTTAACCAATCTTGTGCATCCAATAGGTGTGTTTGTGTCATTAGATGAACATTTATGTCATTTTCATCCTCCCTAGGCTTATTGTTGTCCAATTAGGGTTTTTAACCAATCTTGTGCATCCAATAGGTGTGTTTGTGTCATTGGATGAACATTTAGGTCATTTTCGTCCTCCCTAGGCTTATTCTTGTCCAATTAGGGTTTTTAACCAATCTTGTGCATCCAATAAGTTCATTTGTGCCATTGGATGAACATTTAGGTCATTTTCGTTCACCCTAGGCTTATTCTTGTCCAATTAGGGTTTTTAACTAATCTTGTGCATCCAATAAGTTCATTTGTGTCATTGGATGGACATCTATGTCATCTTCGTCCTCCCAAGGCTTATTCTTGTCCAATTAGGGTTTTTAACCAATCTTGTGCATCCAATAGGTGTGTTTGTGTCATTGGATGAACATTTAGGTCATTTTCGTCCTCCCTAGGCTTATTCTTGTCCAATTAGGGTTTTTAACCAATCTTGTGCATCCAATAAGTTCATTTGTGTCATTGGATGAACATTTAGGTCATTTTCGTCCACCCTAGTCTTATTCTTGTCCAATTAGGGTTTTAAGCAATCTTGTGCATCCAATAAGTTCATTTGTGTCATTGGATGAACATTTAGGTCATTTTCGTCCTCCCTAGTCTTATTCTTGTCCAATTAGGGTGTTAAGCAATCTTGTGCATCCAATAAGTTCATTTGTGTCATTGGATTAACATTTAGGTCATTTTCGTCCTTCCTAGGCTTATTCTTGTCCAATTAGGGTTTCTAACCAATCTTGTGCATCCAATAGGTGTGTTTGTGTCATTGGATGAACATTTAGGTCATTTTCGTCCTCCCTAGGCTTATTCTTGTCCAATTAGGGTTTTTAACCAATCTTGTGCATCCAATAAGTTCATTTGTGTCATTGGATGAACATTTAGGTCATTTTCGTCCTCCAAAGGCTTATTCTTGTCCAATTAGGGTTTTTAACCAATCTTGTGCATCCAATAGGTGTGTTTGTGTCATTGGATGAACATTTAGGTCATTTTCGTCCTCCCTAGTCTTATTCTTGTCCAATTAGGGTTTTTATCCAATCTTGTGCATCCAATAGGTGTGTTTGTGTCATTGGACGAACATTTAGGTCAATTTCGTCCTCCCTAGGCTTATTCTTGTCCAATTAGGGTTTTTAACCAATCTTGTGCATCCAATAGGTGTGTTTGTGTCATTGGATGAACATTTAGGTCATTTTCGTCCTCCCTAGGCTTATTCTTGTCCAATTAGGGTTTTTAACCAATCTTGTGCATCCAATAAGTTCATTTGTGTCATTGGATGAACATTTAGGTCATTTTCTTCCTCGCTAGGCTTATTCTTGTCCAATTAGGGTTTTTAAGCAATCTTGTGCATCTAATAAGTTCATTTGTGTCATTGGATGAACATTTAGGTCATTTTCATCCTCCCTTGGCTTATTCTTGTCCAATTAGGGTTTTTAACCAATCTTGTGCATCCAATAGGTGTGTTTGTGTCATTGGATGAACATTTAGGTCATTTTCGTCCTCCCTAGGCTTATTCTTGTCCAATTAGGGTTTCTAACCAATCTTATGCATCCAATAGGTGTGTTTAGTCATTTGATGAACATTTAGGTTATTTTCATCCTCCCTAGGCTTATTCTTGTCCAATTAGGGTTTTTAACCAATCTTGTGCATCCAATAAGTTCATTTGTGTCATTGGATTAACATTTAGGTCATTTTCGTCCTCCCTAGGCTTATTCTTGTCCAATTAGGGTTTCTAACCAATCTTGTGCATCCAATAGGTGTGTTTGTGTCATTGGATGAACATTTAGGTCATTTTCGTCCTCCCTAGTCTTATTCTTGTCCAATTAGGGTTTTAAGCAATCTTGTGCATCCAATAAGTTCATTTGTGTCATTGGATGAGTAGTTAGGTCATTTTCGTCCTCCCTAGGCTTATTCTAGTCAAATTAGGGTTTCTAACGAATCTTGTGCATCCAATAGGTGTGTTTGTGTCTTTGGATGAACATTTAGGTTATTTTCGTCCTCCCTAGTCTTATTCTTGTCCAATTAGGGTTTTAAGCAATCTTGTGCATCCAATAAGTTCATTTGTGTCATTGGATGAATAGTTAGGTCATTTTCGTCCTCCCTAGGCTTATTCTTGTCCAATTAGGGTTTCTAACCAATCTTGTGAATCCAATAGGTGTGTTTGTGACATTGGATGAACATTTAGGTCATTTTCGTCCTCCCTAGGCTTATTCTTGTCCAATTAGGGTTTCTAACCAATCTTGTGAATCCAATAGGTGTGTTTGTGTCATTGGATGAACATTTAGGTCATTTTCGTCTTCCCTAGGCTTATTCTTGTCCAATTAGGGTTTTTAACCAATCTCGTGCATCCAATATGTTCATTTGTGTCATTGGATGAACATTTAAGTCATTTTCGTCCTCCCTAGGCTTATTCTTGTCCAATTAGGGTTTCTAAACAATCTTGTGCATCCAATAGGTGTGTTTGTGTCATTGGATGAACATTTAGGTCATATTCGTCCTCCCTAGGCTTATTCTTGTCCAATTAGGGTTTTTAACCAATCTTGTGCATCCAATAAGTTCATTTGTGTCATTGGATTAACATTTAGGTCATTTTCGTCCTCCCTAGGCTTATTCTTGTCCAATTAGGGTTTTTAACCAATCTTGCGCATCCAATAGCTGTGTTTGTGTCAGGATTAACATTTAGGTCATTTTCGTCCTCCCTAGGCTTATTCTTGTCCAATTAGGGTTTCTAACCAATCTTGTGCATCCAATAGGTGTGTTTGTGTCATTGGATGAACATTTAGGTCATTTTCGTCCTCCCTATTCTTATTCTTGTCCAATTAAGGTTTTTAACCAATCTTGGGCATCCAATAGGTGTGTTTGTGTCATTGGATGAACATGTAGGTCATTTTCGTCCTCCCTAGGCTTATTCTTGTCCAATTAGGGTTTTTAAACAATCTTGTGCATCCAATAAGTTCATTTGTGTCATTGGGTGAACATTTAGGTCATTTTCGTCCTCGCTAGGCTTATTCTTGTCCAATTAGGGTTTCTAACAAATCTTGTGCATCCAATAGGTGTGTTTAGTCATTTGATGAACATTTAGGTTATTTTCGTCCTCCATAGGCTTTTCTTGTCCAATTAGGGTTTTTAACCAATCTTGTGCATCCAATAAGTTCATTTGTGTCATTGGATTAACATTTAGGTCATTTTCGTCTTCCCTAGGCTTATTCTTGTCCAATTAGGGTTTCTAACCAATCTTGTGCATCCAATAGGTGTGTTTGTGTCATTGGATGAACATTTAGGTCATTTTCGTCCTCCCTAGGCTTATTCTTGTCCAATTAGGGTTTTTAACCAATCTTGTGCATCCAATAGGTGTGTTTGTGTCATTGGATGAACATTTAGGTCATTTTCGTCCTCCCATGGCTTATTCTTGTCCAATTAGGGTTTTTAAGCAATCTTGTGCATCCAATAGGTGTGTTTGTGTCATTGGATGAACATTTAGGTCATTTTCGTCCTCCCTAGTCTTATTCTTGTCCAATTAGGGTTTTAAGCAATCTTGTGCATCCAATAAGTTCATTTGTGTCATTGGATGAACATTTAGGTCATTTTCGTCCTCCCTAGGCTTATTTTTGTGCAATTAGGGTTTTTAACCAATCTTGTGCATCCAATAGGTGTGTTTGTGTCATTAGATGATCATTTAGGTCATTTTCATCCTCCCTAGGCTTATTGTTGTCCAATTAGGGTTTTTAACCAATCTTGTGCATCCAATAGGTGTGTTTGTGTCATTGGATGAACATTTCGGTCATTTTCGTCCTCCCTAGTCTTATTCTTGTCCAATTAGGGTTTTAAGCAATCTTGTGCATCCAATAAGTTCATTTGTGTCATTGGATGAACATTTAGGTCATTTTCGTCCTCCTTAGGCTTATTGTTGTCCAATTAGGGTTTCTAACGAATCTTGTGCATCCAATAGGTGTGTTTGTGTCGTTGGATGAACATTTAGGTCATTTTCGTCCTCCCTAGGCTTATTCTTGTCCAATTAGGGTTTTTAACCAATCTTGTACATCCAATAGGTGTGTTTGTGTCATTTGATGAACATTTAGGTCATTTTCGTCCTCCCTAGGCTTATTCTTGTCCAGTTAGGATTTTTAACCAATCTTGTGCATCCAATAGGTGTGTTTGTGTCATTGGATGAACATTTAGGTCATTTTCGTCCTCCCTAGGCTTATTCTTGTCCAATTAGGGTTTTTAACCAATCTTGTGCATCCCATAAGTTCATTTGTTTCATTGGACGAACATTTAGGTCATTTTCGTCCTCTCTAGTCTTATTTTTGTTCAATTAAGGTTTCTAACCAATCTTGTGCATCCAATAGATGTGTTTGTGTCATTGGATGAACATTTAGGTCATTTTCGTCCTCCCTAGTCTTATTCTTGTCCAATTAGGGTTTTAAGCAATCTTGTGCATCCAATAAGTTCATTTGTGTCATTGGATGAACATTTTTGTCATTTTCGTCCTCCCTAGGCTTATTTTTGTGCAATTAGGGTTTTTAACCAATCTTGTGCATCCAATAGGTGTGTTTGTGTCATTAGATGATCATTTAGGTCATTTTCATCCTCCCTAGGCTTATTGTTGTCCAATTAGGGTTTTTAACCAATCTTGTGCATCCAATAGGTGTGTTTGTGATATTGGATGAACATTTAGGTCATTTTCGTCCTCCCTAGTCTTATTCTTGTCCAATTAGGGTTTTAAGCCAATCTTGTGCATGCAATAGGTGTGTTTGTGTTATTTGATGAACATTTAGGTCATTTTCATCCTCCCTAGGCTTATTGTTGTCCAATTAGGGTTTTTAGCCAATCTTGTGCATCCAATAGGTGTGTTTGTGTCATTGGATGAACATTTAGGTCATTTTCATCCTCTCTAGGCTTATTCTTGTCCAATTAGGGTTTGTAACGAATGTTGTGCATCCAATAGGTGTGTTTGTGTCATTGGATGAACATTTAGGTCATTTTCGTCCTCCCATGGCTCATTCTTGTCCAATTAGGGTTTTTAACCAAAGTTGTGCATCCAATAGGTGTGTTTGTGTCATTGGATGAACATTTAGGTCATTTTCTTCCTCCCTAGGCTTATTCTTGTCCAATTAGGGTTTCTAACCAATCTTGTGCATCCAATAGGTGTGTTTGTGTCATTGGATGTACATTTAGGTCATTTTCGTCCTCCCTAGTCTTATTCTTGTCCGATTAGGGTTTTAAGCAATCTTGTGCATCCAATAAGTTCATTTGTGTCATTGGATGAACATTAAGGTCATTTTCGTCCTCCCTAGGCTTATTTTTGTGCAATTAGGGTTTTTAACCAATCTTGTGCATCCAATAGGTGTGTTTGTGTCATTAGATGATCATTTAGATCATTTTCATCCTCCCTAGGCTTATTGTTGTCCAATTAGGGTTTTTAACCAATCTTGTGCATCCAATAGGTGTGTTTGTGATATTGGATGAACATTTAGGTCATTTTCGTCCTCCCTAGTCTTATTCTTGTCCAAATAGGGTTTTAAGCCAATCTTGTGCATCCAATTGGTGTGTTTGTGTTATTTGATGAACATTTAGGTCATTTTCATCCTCCCTAGGCTTATTGTTGTCCAATTAGGGTTTTTAACCAATCTTGTGCATCCAATAGGTGTGTTTGTGTCATTGGATGAACATTTAGGTCATTTTCGTCCTCCCTAGGCTTATTCTTGTCCAATTAGGGTTTTTAACCAATCTTGTGCATCCAATAAGTTCATTGGTGTCATTGGATGAATATTTAGGTCATTTTCGTCCTCCCAAGGCTTATTCTTGTCCAATTATGGTTTTTAACCAATCTTGTGCATCCAATAAGTTAATTTGTGTCATTGGATGAATATTTAGGTCATTTTCGTCCTCCCTAGGCTTATTCTTATCCAATTAGGGTTTTTAAGCAATCTTGTGCATCCAATAAGTTCATTTGTGTCATTGGATGAACGTTTAGGTCATTTTCGTCCTCCCTAGGCTTATTCTTGTTCAATTAGGGTTTCTAACCAATCTTGTGCATCCAATAGGTGTGTTTGTGTCATTGGATGAACATTTAGGTCATTTTCGTCCTCCCTAGTCTTATTCTTGTCCAATTAGGGTTTTAAGCAATCTTGTGCATCCAATAAGTTCATTTGTGTCATTGGATGAACATTTAGGTCGTTTTTCCTCCTCCCTAGGCTTATTCTTGTCCAATTAGGTTTTCAAGCAATCTTGTGCATCCAATAAGTTCATTTGTGTCATTGGATGAACATTTAGGTCATTTTCGTCCTCCCTAGGCTTATTCTTGCCCAATTAGGGTTTATAAGCAATCTTGTGCATCCAATAAGTTCATTTGTGTCATTGGATGAACATTTAGGTCATTTTCGTCCTCCCTAGGCTTATTCTTGTCCAATTAGGGTTTTTAACCAATCTTGTGCATCCAATAGGTGTGTTTGTGTCATTGGATGAACATTTAGGTCATTTTCGTCCTCCCTAGGCTTATTCTTGTCCAATTAGGGTTTTTAACCAATCTTGTGCATCCAATAAGTTCATTTGTGTCATTGGATTAACATTTAGGTCATTTTTGTCCTTCCTAGGCTTATTCTTGTCCAATTAGGGTTTCTAACAAATCTTGTGCATCCAATAGGTGTCTTTGTGTCATTGGATGAACATTTAGGTCATTTTCGTCCTCCTTAGTCTTATTCTTGTCCAATTAGGGTTTTAACCAATCTTGTGCATCCAATAAGTTCATTTGTGTCATTGGATGAACATTTAGGTCATTTTCGTTCTCCCAAGGCTTATTCTTGTCCAATTAGGGTTTTTAACCAATCTTGTGCATCCAATAGGTGTGTTTGTGTCATTGGATGAACATTTAGGTCATTTTCGTCCTCCCTAGGCTTATTCTTGTCCAATTAGGGTTTTTAACCAATCTTGTGCATCCAATAAGTGAATTTGTGTCATTGGATGAACATTTAGGTCATTTTCGTCCTCCCTAGGCTTATTCTTGTCCAATTAGGGTTTTTAACCAATCTTGTGCATCCAATAAGTTCATTTGTGTCATTGGATGAACATTTAGGTCATTTTCGTCCTCCCTATGCTTATTCTTGTCCAATTAGGGTTTTTTTACCAATCTTGTGCATCCAATAAGTTCATTTGTGTCATTGGATGAACATTTAGGTCATTTTCGTCCTCCCTAGGCTTATTCTTGTCCAATTAGGGTTTTTAACCAATCTTGTGCATCCAATAAGTTCATTTGTGTCATTGGATGAACATTTAGGTCATTTTCGTCCTCACTAGGCATATTCTTGTCCAATTAGGGTTTTTAACCAATCTTGTGCATCCAATAAGTTCATTTGTGTCATTGGATGAACATTTAGGTCATTTTCGTCCTCCCTAGTCTTATTCTTGTCCAATTAGGGTTTTTATGCAATCTTGTGCATCCAATAGGCGTGTTTGTGTCATTGGAGGAACATTTAGGTCATTTTCGTCCTCCCTAGTCTTATTCTTGTCCAATTAGGGTTTTTATGCAATCTTGTGCATCCAATTGGTGTGTTTGTGTCATTGGACGAACATTTAGGTCATTTTCGTCCTCCCTAGTCTTATTCTTGTCCAATTAGGGATTTTATGCAATCTTGTGCATCCAATAGGTGTGTTTGTGTCATTGGACGAACATTTAGGTCATTTTCGTCCTCCCTAACCTTATTCTTGTCCAATTAGGGATTTTATGCAATCTTGTGCATCCAATAGGTGTGTTTGTGTCATTGGACGAACATTTAGGTCATTTTCGTCCTCCCTAACCTTATTCTTGTCCAATTAGGGTTTTTAACCAATCTTGTGCATCCAATAAGTTCATTTGTGTCATTGGATGAACATTTTGGTCATTTTCGTCCTCCCTAGGCTTATTCTTGTGCAATTAGGGTTTTTAACCAATCTTGTGTATCCAATAAGTTCATTTGTGTCATTGGATGAACATTTAGGTCATTTTCGTCCTCCCTAGGCTTATTCTTGTCCAATTAGGGTTTTTAACCAATCTTGTGCATCCAATAAGTTCATTTGTGTCATTGGATGAACATTTAGGTCATTTTCGTCCTCCCTAGTCTTATTCTTGTCCAATTACGGTTTTTATGCAATCTTGTGCATCCAATAGGTGTGTTTGTGTCATTGGACGAACAATTAGGTCAATTTCGTCCTCCCTAGGCTTATTCTTGTCCAATTAGGGTTTTTAACCAATCTTGTGCATCCAATAGGTGTGTTTGTGTCATTGGATGAACATTTAGGTCATTTTCGTCCTCCCTAGGCTTATTCTTGTCCAATTAGGGTTTTTAACCAATCTTGTGCATCCAATAAGTTCATTTGTGTCATTGGATGAACATTTAGGTCATTTTTGTCCACCCTAGGCTTATTGTTGTCCAATTAGGGTTTTTAACCAATCTTGTACATCCAATAGGTGTGTTTGTGTCATTTGATGAACATTTAGGTCATTTTCGTCCTCCCTAGGCTTATTCTTGTCCAGTTAGGATTTTTAACCAATCTTGTGCATCCAATAGGTGTGTTTGTGTCATTGGATGAACATTTAGGTCATTTTCGTCCTCCCTAGGCTTATTCTTGTCCAATTTGGGTTTTTAACCAATCTTGTGCATCCAATAAGTTCATTTGTTTCATTGGATGAACATTTAGGTCATTTTCGTCCTCCCTAGGCTTATTCTTGTTCAATTAGGGTTTCTAACCAATCTTGTGCATCCAATAGATGTGTTTGTGTCATTGGATGAACATTTAGGTCATTTTCGTCCTCCCTAGTCTTATTCTTGTCCAATTAGGGTTTTAAGCAATCTTGTGCATCCAATAAGTTCATTTGTGTCATTGGATGAACATTTAGGTCATTTTCGTCCTCCCTAGGCTTATTCTTGTCTAGTAAGGGTTTTTAACCAATCTTGTGCATCCAATAGGTGTGTTTGTGTCATTGGATGAACATTTAGGTCATTTTCGTCCTCCCTAGGCTTATTCTTGTCCAATTAGGGTTTTTAACCAATCTTGTGCATCCAATAAGTTCATTTGTTTCATTGGATGAACATTTAGGTCATTTTCGTCCTCCCTAGTCTTATTCTTGTTCAATTAGGGTTTCTAACCAATCTTGTGCATCCAATAGATGTGTTTTTGTCATTGGATGAACAATTAGGTCATTTTCGTCCTCCCTAGTCTTATTCTTGTCCAATTAGGGTTTTAAGCAATCTTGTGCATCCAATAAGTTCATTTGTGTCATTGGATGAACATTTATGTCATTTTCGTCCTCCCTAGGCTTATTTTTGTGCAATTAGGGTTTTTAACCAATCTTGTGCATCCAATAGGTGTGTTTGTGTCATTAGATTATCATTTAGGTCATTTTCATCCTCCCTAGGGTTATTGTTGTCCAATTAGGGTTTTTAACCAATCTTGTGCATCCAATAGGTGTGTTTGTGATATTGGATGAACATTTAGGTCATTTTCGTCCTCCCTAGTCTTATTCTTGTCCAATTAGGGTTTTAAGCCAATCTTGTGCATGCAATAGGTGTGTTTGTGTTATTTGATGAACATTTAGGTCATTTTCATCCTCCCTAGGCTTATTGTTGTCCAATTAGGGTTTTTAACCAATCTTGTGCATCCAATAGGTGTGTTTGTGTCATAGGATGAACATTTAGGTCATTTTCGTCCTCCCAAGTCTTATTCTTGTCCAATTAGGGTTTAAGCAATCTTGTGCATCCAATAACATCATTTGTGTCATCGGATTAACATTTAAGTCATTTTCATCCTCTCTAGGCTTATTCTTGTCCAATTAGGGTTTGTAACGGATCTTGTGCATCCAATAGGTGTGTTTGTGTCATTGGATGAACATTTAGGTCATTTTCGTCCTCCCATGGCTTATTCATGTCCAATTAGGGTTTTTAACCAAAGTTGTGCATCCAATAGGTGTGTTTGTGTCATTGGATGAACATTTAGGTCATTTTCTTCCTCCCTAGGCTTATTCTTGTCCAATTAGGGTTTCTAACCAATCTTGTGCATCCAATAGGTGTGTTTGTGTCATTGGATGAACATTTAGGTCATTTTCGTCCTCCCTAGTCTTATTCTTGTCCAATTAGGGTTTTAAGCAATCTTGTGCATCCAATAAGTTCATTTGTGTCATTGGATGAACATTAAGGTCATTTTCGTCCTCCCTAGGCTTATTTTTGTGCAATTAGGGTTTTTAACCATTCTTGTGCATCCAATAGGTGTGTTTGTGTCATTAGATGATCATTTAGATCATTTTCATCCTCCCTAGGCTTATTGTTGTCCAATTAGGGTTTTTAACCAATCTTGTGCATCCAATAGGTGTGTTTGTGATATTGGATGAACATTTAGGTCATTTTCGTCCTCCCTAGTCTTATTCTTGTCCAAATAGGGTTTTAAGCCAATCTTGTGCATCCAATTGGTGTGTTTGTGTTATTTGATGAACATTTAGGTCATTTTCATCCTCCTTAGGCTTATTGTTGTCCAATTAGGGTTTTTAACCAATCTTGTGCATCCAATAGGTGTGTTTGTGTCATTGGATGAACATTTAGGTCATTTTCGTCCTCCCTAGTCTTATTCTTGTCCAATTAGGGTTTTAAGCAATCTTGTGCATCCAATAAGTTCATTTGTGTCATTGGATGAACATTTAGGTCATTTTCGTCCTCTCGAGGCTTATTCTTGTCCAATTAGGGTTTCTAACAAATCTTGTGCATCCAATAGGTGTGTTTGTGTCATTGGATGAACATTTAGGTCATTTTCGTCCTCCTTAGGCTTATTCCTGTCCAATTAGCGTTTTTAAGCAATCTTGTGCATCCAATAGGTTTGTTTGTGTCATTTGATGAACATTTAGGTCATTTTCGTCCTCCCTAGGTTTATTCTTGTCCAATTAGGGTTTTAAGCAATCTTGTGCATCCAAAAAGTTCATTTGTGTCATTGGATGAACATTTAGGTCATTTTCGTCCTCCTTATGCTTATTGTTGTCCAATTAGGGTTTCTAACGAATCTTGTGCATCCAATAGGTGTGTTTGTGTCGTTGGATGAACATTTAGGTAATTTTCGTCCTCCCTAGGCTTATTGTTGTCCAATTAGGGTTTTTAACCAATCTTGTGCATCCAATAGGTGTGTTTGTGTCATTGGATAAACATTTAGGTCATTTTCGTCCTCCCTAGTCTTATTCTTGTCCAATTAGGGTTTTAAGCAATCTTGTGCATCCAATAAGTTCATTTGTGTCATTGGATGAACATTTAGGTCATTTTCGTCCTCCCTAGGCTTATTTTGGTGCAATTAGGGTTTTTAACCAATCTTGTGCATCCAATAGGTGTGTTTGTGTCATTAGATGAACATTTAGGTCATTTTCATCCTCCCTAGGCTTATTGTTGTCCAATTAGGGTTTTTAACCAATCTTGTGCATCCAATAGGTGTGTTTGTGTCATTGGATGAACATTTAGGTCATTTTCGTCTTCCCTAGGCTTATTCTTGTCCAATTAGGGTTTTTAACCAATCTTGTGCATCCAATAAGTTCATTTGTGTCATTGGATAAACATTTAGGTCATTTTCGTCCACCCTATGCTTTTTCTTGTCCAATTAGGGTTTTTAACCAATCTTGTGCATCCAATAGGTTCATTTATGTCATTGGATGAACATTTAGGTCATTTTCGTCCTCCCAAGGCTTATTCTTGTCCAATTAGGGTTTTTAACCAATCTTGTGCATCCAATAAGTTCATTTGTGTCATTGGATGAACATTTAGGTCATTTTCGTCCTCCCTAGGCTTATTCTTGTCCAATTAGGGTTTTTAAGCAATCTTGTGCATCCAATAAGTTCATTTGTGTCATTGGATGAACATTTAGGTCATTTTCGTCCTCCCTAGGCTTATTCTTGTCCAATTAGGGTTTTAAGCAATCTTGTTCATCCAATAAGTTCATTTGTGTCATTGGATGAACATTTAGGTCATTTTTCGTCCTCCCTAGGCTTATTCTTGTCCAATTAGGGTTTTTAACCAATCTTGTGCATCCAATAAGTTCATTTGTGTCATTGGATGAACATTTAGGTCATTTTCGTCCTCCCAAGGCTTATTCTTGTCCAATTAGGGTTTTTAACCAATCTTGTGCATCCAATAAGTTCATTTGTGTCATTGGATGAACATTTAGGTCATTTTCGTCCTCCCTAGGCTTATTCTTGATCAATTAGGGTTTCTAACCAATCTTGTGCATCCAATAGGTGTGTTTGTGTCATTGGATGAACATTTAGGTCATTTTCTTCCTCCCTAGTCTTATTCTTGTCCAATTAGGGTTTTAAGCAATCTTGTGCATCCAATAAGTTCATTTGTGTCATTGGATGAAAATTTAGGTGATTTTCGTCCTCCATAGGCTTAGTTTTGTGCAATTAGGGTTTTTAACCAATCTGGTGCATCCAATAGGTGTGTTTGTGTCATTAGATGAACATTTAGGTCATTTTCATCCTCCCTAGGCTTATTGTAGTCCAATTAGGGTTTTTAAGCAATCTTGTGCATCCAATGAGTTCATTTGTGTCTTTGGATGAACATTTAGGTCATTTTCGTCCTCCCTAGGCTTATTCTTGTCCAATTAGGGTTTTTAAGCAATCATGTGCATCCAATAAGTTCATTTGTGTCATTGGATGAACATTTAGGTCATTTTCGTCCTCCCTAGGCTTATTCTTGTCCAATTAGGGTTTTTAAGCAATCTTGTGCATTCAATAAGTTCATTTGTGTCATTGGATGAACATTTAGGTCATTTTCGTCCTCCCTAGGCTTATTCTTGTCCAATTAGGGTTTTTAAGCAATCTTGTGCATCCAATAAGTTCATTTGTGTCATTGGATGAACATTTAGGTCATTTTCGTCCTCCCTAGGCTTATTCTTGTCCAATTAGGGCTTTTAACCAATCTTGTGCATCCAATAGGTGTGTTTGTGTCATTGGATGAACATTTAGGTCATTTTCGTCCTCCCTAGGCTTATTCTTGTCCAATTAGGGTTTTTAACCAATCTTGTGCATCCAATAAGTTCATTTGTGTCATTGGATGAACAATTAGGTCATTTTCGTCCACCCTAAGCTTATTCTTGTCCAATTAGGGTTTTTAACCAATCTTATGCATCCAATAAGTTCATTTGTGTCATTGGATGAACATTTAAGTCATTTTCGTCCTCCCTAGGCTTATTCTTGTCCAATTAGGGTTTTTAACCAATCTTGTGCATCCAATAGGTGTGTTTGTGTCATTGGATGAACATTTAGGTCATTTTCGTCCTCCCTAGGCTTATTCTTGTCCAATTAGGGTTTTTAACCAATCTTGTGCATCCAATAGGTGTGTTTGTGTCATTGGATGAACATTTAGTTCATTTTCGTCCTCCCTAGTCTTATTCTTGTCCAATTAGGGTTTTAAGCAATCTTGTGCATCCAATAAGTTCATTTGTGTCATTGGATGAACATTTAGGTCATTTTCGTCCTCCCTAGGCTTATTTTTGTGCAATTAGGGTTTTTAACCAATCTTGTGCATCCAATAGGTGTGTTTGTGTCATTAGATGATCATTTAGCTCATTTTCATCCTCCCTAGGCTTATTGTTGTCCAATTAGGGTTTTTAACTAATCTTGTGCATCCAATAGGTGTGTTTGTGATATTGGATGAACATTTAGGTCATTTTCGTCCTCCCTAGTCTTATTCTTGTCCAATTAGGGTTTTAAGCCAATCTTGTGCATCCAATAGGTGTGTTTGTGTTATTTGATGAACATTTAGGTCATTTTCATCCTCCCTAGGCTTATTGTTGTCCAATTAGGGTTTTTAACCAATCTTGTGCATCCAATAGGTGTGTTTGTGTCATTGGATGAACATTTAGGTCATTTTCGTCCTCCCTAGTCTTATTCTTGTCCAATTAGGGTTTTAAGCAATCTTGTGCATCCAATAAGTTCATTTGTGTCATTACATGAACATTTATGTCATTTTTCGTCCTCCCTAGGCTTATTCTTGTCCAATTAGGGTTTTTAAGCAATCTTGTGCATCCAATAAGTTCATTTGTGTCATTGGATGAACATTTAGGTCATTTTCGTCCTCCCTAGGCTTATTCTTGTCCAATTAGGGTTTTAAGCAATCTTGTGCATCCAATAAGTTCATTTGTGTCATTGGATGAACATTTAGGTCGTTTTTCGTCCTCCCTATGCTTATTCTTGTCCAATTATGGTTTTTAACCAATCTTGTGCATCCAATAAGTTCATTTGTGTCATTGGATGAACATTTAGGTCATTTTCGTCCTCCCTAGGCTTATTCATGTCCAATTAGGGTTTTTAAGCAATCTTGTGCATCCAATAGGTGTGTTTGTGTCATTGGATGAACATTTAGGTCATTTTCGTCATCCCTAGGCTTATTCTTGTTCAATTAGGGTTTCTAACCAATCTTGTGCATCCAATAGGTGTGTTTGAGTCATTGGATGAACATTTAGGTCATTTTCGTCCTCCCTAGTCTTATTCTTGTCCAATTAGTGTTTTAAGCAATCTTGTGCATCCAATAAGTTCATTTGTGTCATTGGATGAACATTTAGGTCATATTTCGTCCTCCCTAGGCTTATTCTTGTCCAATTAAGGTTTTTAACAAATCTTGTGCATCCAATAAGTTCATTTGTGTCATTGGATGAACATTTAGGTCATTTTCGTCCTCCCAAGGCTTATTCTTGTCCAATTAGGGTTTTTAACCAATCTTGTGCATCCAATAAGTTCATTTGTGTCATTGGATGAACATTTAGGTCATTTTCGTCCTCCCTAGGCTTATTCTTGTCCAATTAGGGTTTCTAACCTATCTTGTGCATCCAATAGGTGTGTTTGTGTCTCATTGTATGAACATTTAGGTCATTTTCGTCCTCCCTAGTCTTATTCTTGTCCAATTAGGGTTTTAAGCAATCTTGTGCATCCATTAAGTTCATTTGTGTCATTGGATTAAGATTTAAGTCATTTTCGTCCTCCCTAGGCTTATTCTTGTTCAATTAGGGTTTCTAACCAATCTTGTGCATCCAATAGGTGTGTTTGTGTCATTGGATGAACATTTAGGTCATTTTCGTCCTCCCTAGTCTTATTCTTGTCCAATTAGGGTTTTAAGCAATCTTGTGCATCCAATAAGTTCATTTGTGTCATTGGATGAACATTTAGGTCATTTTCGTCCTCTCGAGGCTTATTCTTGTCCAATTAGGGTTTCTAACAAATCTTGTGCATCCAATAGGTGTGTTTGTGTCATTGGATGAACATTTAGGTCATTTTCGTCCTCCTTAGGCTTATTCCTGTCCAATTAGCGTTTTTAACCAATCTTGTGCATCCAATAGGTTTGTTTGTGTCATTTGATGAACATTTAGGTCATTTTCGTCCTCCCTAGGTTTATTCTTGTCCAATTAGGGTTTTAAGCAATCTTGTGCATCCAAAAAGTTCATTTGTGTCATTGGATGAACATTTAGGTCATTTTCGTCCTCCTTATGCTTATTGTTGTCCAATTAGGGTTTCTAACGAATCTTGTGCATCCAATAGGTGTGTTTGTGTCGTTGGATGAACATTTAGGTCATTTTCGTCCTCCCTAGGCTTATTCTTGTCCAATTAGGGTTTTTAACCAAAGTTGTGCATCCAATAGGTGTGTTTGTGTCATTGGATGAACATTTAGGTCATTTTCTTCCTCCCTAGGCTTATTCTTGTCCAATTAGGGTTTCTAACCAATCTTGTGCATCCAATAGGTGTGTTTGTGTCATTGGATAAACATTTAGGTCATTTTCGTCCTCCCTAGTCTTATTCTTGTCCAATTAGGGTTTTAAGCAATCTTGTGCATCCAATAAGTTCATTTGTGTCATTGGATGAACATTTAGGTCATTTTCGTCCTCCCTAGGCTTATTTTTGTGCAATTAGGGTTTTTAACCAATCTTGTGCATCCAATAGGTGTGTTTGTGTCATTAGATGATCATTTAGGTCATTTTCAGCCTCCCTAGGCTTATTGTTGTCCAATTAGGGTTTTTAACTAATCTTGTGCATCCAATAGGTGTGTTTGTGATATTGGATGAACATTTAGGTCATTTTCGTCCTCCCTAGTCTTATTCTTGTCCAATTAGGGTTTTAAGCCAATCTTGTGCATCCAATAGGTCTGTTTGTGTTATTTGATGAACATTTAGGTCATTTTCATCCTCCCTAGGCTTATTGTTGTCCAATTAGGGTTTTTAACCAATCTTGTGCATCCAATAGGTGTGTTTGTGTCATTGGATGAACATTTAGGTCATTTTCGTCCTCCCTAGTCTTATTCTTGTCCAATTTGGGTTTTAAGCAATCTTGTGCATCCAATAAGTTCATTTGTGTCATTGGATGAACATTAAGGTCATTTTCGTTCTCCCTAGGCATATTTTTGTGCAATTAGGGTTTTTAACCAATCTTGTGCATCCAATAGGTGTGTTTGTGTCATTAGATGATCATTTAGGTCATTTTCGTCCTCCATAGGCTTATTCTTGTCCAATTAGGGTTTTTAACAAAAGTTGTGCATCCAATAGGTGTGTTTGGGTCATTGGATGAACATTTAGGTCATTTTCTTCCTCCCTAGGCTTATTCTTGTCCAATTAGGGTTTCTAACCAATCTTGTGCATCCAATATGTGTGTTTGTGTCATTGGATGAACATTTAGGTCATTTTCGTCCTCCCTAGTCTTATTCTTGTCCAATTAGGGTTTTAAGCAATCTTGTGCATCCAATAAGTTCATTTGTGTCATTGGATGAACATTAAGGTCATTTTCGTCCTCCCTAGGCTTATTTTTGTGCAATTAGGGTTTTTAACCAATCTTGTGCATCCAATAGGTGTGTTTGTGTCATTAGATGATCATTTAGGTCATTTTCATCCTCCCTAGGCTTATTGTTGTCCAATTAGGGTTTTTAACTAATCTTGTGCATCCAATAGGTGTGTTTGTGATATTGGATGAACATTTAGGTCATTTTCGTCCTCCCTAGTCTTATTCTTGTCCAATTAGGGTTTTTAGCCAATCTTGTGCATCCAATAGGTGTGTTTGTGTTATTTGATGAACATTTAGGTCATTTTCATCCTCCCTAGGCTTATTGTTGTCCAATTAGGGTTTTTAACCAATCTTGTGCATCCAATAGGTGTGTTTGTGTCATTGGATGAACATTTAGGTCATTTTCGTCCTCCCTAGTCTTATTCTTGTCCAATTAGGGTTTTAAGCAATCTTGTGCATCCAATAAGTTCATTTGTGTCATTGGATTAAGATTTAAGTCATTTTCGTCCTCCCTAGGCATATTCTTGTTCAATTAGGTTTTCTAACCAATCTTGTGCATCCAATAGGTGTGTTTGTGTCATTGGATGAACATTTAGGTCATTTTCGTCCTCCCTAGGCTTATTCTTGTCTAATTAGGGTTTTTAAGCAATCTTGTGCATCCAATAAGTTCATTTGTGTCATTGGATGAACATTTAGGTCATTTATGTCTTCCCTAGGCTTATTCTTGTCCAATTATGGTTTTTAACCAATCTTGTGCATCCAATAGGTGTGTTTGTGTCATTGGATGAACATTTAGGTCATTTTCGTCCTCCCTAGGCTTAGTCTTGTCCAATTAGGGTTTCTAACCAATCTTGTGATTCCAATAGGTGTATTTGTGTCATTGGATGAACATTTAGGTCATTTTCGTCCTCCCTAGGCTTATTCTTGTCCAATTAGGGTTTTTAAGCAATCTTGTGCATCCAATAAGTTCATTTGTGTCATTGGATGAACATTTAGGTCATTTTCGTCCTCCCTAGGCTGATTCTTGTCCAATTAGGGTTTTTAACCAATTTTGTGCATCCAATAGGTGTGTTTGTGTCATTGGATGAACATTTAGGTCATTTTCGTCCTCCCTAGGCTTATTCTTGTCCAATTAGGGTTTTTAACCAATCTTGTGCATCCATTAAGTTCATTTGTGTCATTGGATAAACATTTAGGTCATTTTCGTCCACCCTAGGCTTATTCTTGTCCAATTAGGGTTTTTAACCAATCTTGTGCATCCAATAGGTGTGTTTGTGTCATTGGATGAACATTTAGGTCATTTTTCGTCCTCCCTAGGCTTATTCTTGTCCAATTAGGGTTTTTAAGCAATCTTGTGCATCCAATAAGTTCATTTGTGTCATTGGATGAACATTTAGGTCATTTTCGTCCTCCCTAGGCTTATTCTTGTCCAATTAGGGTTTATAAGCAATCTTGTGCATCCAATAAGTTCATTTGTGTCATTGGATGAACATTTAGGTCATTTTCGTCCTCCCTAGGCTCATTCTTGTCCAATTAGGGTTTATAAGTATTCTTGTGCATCCAATAAGTTCATTTGTGTCATTGGATGAAAATTTTGGTCATTTTCGTCCTCCCTAGGCTTATTCTTGTCCAATTAGGGTTTCTAACCAATCTTGTGCATCCAATAAGTTCATTTGTGTCATTGGATGAACATTTAGGTCATTTTCGTCCTCCCTAGGCTTATTCTTGTCCAATTAGGATTTTTAACCAATCTTGTGCATCCAATAAGTTCATTTGTGTCATTGGATGAACATTTAGGTTATTTTCGTCCTCACTAGGCTTAGTTTTGTGCAATTAGGGTTTTTAACCAATCTTGTGCATCCAATAGGTGTGTTTGTTTCATTAGATGAACATTTAGGTCATTTTCATCCTCCCTAGGCTTATTGTTGTCCAATTAGGGTTTTTAACCAATCTTGTGCATCCAATAGGTGTGTTTGTGTCATTGGATGAACATTTAGGTCATTTTCGTCCTCCCTAGTCTTATTCTTGTCCAATTAGGGTTTTAAGCAATCTTGTGCATCCAATAAGTTCATTTGTGTCATTGGATTAGATTTAAGTCATTTTCGTCCTCCCTAGGCTTATTCTTGTTCAATTAGGGTTTCTAACCAATCTTGTGCATCCAATAGGTGTGTTTGTGTCATTGGATGAACATTTAGGTCATTTTCGTCCTCCCTAGGCTTATTCTTGTCTAATTAGGGTTTTTAGGCAATCTTGTGCATCCAATAAGTTCATTTGTGTCATTGGATGAACAATTAGGTCATTTTCGTCCTCCCTAGGCTTATTCTTGTTCAATTAGGGTTTCTCACCAAACTTCTGCATCCAATAGGTGTGTTTGTGTCATTGGATGAACATTTAGGTCATTTTCGTCCTCCCTAGTCTTATTCTTGTCCAATTAGGGTTTTAAGCAATCTTGTGCATCCAATAAGTTCATTTGTGTCATTGGATGAACATTAAGGTCATTTTCGTCCTCCCTAGGCTTATTCTTGTCCAATTAGGGTTTCTAACCAATCTTGTGCATCCAATAGGTGTGTTTGTGTCATTGGATGAATATTTAGGTCATTTTCGTCCTCCCTAGGCTTATTCTTGTCCAATTAGGGTTTTTAACCAATCTTGTGCATCCAATAGGTGTATTTGTGTCATTGGATGAACATTTAGGTCATTTTCGTCCTCCCTAGGCTTATTCTTGTCCAATTAGGGTTTTTAAGCAATGTTGTGCATCCAATAAGTTCATTTGTGTCATTGGATGAACATTTAGGTCATTTTCGTCCTCCCTAGGCTTATTCTTGTCCAATTAGGGTTTTTAAGCAATCTTGTGCATCCAATAAGTTCATTTGTGTCATTGGATGAACATTTAGGTCATTTTCGTCCTCCCTAGGCTTATTCTTGTCCAATTAGGGTTTCTATCCAATCTTGTGCATCCAATAAGTTCATTTGTGTCATTGGATGAACATTTAGGTCATTTTCGTCCTCCCTAGGCTTATTCTTGTCCAATTAGGGTTTTTAACCAATCTTGTGCATCCAATAGGTGTGTTTGTGTCATTGGATGAACATTTAGGTCAGTTTTGTCCTCCCTAGGCTTATACTTGTCCAATTAGGGTTTTTAACCAATCTTGTGCATCCAATAAGTTCATTTGTGTCATTGGATAAACATTTAGGTCATTTTCGTCCACCCTAGGCTTATTCTTGTCCAATTAGGGTTTTTAACCAATCTTGTGCCTCCAATAAGTTCATTTGTGTCATTGGATGAACATTTAGGTCATTTTCGTCCTCCCAAGGCTTATTCTTGTCCAATTAGGGTTTTTAACCAATCTTGTGCATCCAATAAGTTCATTTGTGTCATTGGATGAACATTTAGGTCATTTTCGTCCTCCCTAGGCTTATTCTTGTCCAATTAGGGTTTCTAACCAATCTTGTGCATCCAATAGATGTGTTTGTGTCATTGGATGAATAATTAGGTCATTTTCGTCCTCCCTAGTATTATTTTTGTCCAATTAGGGTTTTAAGCAATCTTGTGAATCCAATAAGTTCATTTGTTTCATTGGATGAACATTTAGGTCATTTTCGTCCTCCCTAGGCTTATTCATGTTCAATTAGGGTTTCTAACCAATCTTGTGCATCCAATAGGTGTGTTTGTGTCATTTGATGAATATTTAGGTCATTTTCGTCCTCCCTAGTCTTATTTTTGTTCAATTAGGGTTTTAAGCAATCTTGTGCATCCAATAAGTTCATTTGTGTCATTGGATAAACATTTAGGTTATTTTCGTCCTCACTAGGCTTAGTTTTGTGCAATTAGGGTTTTTAACCAATCTTGTGCAACCAATAGGTGTGTTTATGTCATTAGATGATCATTTAGGTCATTTTCATCCTCCCTAGGCTTATTGTTGTCCAATTAGGGTTTTTAACCAATCTTGTGCATCCAATAGGTGTGTTTGTGTCATTGGATGAACATTTAGGTCATTTTCGTCCTCCCTAGGCTTATTCTTGTCCAATTAGGGTTTTTAAGCAATCTTGTGCATCCAATAAGTTCATTTGTGTCATTGGATGGACATTTAGGTCATTTTCGTCCTCCCTAGGCTTATTCTTGTCCAATTAGGGTTTTTAACCAATCTTGTGCATCCAATAGGTGTGTTTGTGTCATTGGATGAACATTTAGGTCATTTTCGTCCTCCCTAGGCTTATTCTTGTCCAATTAGGTTTTCTAACCAATCTTGTATATCCAATAGGTGTATTTGTGTCATTGGATGAACATTTAGGTCATTTTCGTCCTCCCTAGGCTTATTCTTGTCCAATTAGGGTTGTTAACCAATCTTGTGCATCCAATAGGTGTGTTTGTGTCATTGGATGAACATTTAGGTCATTTTCGTCCTCCCTAAGCTTATTCTTGTCTAATTAGGGTTTTTAAGCAATCTTGTGCATCCAATAAGTTCATTTGTGTCATTGGATGAACATTTAGGTCATTTTCGTCCTCCCTAGGCTTATTCTTGTCCAATTAGGGTTTTTAACCAATGTTGTGCATCCAATAGGTGTGTTTGTGTCATTGGATGAACATTTAGGTCATTTTCTTCCTCCCTAGGCTTATTCTTGTCCAATTAGGGTTTCTAACCAATCTTGTGCATCCAATAGGTGTGTTTGTGTCATTGGATGAACATTTAGGTCATTTTCGCCCTCCCTAGGCTTATTCTTGTCCAATTAGGGTTTTTAACCAATCTTGTGCATCCAATAAGTTCATTTGTGTCATCAGATTAACATTTAAGTCATTTTCATCCTCTCTAGGCTTATTCTTTCCAATTAGGGTTTCTAACGAATCTTGTGCATCCAATAGGTATGTTTGTGTCATTGGATGAACATTTAGGTCATTTTCGTCCTCCCATGGCTTATTCTTGTCCAATTAGGGTTTTTAAGCAATCTTGTGCATCCAATAGGTGTGTTTGTGTCATTGGATGAACATTTAGGTCATTTTCGTCCTCCCTAGTCTTATTCTTGTCCAATTAGGGTTTTAAGCAATCTTGTGCATCCAATAAGTTCATTTGTGTCATTGGATGAACATTTAGGTCATTTTCGTCCTCCCTAGGCTTATTTTTGTGCAATTAGGGTTTTTAACCAATCTTGTGCATCCAATAGGTGTGTTTGTGTCATTAGATGATCATTTAGGTCATTTTCATCCTCCCTAGGCTTATTGTTGTCCAATTAGGTTTTTTAACTAATCTTGTGCATCCAATAGGTGTGTTTGTGATATTGGATGAACATTTAGGTCATTTTCGTCCTCCCTAGTCTTATTCTTGTCCAATTAGGGTTTTAAGCCAATCTTGTGCATCCAATAGGTGTGTTTGTGTTATTTGATGAACATTTAGGTCATTTTCGTCCTCCCTAGTCTTATTCTTGTCCAATTAGGGTTTTAAGCAATCTTGTGCATCCAATAAGTTCATTTGTGTCATTGGATGAACATTTAGGTCATTTTCGTCCTCTCTAGGCTTATTCTTGTCCAATTAGGGTTTCTAACAAATCTTGTGCATCCAATAGGTGTGTTTGTGTCATTGGATGAACATTTAGGTCATTTTCGTCCTCCTTAGGCTTATTCCGGTCCAATTAGGGTTTTTAACCAATCTTGTGCTTCCAATAGGTTTGTTTGTGTCATTTGATGAACATTTAGGTCATTTTCGTCCTCACTAGGTTTATTCTTGTCCAATTAGGGTTTTAAGCAATCTTGTGCATCCAAAAAGTTCATTTGTGTCATTGGATGAACATTTAGGTCATTTTCGTCCTCCTTAGGCTTATTGTTGTCCAATTAGGGTTTCTAACGAATCTTGTGCATCCAATAGGTGTGTTTGTGTCGTTGGATGAACATTTAGGTCATTTTCGTCCTCCCTAGGCTTATTCTTGTCCAATTAGGGTTTTTAACCAATCTTGTACATCCAATAGGTGTGTTTGTGTCATTTGATGAACATTTAGGTCATTTTCGTCCTCCCTAGGCTTATTCTTGTCCAGTTAGGATTTTTAACCAATCTTGTGCATCCAATTGGTGTGTTTATGTCATTGGATGAAGATTTAGGTCATTTTCGTCCTCCCTAGGCTTATTCTTGTCCAATTAGGGTTTTTAACCAATCTTGTGCATCCAATAAGTTCATTTGTTTCATTGGATGAACATTTAGGTCATTTTCGTCCTCCCTAGGCTTATTCTTGTTCATTTAGGGTTTCTAACCAATCTTGTGCATCCAATAGATGTGTTTGTGTCATTGGATGAACATTTAGGTCATTTTCGTCCTCCCTAGCCTTATTCTTGTCCAATTAGGGTTTTAAGCAATCTTGTGCATCCAATAAGTTCATTTGTGTCATTGGATGAACATTTAGGTTATTTTCGTCCTCTTTAGGCTTATTCTTGTCCAATTAGGGTTTCTAATGAATCTTGTGCATCCAATAGGTGTGTTTGTGTCATTGGATGAACATTTAGGTCATTTTCGTCCTCCCTAGGCTTATTCTTGTCCAATTAGGGTTTTTAACCAATCTTGTGCATCCAATAGGTGTGTTTGTGGCATTGGATGAACATTTAGGTCATTTTCGCCCTCCCTAGGCTTATTCTTGTCCAATTAGGGTTTTTAACCAATCTTGTGCATCCAATAAGTTCATTTGTGTCATCGGATTAACATTTAAGTCATTTTCATCCTCTCTAGGCTTATTCTTTCCAATTAGGGTTTCTAACGAATCTTGTGCATCCAATAGGTGAGTTTGTGTCATTGGATGAACATTTAGGTCATTTTCGTCCTCCCATGGCTTATTCTTGTCCAATTAGGGTTTTTAACCAAAGTTGTGCATCCAATAGGTGTGTTTGTGTCATTGGATGAACATTTAGGTCATTTTCTTCCTCCCTAGGCTTATTCTTGTCCAATTAGGGTTTTTAACCAATCTTGTGCATCCAATAGGTGTGTTTGTGTCATTGGATGAACATTTAGGTCATTTTCGTCCTCCCTAGGCTTATTCTTGTCCAATTAGGGTTTTTAACCAATCTTGTGCATCCAATAGGTGTGTTTGTGTCATTGGATGAACATTTAGGTCATTTTCGTCCTCCCTAGTCTTATTCTTGTCCAATTAGGGTTTTAAGCAATCTTGTGCATCCAATAAGTTCATTTGTGTCATTGGATGAACATTTAGGTCATTTTTCGTCCTCCCTAGGCTTATTCTTGTCCAATTAGGGTTTTTAAGCAATCTTGTGCATCCAATAAGTACATTTGTGTCATTGGATGAACATTTAGGTCATTTTCGTCCTCCCTAGGCTTATTCTTGTCCAATTAGGGTTTATAAGCAATCTTGTGCATCCAATAAGTTCATTTGTGTCATTGGATGAACATTTAGGTCATTTTCGTCCTCCCTAGGCTTATTCTTGTCCAATTAGGGTTTTTAAGCAATCTTGTGCATCCAATAAGTTCATTTGTGTCATTGGATGAACATTTAGGTCATTGTCGTCCTCCCTAGGCTTATTCTTGTCCAATTACTGTTTCTAACCAATCTTGTGCATCCAATAAGTTCATTTGTGTCATTGGATGAACATTTAGGTCATTTTCGTCCTCCCTAGGCTTATTCTTGTCCAATTAGGGTTTCTAACCAATCTTGTGCATCCAATAGGTTCGTTTGTGTCATTGGATGAACATTTAGGTCATTTTCGTCCTCCCTAGGCTTATTCTTGTCCAATTAGGGTTTTTAAGCAATCTTGTGCATCCAATAAGTTCATTTGTGTCATTGGATGAACATTTAGGTCATTTTCGTCCTCCCTAGGCTTATTCTTGTCCAATTAGGGTTTTTAAGCAATCTTGTGCATCCAATAAGTTCATTTGTGTCATTGGATGAACATTTAGGTCATTTTCGTCCTCCCTAGGCTTATTCTTGTCCAATTATGGTTTTTAACCAATCTTGTGCATCCAATAAGTGTGTTTGTGTCATTGGATGAACATTTAGGTCATTTTCGTCCTCCCTTGTCTTATTCTTGTCCAATTAGGGTTTCTAACCAATCTTGTGCATCCAATAGGTGTATTTGTGTCATTGGATGAACATTTAGGTCATTTTCGTCCTCCCTAGGCTTATTCTTGTCCAATTAGGGTTTTTAAGCAATCTTGTGCATCCAATAAGTTCATTTGTGTCATTGGATGAACATTTAGGTCATTTTCGTCCTCCCTAGGCTTATTCTTGTCCAATTAGGGTTTTTAAGCAATCTTGTGCATCCAATAAGTTCATTTGTGTCATTGGATGAACATTTAGGTCATTTTCGTCCTACCTAGGCTTCATATTGTCCAATTACGGTTTTTAAGCAATCTTGTGCATCCAATAAGTTCATTTGTGTCATTTGATGAACATTTAGGTCATTTTCGTCCTCCCTAGGCTTTTTCTTGTTCAATTAGGGTTTCAAACCAATCTTGTGCATCCAATAGGTGTGTTTGTGTCATTGGATGAACATTTAGGTCATTTTCGTCCTCCCTAGTCTTATTCTTGTCCAATTAGGGTTTTAAGCAATCTTGTGCATCCAATAAGTTCATTTGTGTCATTGGATGAATATTTAGGTCATTTTTATCCTCCCTAGGCTTATTCTTGTCCAATTAGGGTTTCTAACCAATCTTGTGCATCCAATAGGTGTGTTTGTGTCATTGGATGAACATTTAGGTCATTTTCGTCCTCCCTAGGCTTATTCTTGTCCAATTAGGGTTTTTAACCAATCTTGTGCATCCCATAAGTTCATTTGTTTCATTGGACGAACATTTAGGTCATTTTCGTCCTCTCTAGTCTTATTTTTGTTCAATTAAGGTTTCTAACCAATCTTGTGCATCCAATAGATGTGTTTGTGTCATTGGATGAACATTTAGGTCATTTTCGTCCTCCCTAGTCTTATTCTTGTCCAATTAGGGTTTTAAGCAATCTTGTGCATCCAATAAGTTCATTTGTGTCATTGGATGAACATTTTTGTCATTTTCGTCCTCCCTAGGCTTATTTTTGTGCAATTAGGGTTTTTAACCAATCTTGTGCATCCAATAGGTGTGTTTGTGTCATTAGATGATCATTTAGGTCATTTTCATCCTCCCTAGGCTTATTGTTGTCCAATTAGGGTTTTTAACCAATCTTGTGCATCCAATAGGTGTGTTTGTGTTATTGGATGAACATTTAGGTCATTTTCGTCCTCCCTAGGCTTATTGTTGTCCAATTAGGGTTTTTAACCAATCTTGTGCATCCAATAGGTGTGTTTGTGTCATTGGATGAACATTTAGGTCATTTTCGTCCTCCCTAGTCTTATTCTTGTCCAATTAGGGTTTTAAGCAATCTTGTGCATCCAATAAGTTCATTTGTGTCATTGGATGAACATTTAGGTCATTTTCGTCCACCCTAGGCTTATTCTTGTCCAATTAGTGTTTTTAACTAATCTTGTGCATCCAATAAGTTCATTTGTGTCATTGGATGAACATTTATGTCATTTTCGTCCTCCCAAAGCTTATTGTTGTCCAACTAGTGTTTTTAACCAATCTTGTGCATCCAATAGGTGTGTTTGTGTCATTGGATGAACATTTAGGTCATTTTCGTCCTCCCTAGTCTTATTCTTGTCCAATTAGGGTTTTAAGCAATCTTGTGCATCCAATAAGTTCATTTGTGTCATTGGATGAACATTTAGGTCATTTTCGTCCTCCCTAGGCTTATTCTTGTCCAATTAGGTTTTCTAACCAATCTTGTCCATCCAATAGGTGTGTTTATGTCATTCGATGAACATTTAGGTCATTTTCGTCCTCCCTAGTCTTATTCTTGTCCAATTAGGGTTTTAAGCAATCTTGTGCATCCAATAAGTTCATTTGTGTCATTGGATGAACATTTAGGTCATTTTCGTCCTCCCTAGGCTTATTTTTGTGCAATTAGGGTTTTTAACCAATCTTGTGCATCCAATAGGTGTGTTTGTGTCATTAGATGAACATTTAGGTCATTTTCATCCTCCCTAGGCTTATTGTTGTCCAATTATGGTTTTTAACCAATCTTGTGCATCCAATAGGTGTGTTTGTGTCATTAGATGAACATTTAGGACATTTTCATCCTGCCTAGGCTTATTGTTGTCCAATTAGGGTTTTTAATCAATCTTGTGCATCCAATAAGTTCATTTGTGTCATTGGATAAACATTTAGGTCATTTTCGTCCACCCTAGGCTTATTCTTGTCCAATAAGGGTTTTTAACCAATCTTGTGCATCCAATAGGTTCATTTGTGTCATTGGATGAACATTTAGGTCATTTTCGTCCTCCCAAGGCTTATTCTTGTCCAATTAGGGTTTTTAACCAATCTTGTGCATCCAATAAGTTCATTTGTGTCATTGGATGAACATTTAGGTCATTTTCGTCCTCCCTTGGCTTACTCTTGTCCAATTAGGGTTTTTAAGCAATCTTGTGAATCCAATAAGTTCATTTGTTTGATTGGATGAACATTTAGGTCATTTTCGTCCTCCCTAGGCTTATTCTTGTTCAATTAGGGTTTCTAACCAATCTTGTGCATCCAATAGGTGTGTTTGTGTCATTGGATGAACATTTAGGTCATTTTCGTCCTCCCTAGCCTTATTCTTGTCCAATTAGGGTTTTAAGCAATCTTGTGCATCCAATAAGTTCATTTGTGTCATTGGATGAACATTTAGGTTATTTTCGTCCTCTTTAGGCTTATTCTTGTCCAATTAGGGTTTCTAATGAATCTTGTGCATCCAATAGGTGTGTTTGTGTCATTGGATGAACATTTAGGTCATTTTCGTCCTCCCATGGCTTATTCTTGTCCAATTAGGGTTTTTAACCAATCTTGTGCATGCAATAGGTGTGTTTGTGTCATTGGATGAACATTTAAGTCATTTCCATCCTCCCTAGGCTTATTCTTGTCCAATTAGGGTTTCTAACGAATCTTGTGCATCCAATAGGTGTGTTTGTGTCATTGGATGAACATGTAGGTCATTTTTTTCCTCCCTAGTCTTATTCTTGTCCAATTAGGGTTTTAAGCAATCTTGTGCATCCAAAAAGTTCATTTGTGTCATTGGATGAACATTTAGGTCATTTTCGTCCTCTCTAGGCTTATTCTTGTCCAATTAGGGTTTCTAACAAATCTTGTGCATCCAATAGGTGTGTTTGTGTCATTGGATGAACATTTAGGTCATTTTCGTCCTCCTTAGGCTTATTCCTGTCCAATTATGGTTTTTAACCAATCTTGTGCATCCAATAGGATTGTTTGTGTCATTTGATGAACATTTAGGTCATTTTCGTCCTCCCTAGGTTTATTCTTGTCCAATTAGGGTTTTAAGCAATCTTGTGCATCCAAAAAGTTCATTTGTGTCATTGGATGAACATTTAGGTCATTTTCGTCCTCCTTAGGCTTATTGTTGTCCAATTAGGGTTTCTAACGAATCTTGTGCATCCAATAGGTGTGTTTGTGTCGTTGGATGAACATTTAGGTCATTTTCGTCCTCCCTAGGCTTATTCTTGTCCAATTAGGGGTTTTAACCAATCTTGTACATCCAATAGGTGTGTTTGTGTCATTTGATGAACATTTAGGTCATTTTCGTCCTCCCTAGGCTTATTCTTGTCTAGTAAGGGTTTTTAACCAATCTTGTGCATCCAATAGGTTTGTTTGTGTCATTGGATGAACATTTAGGTCATTTTCGTCCTCCCTAGGCTTATTCTTGTCCAATTAGGGTTTTTAACCAATCTTGTGCATCCAATAAGTTCATTTGTTTCATTGGATGAACATTTAGGTCATTTTCGTCCTCCCTAGGCTTATTCTTGTTCAATTAGGGTTTCTAACCAATCTTGTGCATCCAATAGATGTGTTTGTGTCATTGGATGAACATTTAGGTCATTTTCGTCCTCCCTAGTCTTATTCTTGTCCAATTAGGGTTTTAAGCAATCTTGTGCATCCAATAAGTTCATTTGTGTCATTGGATGAACATTTTGGTCATTTTCGTCCTCCCTAGGCTTATTTTTGTGCAATTAGGGTTTTTAACCAATCTTGGGAATCCAATAGGTGGGTTTGTGTCATTAGATGACCATTTAGGTCATTTTCATCCTCCCTAGGCTTATTGTTGTCCAATTAGGGTTTTTAACCAATCTTGTGCATCCAATAGGTGTGTTTGTGTTATTGGATGAACATTTAGGTCATTTTCGTCCTCCCTAGTCTTATTCTTGTCCAATTAGGGTTTTAAGCCAATCTTGTGCATGCAATAGGTGTGTTTGTGTTATTTGATGAACATTTAGGTCATTTTCATCCTCCCTAGGCTTATTGTTGTCCAATTAGGGTTTTTAACCAATCTTGTGCATCCAATAGGTGTGTTTGTGTCATTGGATGAACATTTAGGTCATTTTCGTCCTCCCTAGTCTTATTCTTGTCCAATTAGGGTTTTAAGCAATCTTGTGCATCCAATAGGTGTGTTTGTGTTATTTGATGAACATTTAGGTCATTTTCATCCTCCCTAGGCTTATTGTTGTCCAATTAGGGTTTTTAACCAATCTTGTGCATCCAATAGGTGTGTTTGTGTCATTGGATGAACATTTAGGTCATTTGCGTCCTCCCAAGTCTTATTCTTGTCCAATTAGGGTTTTAAGCAATCTTGTGCATCCAATAACTTCATTTGTGTCATCGGATTAACATTTAAGTCATTTTCATCCTCTCTAGGCTTATTCTTGTCCAATTAGGGTTTGTAACGAATCTTGTGCATCCAATAGGTGTGTTTGTGATATTGGATGAACATTTAGGTCATTTTCGTCCTCCCTAGTCTTATTCTTGTCCAATTAGGGTTTTAAGCCAATCTTGTGCATGCAATAGGTGTGTTTGTGTTATTTGATGAACATTTAGGTCATTTTCATCCTCCCTAGGCTTATTGTTGTCCAATTAGGGTTTTTAGCCAATCTTGTGCATCCAATAGGTGTGTTTGTGTCATTGGATGAACATTTAGGTCATTTTCGTCCTCCCTAGTCTTATTCTTGTCCAATTAGGGTTTTAAGCAATCTTGTGCATCCAATAACTTCATTTGTGTCATCGGATTAACATTTAAGTCATTTTCATCCTCTCTAGGCTTATTCTTGTCCAATTAGGGTTTGTAACGAATCTTGTGCATCCAATAGGTGTGTTTGTGTCATTGGATGAACATTTAGGTCATTTTCGTCCTCCCATGGCTTATTCATGTCCAATTAGGGTTTTTAACCAAAGTTGTGCATCCAATAGGTGTGTTTGTGTCATTGGATGAACATTTAGGTCATTTTCTTCCTCCCTAGGCTTATTCTTGTCCAATTAGGGTTTTTAACCAATCTTGTGCATCCAATAGGTGTGTTTGTGTCATTGGATGAACATTTAGGTCATTTTCGTCCTCCCTAGTCTTATTCTTGTCCATTTAGGGTTTTAAGCAATCTTGTGCATCCAATAAGTTCATTTGTGTCATTGGATGAACATTAAGGTCATTTTCGTCCTCCCTAGGCTTATTTTTGTGCAATTAGGGTTTTTAACCATTCTTGTGCATCCAATAGGTGTGTTTGTGTCATTAGATGATCATTTAGATCATTTTCATCCTCCCTAGGCTTATTGTTGTCCAATTAGGGTTTTTAACCAATCTTGTGCATCCAATAGGTGTGTTTGTGTTATTGGATGAACATTTAGGTCATTTTCGTCCTCCCTAGTCTTATTCTTGTCCAAATAGGGTTTTAAGCCAATCTTGTGCATCCAATTGGTGTGTTTGTGTTATTTGATGAACATTTAGGTCATTTTCATCCTCCCTAGGCTTATTGTTGTCCAATTAGGGTTTTTAACCAATCTTGTGCATCCAATAGGTGTGTTTGTGTCATTGGATGAACATTTAGGTCATTTTCGTCCTCCCTAGTCTTATTCTTGTCCAATTAGGGTTTTAAGCAATCTTGTGCATCCAATAAGTTCATTTGTGTCATTGGATGAACATTTAGGTCATTTTCGTCCTCCCTAGGCTTATTCTTGTCCAATTACGGTTTTTATCCAATCTTGTGCATCCAATAGGTGTGTATGTGTCATTGCATGAACATTTAGGTCATTTTCGTCCTCCCTAGTCTTATTCTTGTCCAATTAGGGTTTTAAGCAAACTTGTGCATCCAATAGGTGTGTTTGTGTCATTGGATGAACATTTAGGTCATTTTCGTCCTCCCTAGTCTTATTCTTGTCCAATTAGGGTTTTAAGCAATCTTGTGCATCCAATAAGTTCATTTGTGTCATTGGATGAACATTTAGGTCATTTTCGTTCTCCCAAGGCTTATTCTTGTCCAATTAGGGTTTTTAACCAATCTTGTGCATCCAATAAGTTCATTTGTGTCATTGGATGAACATTTAGGTCATTTTCGTCCTCCCTAGGCTTATTCTTGTCCAATTAGGGTTTTTAAGCAATCTTGTGCATCCAATAAGTTCATTTGTGTCATTGGATGAACATTTAGGTCATTTTCGTCCTCCCTAGGCTTATTCTTGTCCAATTAGGGTTTTAAGCAATCTTGTTCATCCAATAAGTTCATTTGTGTCATTGGATGAACATTTAGGTCATTTTTCGTCCTCCCTAGGCTTATTCTTGTCCAATTAGGGTTTTTAACCAATCTTGTGCATCCAATAAGTTCATTTGTGTCATTGGATGAACATTTAGGTCATTTTCGTCCTCCCAAGGCTTATTCTTGTCCAATTAGGGTTTTTAACCAATCTTGTGCATCCAATAAGTTCATTTGTGTCATTGGATGAACATTTAGGTCATTTTCGTCCTCCCTAGGCTTATTCTTGATCAATTAGGGTTTCTAACCAATCTTGTGCATCCAATAGGTGTGTTTGTGTCATTGGATGAACATTTAGGTCATTTTCTTCCTCCCTAGTCTTATTCTTGTCCAATTAGGGTTTTAAGCAATCTTGTGCATCCAATAAGTTCATTTGTGTCATTGGATGAAAATTTAGGTGATTTTCGTCCTCCATAGGCTTAGTTTTGTGCAATTAGGGTTTTTAACCAATCTGGTGCATCCAATAGGTGTGTTTGTGTCATTAGATGAACATTTAGGTCATTTTCATCCTCCCTAGGCTTATTGTAGTCCAATTAGGGTTTTTAAGCAATCTTGTGCATCCAATGAGTTCATTTGTGTCTTTGGATGAACATTTAGGTCATTTTCGTCCTCCCTAGGCTTATTCTTGTCCAATTAGGGTTTTTAAGCAATCATGTGCATCCAATAAGTTCATTTGTGTCATTGGATGAACATTTAGGTCATTTTCGTCCTCCCTAGGCTTATTCTTGTCCAATTAGGGTTTTTAAGCAATCTTGTGCATTCAATAAGTTCATTTGTGTCATTGGATGAACATTTAGGTCATTTTCGTCCTCCCTAGGCTTATTCTTGTCCAATTAGGGTTTTTAAGCAATCTTGTGCATCCAATAAGTTCATTTGTGTCATTGGATGAACATTTAGGTCATTTTCGTCCTCCCTAGGCTTATTCTTGTCCAATTAAGGTTTCTAACCAATCTTTTGCATCCAATAGGTGTATTTGTGTCATTGGATGAACATTTAGGTCATTTTCGTCCTCCCTAGTCTTATTCTTGTCCAATTAGGGTTTTAAGCAATCTTGTGCATCCAATAAGTTCATTTGTGTCATTGGATGAACATTTAGGTCATTTTCGTCCTCCCTAGGCTTATTCTTGTCCAATTAGGGTTTTTAAGCAATCTTGTGCATCCAATAAGTTCATTTGTGTCATTGGATGAACATTTAGGTCATTTTCGTCCTCCCTAGGCTTATTCTTGTCCAATTAGGGTTTCTAACCAATCTTGTGCATCCAATAAGTTCATTTGTGTCAATGGATGAACATTTAGGTCATTTTCGTCCTCCCTAGGCTTATTCTTGTCCAATTAGGGTTTTTAACCAATCTTGTGCATCCAATAGGTGTGTTTGTGTCATTGGATGAACATTTAGGTCATTTTCGTCCTCCCTAGGCTTATTCTTGTCCAATTAGGGTTTTTAACGAATCTTGTGCATCCAATAAGTTCATTTGTGTCATTGGATGAACATTTAGGTTATTTTCGTCCTCCCTAGGATTATTCTTGTCCAATTACGGTTTTTAAGCAATCTTGTGAATCCAATAAGTTCATTTGTTTCATTGGATGAACATTTTGGTCATTTTCGTCCTCCCTAGGCTTATTCTTGTTCAATTAGGGTTTCTATACAATCTTGTGCATCCAATAGGTGTGTTTGTGTCATTGGATGAACATTTAGGTCATTTTCGTCCTCCCTAGTCTTATTCTTGTCCAATTAGGGTTTTAAGCAATCTTGTGCATCCAATAAGTTCATTTGTGTCATTGGATGAACATTTAGGTTATTTTCGTCCTCACTAGGCTTAGTTTTGTTCAATTAGGGTTTTTAACCAATCTTGTGCATCCAATAGGTGTGTTTGTGTCATTAGATGAACATTTAGGTCATTTTCATCCTCCCTAGGCTTATTGTTGTCCAATTAGGGTTTTTAACCAATCTTGTGCATCCAATAGTTGTGTTTGTGTCATTGGATGAACATTTAGGTCATTTTCGTCCTCCCTAGGCTTATTCTTGTCCAATTAGGGTTTTTAAGCAATCTTGTGCATCCAATAAGTTCATTTGTGTCATTGGATGAACATTTAGGTCATTTTCGTCCTCCCTAGGCTTATTCTTGTCCAATTGGGGTTTTTAACCAATCTTGTGCATCCAATAAGTTCATTTGTGTCATTGGATGAACATTTAGGTCATTTTCGTCCTCCCTAGGCTTATTCTTGTCCAATTAGGGTTTTTAAGCAATCTTGTGCATCCAATAAGTTCATTTGTGTCATTGGATGAACATTTAGGTCATTTTCGTCCTCCCTAGTCTTATTCTTGTCCAATTAGGGTTTTAAGCAATCTTGAGCATCCAATAAGTTCATTTGTGTCATTGGATGAACATTTAGGTCATTTTCGTCCTCCCAAGGCTTATTCTTGTCCAATTAGGGTTTTTAAGCAATCTTGTGCATCCAATAAGTTCATTTGTGTCATTGGATGAACATTTAGGTCATTTTCGTCCTCCCTAGGCTTATTCTTGTCCAATTAGGGTTTTTAAGCAATCTTGTGCATCCAATAAGTTCATTTGTGTCATTGGATGAACATTTAGGTCATTTTCGTCCTCCCTAGGCTTATTCTTGTCCAATTAGGGTTTTTAAGCAATCTTGTGCATCCAATAGGTGTGTTTGTGTCATTGGATGAATATTTAGGTCATTTTCGACCTCCCTAGGCTTATTCTTGTCCAATTAGGGTTTTTAACCAATCTTGTGCATCCAATAAGTTCATTTGTGTCATTGGATGAACATTTAGGTCATTTTCGTCCTCCCTAGGCTTATTCTTGTCCAATTAGGGTTTTTAACCAATCTTGTTCATCCAATAAATTCATTTGTGTCATTGGATTAACATTTAGGTCATTTTCGTCCTCCCTAGGCTTATTCTTGTCCAATTAGGGTTTTTAACCAATCTTGTGCATCCAATAGGTGTGTTTGTGTCATTGGATGAACATTTAGGTCAGTTTCGTCCTCCCTAGGCTTATTCTTATCCAATTAGGGTTTCTAACGAATCTTGTGCATCCAATAGGTGTATTTGTGTCATTGGATGAACATTTAGGTCATTTTCGTCCTCCCTAGGCTTATTCTTGTCCAATTTCGGTTTTTAACCAATCTTGTGCATCCAATATGTGTGTTTGTGTCATTGGATGAACATTTAGGTCATTTTCGTCCTCCCTAGGCTTATTCTTGTCCAATTAGGGTTTCTAACCAATCTTGTGCATCCAATAGGTGTATTTGTGTCATTGGATGAACATTTAGGTCATTTTCGTCCTTCCTAGGCTTATTCTTGTCTAATTAGGGTTTTTAAGCAATCTTGTGCTTCCAATAAGTTCATTTGTGTTATTGGATGAACATTTAGGTCATTTTCGTCCTTACTAGGCTTATTCTTTTCCAATTAGGGTTTTTAACCAATCTTGTGCATCCAATAGGTGTGTTTGTGTCATTGGATGAACATTTAGGTCAGTTTCGTCCTCCCTAGGCTTATTCTTGTCCAATTAGGGTGTTTAACGAATCTTGTGCATCCAATAGGTGTATTTGTGTCATTGGATGAACATTTAGGTCATTTTCGTCCTCCCTAGGCTTATTCTTGTCCAATTAGGGTTTTTAAGCAATCTTGTGCATCCAATAAGTTCATTTGTGTCATTGGATGAACATTTAGGTCATTTTCGTCCTCCCTAGGCTTATTCTTGTCCAATTAGGGTTTTTAAGCAATCTTGTGCATCCAATAAGTTCATTTGTGTCATTGGATGAACATTTAGGTCATTTTCGTCCTTCCTAGGCTTATTCTTGTCCAATTAGGGTTTTTAACCAATCTTGTGCATCCAATAAGTGTGTTTGTGTCATTGGATGAACATTTAGGTCATTTTCGTCCTCCCTAGGCTTATTCTTGTCCAATTAGGGTTTTTAACCAATCTTGTGCATCCAATATGTTCATTTGTGTCATTGGATGAACATTTAGGTCATTTACGTCCTCCCAAGGCTTATTCTTGTCCAATTAGGGTTTGTAAACAATCTTGTGCATCCAATAGGTGTGTTTGTGTCATTGGATGAACATTTAGGTCATTTTCGTCCTCCCTAGGCTTATTCTTGTCCAATTAGGGTTTTTAACCAATCTTGTGCATCCAATAAGTTCATTTGTGTCATTGGACGAACATTTAGGTCATTTTCGTTCTCCCTAGGCTTATTCTTGTCTAATTAGGGTTTTCAACCAATCTTGTGCATCCAATAAGTTCATTTGTGTCATTGGATGAACATTTAGGTCATTTTCGTCCTCCCTAGTCTTATTCTTGTCCAATTAGGGTTTTTATGCAATCTTGTGCATCCAATAGGTGTGTTTGTGTCATTGGACGAACATTTAGGTCATTTTCGTCCTCCCTAGGCTTATTCTTGTCCAATTAGGGTTTTTAACCAATCTTGTGCATCCAATAGGTGTGTTTGTGTCATTGGATGAACATTTAGGTCATTTTCGCCCTCCCTAGGCTTATTCTTGTCCAATTAGGGTTTTTAACCAATCTTGTGCATCCAATAAGTTCATTTGTGTCATCAGATTAACATTTAAGTCATTTTCATCCTCTCTAGGCTTATTCTTTCCAATTAGGGTTTCTAACGAATCTTGTGCATCCAATAGGTATGTTTGTGTCATTGGATGAACATTTAGGTCATTTTCGTCCTCCCATGGCTTATTCTTGTCCAATTAGGGTTTTTAAGCAATCTTGTGCATCCAATAGGTGTGTTTGTGTCATTGGATGAACATTTAGGTCATTTTCGTCCTCCCTAGTCTTATTCTTGTCCAATTAGGGTTTTAAGCAATCTTGTGCATCCAATAAGTTCATTTGTGTCATTGGATGAACATTTAGGTCATTTTCGTCCTCCCTAGGCTTATTTTTGTGCAATTAGGGTTTTTAACCAATCTTGTGCATCCAATAGGTGTGTTTGTGTCATTAGATGATCATTTAGGTCATTTTCATCCTCCCTAGGCTTATTGTTGTCCAATTAGGGTTTTTAACTAATCTTGTGCATCCAATAGGTGTGTTTGTGATATTGGATGAACATTTAGGTCATTTTCGTCCTCCCTAGTCTTATTCTTGTCCAATTAGGGTTTTAAGCCAATCTTGTGCATCCAATAGGTGTGTTTGTGTTATTTGATGAACATTTAGGTCATTTTCATCCTCCCTAGGCATATTGTTGTCCAATTAGGGTTTTTAACCAATCTTGTGCATCCAATAGGTGTGTTTGTGTCATTGGATGAACATTTAGGTCATTTTCGTCCTCCCTAGTCTTATTCTTGTCCAATTAGGGTTTTAAGCAATCTTGTGCATCCAATAAGTTCATTTGTGTCATTGGATGAACATTAAGGTCATTTTCGTCCTCCCTAGGCTTATTTTTGTGCAATTAGGGTTTTTAACCAATCTTGTGCATCCAATAGGTGTGTTTGTGTCATTAGATGATCATTTAGGTCATTTTCATCCTCCCTAGGCTTATTGTTGTACAATTAGGGTTTTTAACTAATCTTGTGCATCCAATAGGTGTGTTTGTGATATTGGATGAACATTTAGGTCATTTTCGTCCTCCCTAGTCTTATTCTTGTCCAATTAGGGTTTTAAGCCAATCTTGTGCATCCAATAGATGTGTTTGTGTTATTTGATGAACATTTAGGTCATTTTCGTCCTCCCTAGTCTTATTCTTGTCCAATTAGGGTTTTAAGCAATCTTGTGCATCCAATAAGTTCATTTGTGTCATTGGATGAACATTTAGGTCATTTTCGTCCTCTCTAGGCTTATTCTTGTCCAATTAGGGTTTCTAACAAATCTTGTGCATCCAATAGGTGTGTTTGTGTCATTGGATGAACATTTAGGTCATTTTCGTCCTCCTTAGGCTTATTCCTGTCCAATTAGGGTTTTTAACCAATCTTGTGCTTCCAATAGGTTTGTTTGTGTCATTTGATGAACATTTAGGTCATTTTCGTCCTCACTAGGTTTATTCTTGTCCAATTAGGGTTTTAAGCAATCTTGTGCATCCAAAAAGTTCATTTGTGTCATTGGATGAACATTTAGGTCATTTTCGTCCTCCTTAGGCTTATTGTTGTCCAATTAGGGTTTCTAACGAATCTTGTGCATCCAATAGGTGTGTTTGTGTCGTTGGATGAACATTTAGGTCATTTTCGTCCTCCCTAGGCTTATTCTTGTCCAATTAGGGTTTTTAACCAATCTTGTACATCCAATAGGTGTGTTTGTGTCATTTGATGAACATTTAGGTCATTTTCGTCCTCCCTAGGCTTATTCTTGTCCAGTTAGGATTTTTAACCAATCTTGTGCATCCAATTGGTGTGTTTGTGTCATTGGATGAACATTTAGGTCATTTTCGTCCTCCCTAGTCTTATTCTTGTCCAATTAGGGTTTTAAGCAATCTTGTGCATCCAATAAGTTCATTTGTGTCATTGGATGAACATTTAGGTCATTTTCGTCCTCCTTAGGCTTATTGTTGTCCAATTAGGGTTTCTAACGAATCTTGTGTATCCAATAGGTGTGTTTGTGTCGTTGGATGAACATTTAGGTCATTTTCGTCCTCCCTAGGCTTATTCTTGTCCAATTAGGGTTTTTAACCAATCTTGTGCATCCAATAGGTGTGTTTGTGTCATTGGATGAACATTTAGGTCATTTTCGTCCTCCCTAGGCTTATTCTTGTCCAATTAGGGTTTTTAACCAATCTTGTGCATCCCATAAGTTCATTTGTTTCATTGGACGAACATTTAGGTCATTTTCGTCCTCTCTAGTCTTATTTTTGTTCAATTAAGGTTTCTAACCAATCTTGTGCATCCAATAGATGTGTTTGTGTCATTGGATGAACATTTAGGTCATTTTCGTCCTCCCTAGTCTTATTCTTGTCCAATTAGGGTTTTAAGCAATCTTGTGCATCCAATAAGTTCATTTGTGTCATTGGATGAACATTTTTGTCATTTTCGTCCTCCCTAGGCTTATTTTTGTGCAATTAGGGTTTTTAACCAATCTTGTGCATCCAATAGGTGTGTTTGTGTCATTAGATGATCATTTAGGTCATTTTCATCCTCCCTAGGCTTATTGTTGTCCAATTAGGGTTTTTAACCAATCTTGTGCATCCAATAGGTGTGTTTGTGATATTGGATGAACATTTAGGTCATTTTCGTCCTCCCTCGTCTTATTCTTGTCCAATTAGGGTTTTAAGCCAATCTTGTGCATGCAATAGGTGTGTTTGTGTTATTTGATGAACATTTAGGTCATTTTCATCCTCCCTAGGCTTATTGTTGTCCAATTAGGGTTTTTAACCAATCTTGTGCATCCAATAGGTGTGTTTGTGTCATTGGATGAACATTTAGGTCATTTTCGTCCTCCCAAGTCTTATTCTTGTCCAATTAGGGTTTTAAGCAATCTTGTGCATCCAATAACTTCATTTGTGTCATCGGATTAACATTTAAGTCATTTTCATCCTCTCTAGGCTTATTCTTGTCCAATTAGGGTTTGTAACGAATCTTGTGCATCCTATAGATGTGTTTGTGTCATTGGATGAACATTTAGGTCATTTTCGTCCTCCCATGGCTTATTCATGTCCAATTAGGGTTTTTAACCAAAGTTGTGCATCCAATAGGTGTGTTTGTGTCATTGGATGAACATTTAGGTCATTTTCTTCCTCCCTAGGCTTATTCTTGTCCAATTAGGGTTTCTAACCAATCTTGTGCATCCAATAGGTGTGTTTGTGTCATTGGATGAACATTTAGGTCATTTTCGTCCTCCCTAGTCTTATTCTTGTCCATTTAGGGTTTTAAGCAATCTTGTGCATCCAATAAGTTCATTTGTGTCATTGGATGAACATTAAGGTCATTTTCGTCCTCCCTAGGCTTATTTTTGTGCAATTAGGGTTTTTAACCATTCTTGTGCATCCAATAGGTGTGTTTGTGTCATTAGATGATCATTTAGATCATTTTCATCCTCCCTAGGCTTATTGTTGTCCAATTAGGGTTTTTAACCAATCTTGTGCATCCAATAGGTGTGTTTGTGTTATTGGATGAACATTTAGGTCATTTTCGTCCTCCCTAGTCTTATTCTTGTCCAAATAGGGTTTTAAGCCAATCTTGTGCATCCAATTGGTGTGTTTGTGTTATTTGATGAACATTTAGGTCATTTTCATCCTCCCTAGGCTTATTGTTGTCCAATTAGGGTTTTTAACCAATCTTGTGCATCCAATAGGTGTGTTTGTGTCATTGGATGAACATTTAGGTCATTTTCGTCCTCCCTAGTCTTATTCTTGTCCAATTAGGGTTTTAAGCAATCTTGTGCATCCAATAAGTTCATTTGTGTCATTGGATTAAGATTTAAGTCATTTTCGTCCTCCCTAGGCTTATTCTTGTTCAATTAGGGTTTCTAACCAATCTTGTGCATCCAATAGGTGTGTTTGTGTCATTGGATGAACAATTAGCTCATTTTCTTCCTCCCTAGTCTTATTCTTGTCCAATTAGGGTTTTAAGCAATCTTGTGCATCCAATAAGTTCATTTGTGTCATTGGATTAAGATTTAAGTCATTTTCGTCCTCCCTAAGCTTATTCTTGTTGAATTAGGGTTTCTAACCAATCTTGTGCATCCAATAGGTGTATTTGTGTCATTGGATGAACATTTAGGTCATTTTCGTCCTCCCTAGGCTTATTCTTGTCTAATTAGGGTTTTTAAGCAATCTTGTGCATCCAATAAGTTCATTTGTGTTATTGGATGAACATTTAGGTCATTTTCGTCCTCCCTAGGCTTATTCTTGTCCAATTAGGATTTTTAACCAATCTTGTGCATCCAATAAGTTCATTTGTGTCATTGGATGAACATTTAGGTCATTTTCGTCCTCCCTAGAATTATTCTTGTCCAATTAGGGTTTCTAACCAATCTTGTGCATCCAATAAGTTCATTTGTGTCATTGGATGAACATTTAGGTCATTTTCGTCCTCCCTAGGCTTATTCTTGTCCAATTAGGGTTTTTAACCAATCTTGTGCATCCAAGAGGTTCATTTGTGTCATTGGATGAACATTTAGGTCATTTTTGTCCTCCCTAGGCTTATTCTTGTCCAATTAGGGTTTTTAGCCAATCTTGTGCATCCAATAGGTGTGTTTGTGTCATTTGATGAACGTTTAGGTCATTTTCGTCCTCCCAAGGCTTATTCTTGTCCAATTAGGGTTTTTAACCAATCTTGTGCATCCAATAGGTGTGTTTGTGTCATTGGATGAACATTTAGGTCATTTTCGTCCTCCCTAGGCTTATTCTTGTCCAATTAGGGTTTCTAACCAATCTTGTGCATCCCATAGGTGTATTTGTGTCATTGGATGAACATTTAGGTCATTTTCGTCCTCCCTAGGCTTATTCTTGTCCAATTAGGGTTTTTAAGCAATCTTGTGCATCCAATAAGTTCATTTGTGTCATTGGATGAACATTTAGGTCATTTTCGTCCTCCCTAGGCATATTCTTGTCCAATTAGGGTTTTTAACCTATCTTGTGCATCCAATAAGTTCATTTGTGTCATTGGATAAACATTTAGGACATTTTCGTCCACCCTAGGCGTTTTCTTGTCCAATTAGGGTTTTTAACCAATCTTGTGCATCCAATAAGTTCATTTGTGTCATTGGATGAACATTTAGGTCATTTTCGTCCTCCCTAGGCTTATTCTTGTCCAATTAGGGTTTTTAACCAATCTTGTGCATCCAATAGGTGTGTTTGTGTCATTGGATGAACATTTAGGTCATTTTCGTCCTTCCTAGGCTTATTCTTGTCCAATTAGGGTTTTTAAGCAATCTTGTGCATCCAATAAGTTCATTTGTGTCATTCGATGAACATTTAGGTCATTTTCGTCCTCCCTAGGCTTATTCTTGTCCAACTAAGGTTTTTAACCAATCTTGTGCATCCAATAAGTTCATTTGTGTCATTGGATGAACATTTAGGTCATTTTCGTCCTCCCTAGGCTTATTCTTGTCCAATTAGGGTTTTTAACCAATCTTGTGCATCCAATAAGTTCATTTGTGTCATTGGATGAACATTTAGGTCATTTTCGTCCTCCCTAGGCTTATTCTTGTCCAATTAGGGTTTTTAACCAATCTTGTGCATCCAATAAGTTCATTTGTATCATTGGATAAACATTTAGGTCATTTTCGTCCTCCCTAGGCTTATTCTTGTCCAATTAGGGTTTTTATGCAATCTTGTGCATCCAATAGGTGTGTTTGTGTCATTGGACGAACATTTAGGTCATTTTCGTCCTCCCTAGGCTTATTCTTGTCCAATTAGGGTTTTTAACCTATCTTGTGCATCCAATAAGTTCATTTGTGTCATTGGATGAACATTTAGGTCATTTTCGTCCACCCTAGGCTTATTCTTGTCCAATTAGGGTTTTTAACCAATCTTGTGCATCCAATAAGTTCATTTGTGTCATTGGATGAACATTTAGGTCATTTTCGTCCTCCCTATGCTTATTCTTGTCCAATTAGGGTTTTTAAGCAATCTTGTGCATCCAATAAGTTCATTTGTGTCATTGGATGAACATTTAGGTCATTTTCGTCCTCCCAAGGCTTATTCTATTCCAATTAGGGTTTTTAACCAATCTTGTGGATCCAATAAGTTCATTTGTGTCATTGGATGAACATTTAGGTCATTTTGGTCCTCCCTAGGCTTATTCTTGTCCAATTAGGGTTTTTAAGCAATCTTGTGCATCCAATAAGTTCATTTTTGTAATTGGATGAACATTTAGGTCATTTTCATCCACCCTAGGCTTATTCTTGTCCAATTAGGGTTTTTAACCAATCTTGTGCATCCAATAAGTTCATTTGTGTCATTGGATGAACATTTAGGTCATTTTCGTCCTCCCTAGGCTTATTCTTGTCCAATTAGGGTTTTTAAGCAATCTTGTGCATCCAATAAGTTCATTTGTGTCATTGGATGAACATTTAGGTCATTTTCGTCCTCCCTAGACTTATTCTTGTCCAATTAGGGTTTCTAACCAATCTTGTGCATCCAATAAGTTCATTTGTGTCATTGGATGAACATTTAGGTCATTTTCGTCCTCCCTAGGCTTATTCTTGTCCAATTAGGATTTTTAACCAATCTTGTGCATCCAATAAGTTCATTTGTGTCATTGGATGAACATTTAGGTCATTTTCGTCCTCCCTAGCATTATTCTTGTCCAATTAGGGTTTCTAACCAATCTTGTGCATCCAATAAGTTCATTTGTGTCATTGGATGAACATTTAGGTCATTTTCGTCCTCCCTAGGCTTATTCTTGTCCAATTAGGGTTTTTAACCAATCTTGTGCATCCAATAGGTGTGTTTGTGTCATTGGATGAACATTTAGGTCATTTTCGTCCTCCCATGGCTTATTCTTGTCCAATTAGGGTTTTTAAGCAATCTTGTGCATCCAATAGGTGTGTTTGTGTCATTGGATGAACATTTAGGTCATTTTCGTCCTCCCTAGTCTTATTCTTGTCCAATTAGGGTTTTAAGCAATCTTGTGCATCCAATAAGTTCATTTGTGTCATTGGATGAACATTTAGGTCATTTTCGTCCTCCCTAGGCTTATTTTTGTGCAATTAGGGTTTTTAACCAATCTTGTGCATCCAATAGGTGTGTTTGTGTCATTAGATGATCATTTAGCTCATTTTCATCCTCCCTAGGCTTATTGTTGTCCAATTAGGGTTTTTAACTAATCTTGTGCATCCAATAGGTGTGTTTGTGATATTGGATGAACATTTAGGTCATTTTCGTCCTCCCTAGTCTTATTCTTGTCCAATTAGGGTTTTAAGCCAATCTTGTGCATCCAATAGGTGTGTTTGTGTTATTTGATGAACATTTAGGTCATTTTCATCCTCCCTAGGCTTATTGTTGTCCAATTAGGGTTTTTAACCAATCTTGTGCATCCAATAGGTGTGTTTGTGTCATTGGATGAACATTTAGGTCATTTTCGTCCTCCCTAGTCTTATTCTTGTCCAATTAGGGTTTTAAGCAATCTTGTGCATCCAATAAGTTCATTTGTGTCATTGGATGAACATTTAGGTCGTTTTTCCTCCTCCCTAGGCTTATTCTTGTCCAATTAGGTTTTCAAGCAATCTTGTGCATCCAATAAGTTCATTTGTGTCATTGGATGAACATTTAGGTCATTTTCGTCCTCCCTAGTCTTATTCTTGTCCAATTAGGGTTTTAAGCAATCTTGTGCATCCAATAAGTTCATTTGTGTCATTGAATTAAGATTTAAGTGATTTTCGTCCTCCCTAGGCTTATTCTTGTTCAATTAGGGTTTCTAACCAATCTTGTGCATCCAATAGGTGTGTTTGTGTCATTGGATGAACATTTAGGTCATTTTCGTCCTCCCTAGTCTTATTCTTGTCCAATTAGGGTTTTAAGCAATCTTGTGCATCCAATAAGTTCATTTGTGTCATTGGATGAACATTTAGGTCATTTTTCCTCCTCCCTAGGCTTATTCTTGTCCAATTAGGTTTTCAAGCAATCTTGTGCATCAAATAAGTTCATTTGTGTCATTGGATGAACATTTAGGTCATTTTCGTCCTCCCTAGGCTTATTCTTGACCAATTAGGGTTTATAAGCAATCTTGTGCTTCCAATAAGTTCATTTGTGTCATTGGATGAACATTTAGGTCATTTTCGTCCTCCCTAGGCTTACTCTTGTCCAATTAGGGTTTCTAACCAATCTTGTGCATCCAATAAGTTCATTTGTGTCATTGGATGAACATTTAGGTCATTTTCGTCCTCCCTAGGCTTATTCTTGTCCAATTAGGGTTTTTAACCAATCTTGTGCATCCAATAGGTGTGTTTGTGTCATTGGATGAACATTTAGGTCATTTTCGTCTTCCCTAGGCTTATTCTTGTCCAATTAGGATTTCTAACCAATCTTATGCATCCAATAGGTGTGTTTGTGTCATTGGATGATCATTTAGGTCATTTTCGTCCTCCCTAGGCTTATTCTTGTCTAATTAGGGTTTTTAAGCAATCTTGTGCATCCAAAAAGTTCATTTGTGTCATTGGATGAACATTTAGGTCATTTTCGTCCTCCTTAGGCTTATTCTTGTCCAATTAGGGTTTCTAACCAATCTTGTGCATCCAATAAGTTCATTTGTGTCATTGGATGAACATTTAGGTCATTTTCGTCCTCCCTAGGCTTATTCTTGTCCAATTAGGGTTTTTAACCAATCTTGTGCATCCAATAGGTGTGTTTGTGTCATTGGATGAACATTTAGGTCATTTTCGCCCTCCCTAGGCTTATTCTTGTCCAATTAGGGTTTTTAACCAATCTTGTGCATCCAATAAGTTCATTTGTGTCATCAGATTAACATTTAAGTCATTTTCATCCTCTCTAGGCTTATTCTTTCCAATTAGGGTTTCTAACGAATCTTGTGCATCCAATAGGTATGTTTGTGTCATTGGATGAACATTTAGGTCATTTTCGTCCTCCCAGGGCTTATTCTTGTCCAATTAGGGTTTTTAAGCAATCTTGTGCATCCAATAGGTGTGTTTGTGTCATTGGATGAACATTTAGGTCATTTTCGTCCTCCCTAGTCTTATTCTTGTCCAATTAGGGTTTTAAGCAATCTTGTGCATCCAATAAGTTCATTTGTGTCATTGGATGAACATTTAGGTCATTTTCGTCCTCCCTAGGCTTATTTTTGTGCAATTAGGGTTTTTAACCAATCTTGTGCATCCAATAGGTGTGTTTGTGTCATTAGATGATCATTTAGGTCATTTTCATCCTCCCTAGGCTTATTGTTGTCCAATTAGGTTTTTTAACTAATCTTGTGCATCCAATAGGTGTGTTTGTGATATTGGATGAACATTTAGGTCATTTTCGTCCTCCCTAGTCTTATTCTTGTCCAATTAGGGTTTTAAGCCAATCTTGTGCATCCAATAGGTGTGTTTGTGTTATTTGATGAACATTTAGGTCATTTTCGTCCTCCCTAGGCTTATTCTTGTCCAATTAGGGTTTTTAACCAATCTTGTGCATCCAATAGGTGTGTTTGTGTCATTGGATGAACATTTAGGTCATTTTCGTCCTCCCTAGGTTTAGTTTTTTGCGATTAGGGTTTTTAACCAATCTTGTGCATCCAATAGGTGTGTTTGTGTCATTAGATGAACATTTAGGTCATTTTCATCCTCCCTAGGCTTATTCTTGTCCAATTAGGGTTTTTAACCAATCTTGTGCATCCAATAGGTGTGTTTGTGTCATTGGATGAAGATTTAGGTCATTTTCGTCCTCCCTAGGCTTATTCTTGTCCAATTAGGGTTTTTAACCAATCTTGTGCATCCAATAAGTTCATTTGTTTCATTGGATGAACATTTAGGTCATTTTCGTCCTCCCTAGGCTTATTCTTGTTCATTTAGGGTTTCTAACCAATCTTGTGCATCCAATAGATGTGTTTGTGTCATTGGATGAACATTTAGGTCATTTTCGTCCTCCCTAGCCTTATTCTTGTCCAATTAGGGTTTTAAGCAATCTTGTGCATCCAATAAGTTCATTTGTGTCATTGGATGAACATTTAGGTTATTTTCGTCCTCTTTAGGCTTATTCTTGTCCAATTAGGGTTTCTAATGAATCTTGTGCATCCAATAGGTGTGTTTGTGTCATTGGATGAACATTTGGGTCATTTTCGTCCTCCCATGGCTTATTCTTGTCCAATTAGGGTTTTTAACCAATCTTGTGCATGCAATAGGTGTGTTTGTGTCATTGGATGAACATTTAAGTCATTTCCATCCTCCCTAGGCTTATTCTTGTCCAATTAGGGTTTCTAACGAATCTTGTGCATCCAATAGGTGTGTTTGTGTCATTGGATGAACATGTAGGTCATTTTTTTCCTCCCTAGTCTTATTCTTGTCCAATTAGGGTTTTAAGCAATCTTGTGCATCCAAAAAGTTCATTTGTGTCATTGGATGAACATTTAGGT
>JBBPBR010000612.1:64958-104532 GCA_037974775.1 Cicer pinnatifidum | reverse complement strand
AATCTTGTGCATCCAATAAGTTCATTTGTGTCATTGGATGAACATTTAGGTCATTTTCGTCCTCCCTAGGCTTATTTTTGTGCAATTAGGGTTTTTAACCAATCTTGTGCATCCAATAGGTGTGTTTGTGTCATTAGATGATCATTTAGGTCATTTTCATCCTCCCTAGGCTTATTGTTGTCCAATTAGGTTTTTTAACTAATCTTGTGCATCCAATAGGTGTGTTTGTGATATTGGATGAACATTTAGGTCATTTTCGTCCTCCCTAGTCTTATTCTTGTCCAATTAGGGTTTTAAGCCAATCTTGTGCATCCAATAGGTGTGTTTGTGTTATTTGATGAACATTTAGGTCATTTTCATCCTCCCTAGGCTTATTGTTGTCCAATTAGGGTTTTTAACCAATCTTGTGCATCCAATAGGTGTGTTTGTGTCATTGGATGAACATTTAGGTGATTTTCGTCCTCCCTAGTCTTATTCTTGTCCAATTAGGGTTTTAAGCAATCTTGTGCATCCAATAGGTGTGTTTGTGTTATTTGATGAACATTTAGGTCATTTTCATCATCCCTAGGCTTATTGCTGTCCAATTAGGGTTTTTAACCAATCTTGTGCATCCAATAGGTGTGTTTGTGTCATTGGATGAACATTTAGGTGATTTTCGTCCTCCCTAGTCTTATTCTTGTCCAATTAGGGTTTTATGCAATCTTGTGCATCCAATAAGTCAATTTGTGTCATTGGATGAATATTTAGGTCATTTTCGTCCTCCCTAGGCTTATTCTTGTCAAATTAGGGTTTTAAGCAATCTTGTGCATCCAATAAGTACATTTGTGTCATTGGATTAAGATTTAAGTCATTTTCGTCCTCCCTAGGCTTATTCTTGTCCAGTTAGGGTTTTTAACCAATCTTGTGCATCCCATAGGTGTGTTTGTGTCATTGGATGAACATTTAGGTCATTTTCGTCCTCCCAAGGCTTATTCTAGTCCAATTAGGGTTTTTAACCAATCTTGTGCATCCAATAAGTTCATTTGTGTCATTGGATAAACATTTAGGTCATTTTCGTCCACCCTAGGCTTATTCTTGTCCAATTAGGGTTTTTAACCAATCTTGTGCATCCAATAAGTTCATTTGTGTCATTGGATGAACACTTAGGTCATTTTCGTCCTTCCAAGGCTTATTCTGGTCCAATTAGGGTTTTTAACCAATCTTGTGCATCCAATAAGTTCATTTGTGTCATTGGATGAACATTTAGGTCATTTTCGTCCTCCCTAGGCTTATTCTTGTCCAATTTGGGTTTTTAAGCAATCTTGTGCATCCAATAAGTTCATTTGTGTCATTGGATGAACATTTAGGTCATTTGCGTCCTCCCTAAGCTTATTCTTGTCCAATTAGGGTTTCTAACCAATCTTGTGCATCCAATAGATGTGTTTGGGTCATTGGATGAACATTTAGGTCATTTTCGTCCTCCCTAGTCTTATTCTTGTCCAATTAGGGTTTTAAGCAATCTTGTGCATCCAATAAGTTCATTTGTGTCATTGGATGAACATTTAGGTTATTTTCGTCCTCACTAGGCTTAGTTTTGTGCAATTAGGGTTTTTAACCAATCTTGGGCATCCAATAGGTGTGTTTGTGTCATTAGATGAACATTTAGGTCATTTTCATCCTCCCTAGGCTTATTGTTGTCCAATTAGGGTTTTTAACCAATCTTGTGCATCCAATAGGTGTGTTTGTGTTATTGGATGAACATTTAGGTCATTTTCGTCCTCCCTAGTCTTATTCTTGTCCAATTAGGGTTTTTAGCCAATCTTGTGCATGCAATAGGTGTGTTTGTGTTATTTGATGAACATTTAGGTCATTTTCATCCTCCCTAGGCTTATTGTTGTCCAATTAGGGTTTTTAACCAATCTTGTGCATCCAATAGGTGTGTTTGTGTCATTGGATGAACATTTAGGTCATTTGCGTCCTCCCAAGTCTTATTCTTGTCCAATTAGGGTTTTAAGCAATCTTGTGCATCCAATAACTTCATTTGTGTCATCGGATTAACATTTAAGTCATTTTCATCCTCTCTAGGCTTATTCTTGTCCAATTAGGGTTTGTAACGAATCTTGTGCATCCAATAGGTGTGTTTGTGATATTGGATGAACATTTAGGTCATTTTCGTCCTCCCTAGTCTTATTCTTGTCCAATTAGGGTTTTAAGCCAATCTTGTGCATGCAATAGGTGTGTTTGTGTTATTTGATGAACATTTAGGTCATTTTCATCCTCCCTAGGCTTATTGTTGTCCAATTAGGGTTTTTAGCCAATCTTGTGCATCCAATAGGTGTGTTTGTGTCATTGGATGAACATTTAGGTCATTTTCGTCCTCCCTAGTCTTATTCTTGTCCAATTAGGGTTTTAAGCAATCTTGTGCATCCAATAACTTCATTTGTGTCATCGGATTAACATTTAAGTCATTTTCATCCTCTCTAGGCTTATTCTTGTCCAATTAGGGTTTGTAACGAATCTTGTGCATCCAATAGGTGTGTTTGTGTCATTGGATGAACATTTAGGTCATTTTCGTCCTCCCATGGCTTATTCATGTCCAATTAGGGTTTTTAACCAAAGTTGTGCATCCAATAGGTGTGTTTGTGTCATTGGATGAACATTTAGGTCATTTTCTTCCTCCCTAGGCTTATTCTTGTCCAATTAGGGTTTCTAACCAATCTTGTGCATCCAATAGGTGTGTTTGTGTCATTGGATGAACATTTATGTCATTTTCGTCCTCCCTAGTCTTATTCTTGTCCAATTAGGGTTTTAAGCAATCTTGTGCATCCAATAAGTTCATTTGTGTCATTGGATGAACATTTAGGTCATTTTCGTCCTCCTTAGGCTTATTGTTGTCCAATTAGGGTTTCTAACGAATCTTGTGCATCCAATAGGTGTGTTTGTGTCGTTGGATGAACATTTAGGTCATTTCCGTCCTCCCTAGGCTTATTCTTGTCCAATTAGGGTTTTTAACCAAAGTTGTGCATCCAATAGGTGTGTTTGTGTCATTGGATGAACATTTAGGTCATTTTCTTCCTCCCTAGGCTTATTGTTGTCCAATTAGGGTTTTTAACCAATCTTGTGCATCCAATAGGTGTGTTTGTGTCATTGGATGAACATTTAGGTCATTTTCGTCCTCCCTAGGCTTATTCTTGTCCAATTATGGTTTCTAAACAATCTTGTGCATCCAATAGGTGTGTTTGTGTCATTGGATGAACATTTAGGTCATTTTCGTCCTCCCTAGTCTTATTCTTGTCCAATTAGGGTTTTAAGCAATCTTGTGCATCCAATAAGTTCATTTGTGTCATTGGATGAACATTTAGGCTATTTTCGTCCTCATTAGGCTTAGTTTTGAGCAATTACGGTTTTTAACCAATCTTGTGCATCCAATAGGTGTGTTTGTGTCATTAGATGAACATTTAGGTCATTTTCATCCTCCCTAGGCTTATTGTTGTCCAATTAGGGTTTTTAACCAATCTTGTGCATCCAATAGGTGTGTTTGTGTCATTGGATGAACATTTAGGTCATTTTCGTCCTCCCTAGTCTTATTCTTGTCCAATTAGGGTTTTAAGCAATCTTGTGCATCCAATAAGTTCATTTGTGTCATTGGATGAACATTTAGGTCATTTTCTTCCTCCCTAGGCTTATTCTTGTCCAATTAGGGTTTTTAAGCAATCTTGTCCATCCAATAAGTTCATTTGTGTCATTGGATGAACATTTAGGTTATTTTCGTCCTCACTAGGCTTAGTTTTGTGCAATTAGGGTTTTTAACCAATCTTGTGCATCCAATAGGTGTGTTTGTGTCATTAGATGAACATTTAGGTCATTTTCATCCTCCCTAGGCTTATTGTTGTCCAATTAGGGTTTTTAACCAATCTTGTGCATCCAATAGGTGTGTTTGTGTCATTGGATGAACATTTAGGTCATTTTCGTCCTCCCTAGTCTTATTCTTGTCCAATTAGGGTTTTAAGCAATCTTGTGCATCCAATAAGTTCATTTGTGTCATTGGATTAAGATTTAAGTCATTTTCGTCGTCCCTATGCTTATTCTTGTTCAATTAGGGTTTCTAACCAGTCTTGTGCATCCAATAGGTGTGTTTGTGTCATTGGATGAACATTTAGGTCATTTTCTTCCTGCCTAGTCTTATTCTTGTCCAATTAGGGTTTTAAGCAATCTTGTGCATCCAATAAGTTCATTTGTGTCATTGGATTAAGATTTAAGTCATTTTCGTCCTCTCTAGGCTTATTCTTGTTCAATTAGGGTTTCTAACCAATCTTGTGCATCCAATAGGTGTATTTGTGTCATTGGATGAACATTTAGGTCATTTTCGTCCTCCCTAGGCTTATTCTTGTCTAATTAGGGTTTTTAAGCAATCTTGTGCATCCAATAACTTCATTTGTGTTATTGGATGAACATTTAGGTCATTTTCGTCCTCCCTAGGCTTATTCTTGTCCAATTAGGGTTTTTAACCAATCTTGTGCATCCAATAAGTTCATTTGTGTCATTGGATGAACATTTAGGTCATTTTCGTCCACCCTAGGCTTATTCTTGTCCAATTAGGGTTTTTAACCAATCTTGTGCATCCAATAGGTGTGTTTGTGTCATTGGATGAACATTTAGCTCATTTTCGTCCTCCCTAGGCTTATTCTTGTCCAATTAGGGTTTTTAACCAATCTTGTGCATCCAATAGGTGTGTTTGTGTCATTGGATGAACATTTAGGTCATTTTCGTCCTCCCTAGGCTTATTCTTGTCCAATTACGGTTTCTTACCAATCTTGTGAATCCAATAGGTTCATTTGTTTCATTGGATGAACATTTAGGTCATTTTCGTCCTCCCTAGGCTTATTCTTGTTCAATTAGGGTTTCTAAACAATCTTGTGCATCCAATAGGTGTGTTTGTGTCATTGGATGAACATTTAGGTCATTTTCGTCCTCCCTAGTCTTATTCTTGTCCAATTAGGGTTTTAAGCAATCTTGTGCATCCAATAAGTTCATTTGTGTCATTGGATGAACATTTAGGTCATTTTCGTCCTCCCTAGGCTTATTCTTGTCCAATTAGGGTTTTTAACCAATCATGTGCATCCAATAGGTGTGTTTGTGTCATTGGATGAACATTTAGGTCATTTTCGTCCTCCCTAGTCTTATTCTTGTCCAATTAGGGTTTTAAGCAATCTTGTGCATCCAATAAGTTCATTTGTGTCATTGGATAAACATTTAGGTCATTTTCGTCCTCCCTAGGCTTATTCTAGTCCAATTAGGGTTTTTAACCAATCTTGTGCATCCAATAAGTTCATTTTTGTCATTGGATGAACATTTAGGTCATTTTCGTCCTCCCTAGGCTTATTCTTGTCCAATTAGGGTTTTTAACCAATCTTGTGCATCCAATAAGTTCATTTGTGTCATTGGATGAACATTTAGGTCATTTTCGTCCACCCTAGGCTTATTCTTGTCCAATTAGTGTTTTTAACTAATCTTGTGCATCCAATAAGTTCATTTGAGTCATTGGATGAACATTTATTTCATTTTCATCCTCCCAAAGCTTATTCTTGTCCAACTAGGGTTTTTAATCAATCTTGTGCATCCAATAGGTGTGTTTGTGTCATTGGATGAACATTTAGGTCATTTTCGTCCTCCCTAGTCTTATTCTTGTCCAATTAGGGTTTTAAGCAATCTTGTGCATCCAATAAGTTCATTTGTGTCATTGGATGAACATTTAGGTCGTTTTCGTCCTCCCAAGGCTTATGCTTGTCCAATTAGGGTTTTTAAGCAATCTTGTGCATCCAATAAGTTCATTTGTGTCATTGGATGAACATTTAGGTCATTTTCGTCCTCCCTAGGCTTATTCTTGTCCAATTAGGGTTTTTAACCAATCTTGTGAATCCAATAAGTTCATTTGTTTCATTGGATGAACATTTAGGTCATTTTCGTCCTCCCTACGCTTATTCTTGTTCAATTAGGGTTTTTAACCAATCTTGTGCATCCAATAGGTGTGTTTGTGTCATTGGATGAACATTTAGGTCATTTTCGTCCTCCCTAGGCTTATTCTTGTCCAATTCTTGTCCAATTAGGGTTTTTAAGCAATCTTGTGAATCCAATAAGTTCATTTGTTTCATTGGATGAACATTTAGGTCATTTTCGTCCTCCCTAGGCTTATTCTTGTTCAATTAGGGTTTCTAACCAATCTTGTGCATCCAATAGGTGTGTTTGTGTCATTGGATGAACATTTAGGTCATTTTCGTCCTCCCTAGTCTTATTCTTGTCCAATTAGGGTTTTAAGCAATCTTGTGCATCCAATAAGTTCATTTGTGTCATTGGATGAACATTTTCGTCATCCCAAGGCTTATTCTTGTCCAATTAGGGTTTTTAACCAATCTTGTGCATCCAATAAGTTCATTTGTGTCATTGGATGAACATTTAGGTCATTTTCGTCCTCCCTAGGCTTATTCTTGTCCAATTAGGGTTTTTAAGCAATCTTGTGAATCCAATAAGTTCATTTGTTTCATTGGATGAACATTTAGGTCATTTTCGTCCTCCCTACGCTTATTCTTGTTCAATTAGGGTTTTTAACCAATCTTGTGCATCCAATAGGTGTGTTTGTGTCATTGGATGAACATTTAGGTCATTTTCGTCCTCCCTAGTCTTATTCTTGTCCAATTAGGGTTTTAAGCAATCTTGTGCATCCAATAAGTTCATTTGTGTCATTGGATGAACATTTAGGTTATTTTCGTCCTCCCTAGGCTTAGTTTTGTGCAATTAGGATTTTTAACCAATCTTGTGCATCCAATAGGTGTGTTTGTGTCATTAGATGAACATTTAGGTCATTTTCATCCTCCTTAGGCTTATTGTTGTCCAATTAGGGTTTTTAACCAATCTTGTGCATCCAATAGGTGTGTTTGTGTCATTGGATGAACATTTAGGTCATTTTCGTCCTCCCTAGTCTTATTCTTGTCCAATTAGGGTTTTAAGCAATCTTGTGCATCCAATAAGTTCATTTGTGTCATTGGATGAACATTTAGGTCATTTTCGTCCTCTCGAGGCTTATTCTTGTCCAATTAGGGTTTCTAACAAATCTTGTGCATCCAATAGGTGTGTTTGTGTCATTGGATGAACATTTAGGTCATTTTCGTCCTCCCATGGCTTATTCATGTCCAATTAGGGTTTTTAACCAAAGTTGTGCATCCAATAGGTGTGTTTGTGTCATTGGATGAACATTTAGGTCATTTTCTTCCTCCCTAGGCTTATTCTTGTCCAATTAGGGTTTCTAACCAATCTTGTGCATCCAATAGGTGTGTTTGTGTCATTGGATGAACATTTAGGTCATTTTCGTCCTCCCTAGTCTTATTCTTGTCCATTTAGGGTTTTAAGCAATCTTGTGCATCCAATAAGTTCATTTGTGTCATTGGATGAACATTAAGGTCATTTTCGTCCTCCCTAGGCTTATTTTTGTGCAATTAGGGTTTTTAACCATTCTTGTGCATCCAATAGGTGTGTTTGTGTCATTAGATGATCATTTAGATCATTTTCATCCTCCCTAGGCTTATTGTTGTCCAATTAGGGTTTTTAACCAATCTTGTGCATCCAATAGGTGTGTTTGTGTTATTGGATGAACATTTAGGTCATTTTCGTCCTCCCTAGTCTTATTCTTGTCCAAATAGGGTTTTAAGCCAATCTTGTGCATCCAATTGGTGTGTTTGTGTTATTTGATGAACATTTAGGTCATTTTCATCCTCCCTAGGCTTATTGTTGTCCAATTAGGGTTTTTAACCAATCTTGTGCATCCAATAGGTGTGTTTGTGTCATTGGATGAACATTTAGGTCATTTTCGTCCTCCCTAGTCTTATTCTTGTCCAATTAGGGTTTTAAGCAATCTTGTGCATCCAATAAGTTCATTTGTGTCATTGGATTAACATTTGAGTCTTTATCGTCCTCCCTAGGCTTATTCTTGTCCAATTAGGGTTTTTAACCAATCTTGTGCCTGCAATAGGTGTGTTTGTGTCATTGGATGAACATTTAAGTCATTTCCATCCTCCCTAGGCTTATTCTTGTCCAATTAGGGTTTCTAACGAATCTTGTGCATCCAATAGGTGTGTTTGTGTCGTTGGATGAACATTTAGGTCATTTTCGTCCTCCCTAGGCTTATTCTTGTCCAATTAGGGTTTTTAACCAAAGTTGTGCATCCAATAGGTGTGTTTGTGTCATTGGATGAACATTTAGGTCATTTTCTTCCTCCCTAGGCTTATTCTTGTCCAATTAGGGTTTCTAACCAGTCTTGTGCATCCAATAGGTGTGTTTGTGTCATTGGATAAACATTTAGGTCATTTTCGTCCTCCCTAGTCTTATTCTTGTCCAATTAGGGTTTTAAGCAATCTTGTGCATCCAATAAGTTCATTTGTGTCATTGGATGAACATTTAGGTCATTTTCGTCCTCCCTAGGCTTATTTTTGTGCAATTAGGGTTTTTAACCAATCTTGTGCATCCAATAGGTGTGTTTGTGTCATTAGATGATCATTTAGGTCATTTTCATCCTCCCTAGGCTTAGTGTTGTCCAATTAGGGTTTTTAACTAATCTTGTGCATCCAATAGGTGTGTTTGTGATATTGGATGAACATTTAGGTCATTTTCGTCCTCCCTAGTCTTATTCTTGTCCAATTAGGGTTTTAAGCCAATCTTGTGCATCCAATAGGTGTGTTTGTGTTATTTGATGAACATTTAGGTCATTTTCATCCTCCCTAGGCTTATTGTTGTCCAATTAGGGTTTTTAACCAATCTTGTGCATCCAATAGGTGTGTTTGTGTCATTGGATGAACATTTAGGTCATTTTCGTCCTCCCAAGTCTTATTCTTGTCCAATTAGGGTTTTAAGCAATCTTGTGCATCCAATAACTTCATTTGTGTCATCGGATTAACATTTAAGTCATTTTCATCCTCTCTAGGCTTATTCTTGTCCAATTAGGGTTTGTAACGAATCTTGTGCATCCTATAGATGTGTTTGTGTCATTGGATGAACATTTAGGTCATTTTCGTCCTCCCATGGCTTATTCATGTCCAATTAGGGTTTTTAACCAAAGTTGTGCATCCAATAGGTGTGTTTGTGTCATTGGATGAACATTTAGGTCATTTTCTTCCTCCCTAGGCTTATTCTTGTCCAATTAGGGTTTCTAACCAATCTTGTGCATCCAATAGGTGTGTTTGTGTCATTGGATGAACATTTAGGTCATTTTCGTCCTCCCTAGTCTTATTCTTGTCCATTTAGGGTTTTAAGCAATCTTGTGCATCCAATAAGTTCATTTGTGTCATTGGATGAACATTAAGGTCATTTTCGTCCTCCCTAGGCTTATTTTTGTGCAATTAGGGTTTTTAACCATTCTTGTGCATCCAATAGGTGTGTTTGTGTCATTAGATGATCATTTAGATCATTTTCATCCTCCCTAGGCTTATTGTTGTCCAATTAGGGTTTTTAACCAATCTTGTGCATCCAATAGGTGTGTTTGTGTTATTGGATGAACATTTAGGTCATTTTCGTCCTCCCTAGTCTTATTCTTGTCCAAATAGGGTTTTAAGCCAATCTTGTGCATCCAATTGGTGTGTTTGTGTTATTTGATGAACATTTAGGTCATTTTCATCCTCCCTAGGCTTATTGTTGTCCAATTAGGGTTTTTAACCAATCTTGTGCATCCAATAGGTGTGTTTGTGTCATTGGATGAACATTTAGGTCATTTTCGTCCTCCCTAGTCTTATTCTTGTCCAATTAGGGTTTTAAGCAATCTTGTGCATCCAATAAGTTCATTTGTGTCATTGGATGAACATTAAGGTCATTTTCGTCCTCCCTAGGCTTATTTTTGTGCAATTAGGGTTTTTAACCAATCTTGTGCATCCAATAGGTGTGTTTGTGATATTGGATGAACATTTAGGTCATTTTCGTCCTCCCTAGTCTTATTCTTGTCCAATTAGGGTTTTAAGCCAATCTTGTGCATCCAATAGGTGTGTTTGTGTTATTTGATGAACATTTAGGTCATTTTCGTCCTCCCTAGTCTTATTCTTGTCCAATTAGGGTTTTAAGCAATCTTGTGCATCCAATAAGTTCATTTGTGTCATTGGATGAACATTTAGGTCATTTTCGTCCTCTCTAGGCTTATTCTTGTCCAATTAGGGTTTCTAACAAATCTTGTGCATCCAATAGGTGTGTTTGTGTCATTGGATGAACATTTAGGTCATTTTCGTCCTCCTTAGGCTTATTCCTGTCCAATTAGGGTTTTTAACCAATCTTGTGCTTCCAATAGGTTTGTTTGTGTCATTTGATGAACATTTACGTCATTTTCGTCCTCACTAGGTTTATTCTTGTCCAATTAGGGTTTTAAGCAATCTTGTGCATCCAAAAAGTTCATTTGTGTCATTGGATGAACATTTAGGTCATTTTCGTCCTCCTTAGGCTTATTGTTGTCCAATTAGGGTTTCTAACGAATCTTGTGCATCCAATAGGTGTGTTTGTGTCGTTGGATGAACATTTAGGTCATTTTCGTCCTCCCTAGGCTTATTCTTGTCCAATTAGGGTTTTTAACCAATCTTGTACATCCAATAGGTGTGTTTGTGTCATTTGATGAACATTTAGGTCATTTTCGTCCTCCCTAGGCTTATTCTTGTCCAGTTAGGATTTTTAACCAATCTTGTGCATCCAATAGGTGTGTTTGTGTCATTGGATGAACATTTAGGTCATTTTCGTCCTCCCTAGGCTTATTCTTGTCCAATTAGGGTTTTTAACCAATCTTGTGCATCCAATAAGTTCATTTGTTTCATTGGATGAACATTTAGGTCATTTTCGTCCTCCCTAGGCTTATTCTTGTTCAATTAGGGTTTCTAACCAATCTTGTGCATCCAATAGATGTGTTTGTGTCATTGGATGAACATTTAGGTCATTTTCATCCTCCCTAGTCTTATTCTTGTCCAATTAGGGTTTTAAGCAATCTTGTGCATCCAATAAGTTCATTTGTGTCATTGGATGAACATTTAGGTTATTTTCGTCCTCTTTAGGCTTATTCTTGTCCAATTAGGGTTTCTAATGAATCTTGTGCATCCAATAGGTGTGTTTGTGTCATTGGATGAACATTTAGGTCATTTTCGTCCTCCCATGGCTTATTCTTGTCCAATTAGGGTTTTAAGCAATCTTGTGCATCCAATAAGTTCATTTGTGTCATTGGATTAACATTTGAGTCATTTTCGTCCTCCCTAGGCTTATTCTTGTCCAATTAGGGTTTTTAACCAATCTTGTGCATGCAATAGGTGTGTTTGTGTCATTGGATGAACATTTAAGTCATTTCCATCCTCCCTAGGCTTATTCTTGTCCAATTAGGGTTTCTAACGAATCTTGTGCATCCAATAGGTGTGTTTGTGTCATTGGATGAACATGTAGGTCATTTTTTTCCTCCCTAGTCTTATTCTTGTCCAATTAGGGTTTTAAGCAATCTAATGCATCCAATAAGTTCATTTGTGTCATTGGATGAACATTAAGGTCATTTTCGTCCTCCCTAGGCTAATTTTTGTGCAATTAGGGTTTTTAACCAATCTTGTGCATCCAATAGGTGTGTTTGTGTCATTAGATGATCATTTAGGTCATTTTCGTCCTCCATAGGCTTATTCTTGTCCAATTAGGGTTTTTAACCAAAGTTGTGCATCCAATAGGTGTGTTTGTGTCATTGGATGAACATTTAGGTCATTTTCTTCCTCCCTAGGCTTATTCTTGTCCAATTAGGGTTTCTAACCAATCTTGTGCATCCAATAGGTGTGTTTGTGTCATTGGATGAACATTTAGGTCATTTTCGTCCTCCCTAGGCTTATTCTTGTCCCATTAGGGTTTTTAACCAATCTTGTGTATCCAATAAGTTCAATTGTGTCATTGGATGAACATTTAGGTCATTTTCGTCCTCCCTAGGCTTATTCTTGTCCAATTAGGGTTTCTAAACATTCTTGTGCATCCAATAGGTGTGTTTGTGTCATTGGATGAACATTTAGGTCATTTTCGTCCTCCCTAGGCTTATTCTTGTCCAATTAGGGTTTTTAACCAATCTTGTGCATCCAATAGGTGTGTTTGTGTCATTGGATGAACATTTAGGTCATTTTCGTCCTCCCTAGGCTTATTCTTGTCCAATTAGGGTTTTTAACCAATCTTGTGCATCCAATAGGTGTGTTTGTGTAATTGGATGAACATTTAGGTCATTTTCGTCCTCCCTAGGCTTATTCTTGTCAAATTAGGGTTTCTAACCAATCTTTTGCATCCAATAGGTGTATTTGTTTCATTGGATGAACATTTAGGTCATTTTCGTCCTCCCTAGGCTTATTCTTGTCCAATTAGGGTTTTTAAGCAATCTTGTGCATCCAATAAGTTCATTTGTGTCATTGGATGAACATTTAGGTCATTTTCGTCCTCCCTAGGCTTATTTTTGTCCAATTACGGTTTCTAACCAATCTTGTGCATCTAATAAGTTCATTTGTGTCATTGGATGAACATTTAGGTCATTTTCGTCCTCCCTAGGCTTATTCTTTTTCAATTAGGGTTTCTAACCAATCTTGTGCATCCAATAGGTGTGTTTGTGTCATTGGATGAACATTTAGGTCTTTTTCGTCCTCCCTAGTCTTATTCTTGTCCAATTAGGGTTTATAAGCAATCTTGTGCTTCCAATAAGTTCATTTGTGTCATTGGATGAACATTTAGGTCATTTTCGTCCTCCCTAGGCTTATTCTTGTCCAATTAGGGTTTATAAGCAATCTTGTGCGTCCAATAAGTTCATTTGTGTCATTGGATGAACATTTAGGTTATTTTCGTCCTCCCTAGGCTTATTCTTGTCCAATTAGGGTTTTTAAGCAATCTTGTGCATCCAATAAGTTCATTTGTGTCATTGGATGAACATTTAGGTCATTTTCGTCCTCCCTAGGCTTATTCTTGTCCAATTAAGGTTTTTAAGCAATCTTGTGCATCCAATAAGTTCATTTGTGTCATTGGATGAACATTTAGGTCATTTTCGTCCTCCCTAGGCTTATTCTTGTTCAATTAGGGTTTCTAACCAATCTTGTGCATCCAATAGGTGTGTATGTGTCATTGGATGAACATTTAGGTCATTTTCGTCCTCCCTAGTCTAATTCTTGTCCAATTAGGGTTTTAAGCAATCTTGTGCATCGAAAAAGTTCATTTGTCTCGTTGGATGAACATTTAGGTTATTTTCGTCCTCACTAGGCTTAGTTTTGTGCAATAAGGGTTTTTAACCAATCTTGTGCATCCAATAGATGTGTTTGTGTCATTAGATGAACATTTAGGTCATTTACATCCTCCCTAGGCTTATTGTTGTCCAATTAGGGTTTTTAACCAATCTTGTGCATCCAATAGGTGTGTTTGTGTCATTGGATGAACATTTAGGTCATTTTCGTCCTCCCTAGTCTTATTCTTGTCCAATTAGGGTTTTATGCAATCTTGTGCATCAAATAAGTTCATTTGTGTCATTGGATTAATATTTAAGTAATTTTCGTCCTCCCTAGGCTTATTCTTGTTCAATTAGGGTTTCTAACCAATCTTGTGCGTCCAATAGATGTGTTTGTGTCATTGGATGAACATTTAGGTCATTTTCGTCCTCCCTAGTCTTATTCTTGTCCAATTAGGGTTTTAAGCAATCTTGTGCATCCAATAAGTTCATTTGTGTCATTGGATGAACATTTAGGTCATTTTCTTCCTCCCTAGGCTTATTCTTGTCCAATTAGGGTTTTTAAGCAATCTTGTGCATCCAATAAGTTCATTTGTGTCATTGGATGAACATTTAGGTCATTTTCGTCCTCCCTAGGCTTATTCTTGTCCAATTACGGTTTCTAACCAATCTTGTGCATCTAATAAGTTCATTTGTGTCATTGGATGAACATTTAGGTCATTTTCGTCCTCCCTAGGCTTATTCTTTTTCAATTAGGGTTTCTAACCAATCTTGTGCATCCAATAGATGTGTTTGTGTCATTGGATGAACATTTAGGTCATTTTCGTCCTCCCTAGTCTTATTCTTGTCCAATTAGGGTTTTAAGCAATCTTGTGCATCCAATAAGTTCATTTGTGTCATTGGATGAACATTTAGGTCATTTTCGTCCTCCCTAGGCTTATTCTTGTCCAATTAGGGTTTTTAAGCAATCTTGTGCATCCAATAAGTTCATTTGTGTCATTGGATGAACATTTAGGTCATTTTCGTCCTCCCTAGGCTTATTCTTGTCCAATTACGGTTTCTAACCAATCTTGTGCATCTAATAAGTTCATTTGTGTCATTGGATGAACATTTAGGTCATTTTCGTCCTCCCTAGGCTTATTCTTGTTCAATTAGGGTTTCTAACCAATCTTGTGCATCCAATAGATGTGTTTGTGTCATTGGATGAACATTTAGGTCATTTTCGTCCTCCCTAGTCTTATTCTTGTCCAATTAGGGTTTTAAGCAATCTTGTGCATCCAATAAGTTCATTTGTGTCATTGGATGAACATTTTGGTCATTTTCGTCCTCCCTAGGCTTATTTTTGTGCAATTAGGGTTTTTAACCAATCTTGGGCATCCAATAGGTGGGTTTGTGTCATTAGATGACCATTTAGGTCATTTTCATCCTCCCTAGGCTTATTGTTGTCCAATTAGGGTTTTTAACCAATCTTGTGCATCCAATAGGTGTGTTTGTGATATTGGATGAACATTTAGGTCATTTTCGTCCTCCCTAGTCTTATTCTTGTCCAATTAGGGTTTTAAGCCAATCTTGTGCATGCAATAGGTGTGTTTGTGTTATTTGATGAACATTTAGGTCATTTTCATCCTCCCTAGGCTTATTGTTGTCCAATTAGGGTTTTTAACCAATCTTGTGCATCAAATAGGTGTGTTTGTGTCATTGGATGAACATTTAGGTCATTTTCGTCCTTCCTAGTCTTATTCTTGTCCAATTAGGGTTTTAAGCAATCTTGTGCATCCAATAAGTTTATTTGTGTCATTGGATGAACATTAAGGTCATTTTCGTCCTCCCTAGGCTTATTTTTGTGCAATTAGGGTTTTTAACCAATCTTGTGCATCCAATAGGTGTGTTTGTGTCATAAGATGATCATTTAGATCATTTTCATCCTCCCTAGGCTTATTGTTGTCTAATTAGGGTTTTTAACCAATCTTGTGCATCCAATAGGTGTGTTTGTGATATTGGATGAACATTTAGGTCATTTTCGTCCTCCCTAGTCTTATTCTTGTCCAATTAGGGTTTTAAGCCAATCTTGTGCATCCAATTGGTGTGTTTGTGTTATTTGATCAACATTTAGGTCATTTTCATCCTCCCTAGGCTTATTGTTGTCCAATTAGGGTTTTTAACCAATCTTGTGCATCCAATAGGTGTGTTTGTGTCATTGGATGAACATTTAGGTCATTTTCGTCCTCCCTAGTCTTATTCTTGTCCAATTAGGGTTTTAAGCAATCTTGTGCATCCAATAAGTTCATTTGTGTCATTGGATTAACATTTGAGTCTTTTTCGTCCTCCGTAGGCTTATTCTTGTCCAATTAGGGTTTTTAACCAATCTTGTGCCTGCAATAGGTGTGTTTGTGTCATTGGATGAACATTTAAGTCATTTCCATCCTCCCTAGGCTTATTCTTGTCCAATTAGGGTTTCTAACGAATCTTGTGCATCCAATAGGTGTGTTTGTGTCGTTGGATGAACATTTAGGTCATTTTCGTCCTCCCTAGGCTTATTCTTGTCCAATTAGGGTTTTTAACCAAAGTTGTGCATCCAATAGGTGTGTTTGTGTCATTGGATGAACATTTAGGTCATTTTCTTCCTCCCTAGGCTTATTCTTGTCCAATTAGGGTTTCTAACCAGTCTTGTGCATCCAATAGGTGTGTTTGTGTCATTGGATAAACATTTAGGTCATTTTCGTCCTCCCTAGTCTTATTCTTGTCCAATTAGGGTTTTAAGCAATCTTGTGCATCCAATAAGTTCATTTGTGTCATTGGATGAACATTTAGGTCATTTTCGTCCTCCCTAGGCTTATTTTTGTGCAATTAGGGTTTTTAACCAATCTTGTGCATCCAATAGGTGTGTTTGTGTCATTAGATGATCATTTAGGTCATTTTCATCCTCCCTAGGCTTATTGTTGTCCAATTAGGTTTTTTAACTAATCTTGTGCATCCAATAGGTGTGTTTGTGATATTGGATGAACATTTAGGTCATTTTCGTCCTCCCTAGTCTTATTCTTGTCCAATTAGGGTTTTAAGCCAATCTTGTGCATCCAATAGGTGTGTTTGTGTTATTTGATGAACATTTAGGTCATTTTCATCCTCCCTAGGCTTATTGTTGTCCAATTAGGGTTTTTAACCAATCTTGTGCATCCAATAGGTGTGTTTGTGTCATTGGATGAACATTTAGGTCATTTTCGTCCTCCCTAGTCTTATTCTTGTCCAATTAGGGTTTTAAGCAATCTTGTGCATCCAATAGGTGTGTTTGTGTTATTTGATGAACATTTAGGTCATTTTCATCCTCCCTAGGCTTATTGTTGTCCAATTAGGGTTTTTAACCAATCTTGTGCATCCAATAGGTGTGTTTGTGTCATTGGATGAACATTTAGGTGATTTTCGTCCTCCGTAGTCTTATTCTTGTCCAATTAGGGTTTTAAGCAATCTTGTGCATCCAATAAGTTCATTTGTGTCATTGGATGAATATTTAGGTCATTTTCGTCCTCCCTAGGCTTATTCTTGTCCAATTAGGGTTTTAAGCAATCTTGTGCATCCAATAAGTTCATTTGTGTCATTGGATTAAGATTTAAGTCATTTTCGTCCTCCCTAGGCTTATTCTTGTCCAGTTAGGGTTTTTAACCAATCTTGTGCATCCCATAGGTGTGTTTGTGTCATTGGATGAACATTTAGGTCATTTTCGTCCTCCCAAGGCTTATTCTAGTCCAATTAGGGTTTTTAACCAATCTTGTGCATCCAATAAGTTCATTTGTGTCATTGGATAAACATTTAGGTCATTTTCGTCCACCCTAGGCTTATTCTTGTCCAATTAGGTTTTTTAACCAATCTTGTGCATCCAATAAGTTCATTTGTGTCATTGGATGAACACATAGGTCATTTTCGTCCTTCCAAGGCTTATTCTGGTCCAATTAGGGTTTTTAACCAATCTTGTGCATCCAATAAGTTCATTTGTGTCATTGGATGAACATTTAGGTCATTTTCGTCCTCCCTAGGCTTATTCTTGTCCAATTTGGGTTTTTAAGCAATCTTGTGCATCCAATAAGTTCATTTGTGTCATTGGATGAACATTTAGGTCATTTGCGTCCTCCCTAAGCTTATTCTTGTCCAATTAGGGTTTCTAACCAATCTTGTGCATCCAATAGATGTGTTTGGGTCATTGGATGAACATTTAGGTCATTTTCGTCCTCCCTAGTCTTATTCTTGTCCAATTAAGGTTTTAAGCAATCTTGTGCATCCAATAAGTTCATTTGTGTCATTGGATGAACATTTAGGTTATTTTCGTCCTCACTAGGCTTAGTTTTGTTCAATTAGGGTTTTTAACCAATCTTGTGCATCCAATAGGTGTGTTTGTGTCATTAGATGAACATTTAGGTCATTTGCATCCTCCCTAGGCTAATTCTTGTCCAATTAGGGTTTTTAACCAATCTTGTGCATCCAATAAGTTCATTTGTGTCATTGGATGAACATTTAGGTCATTTTCGTCCTCCCTAGGCTTATTTTTGTGCAATTAGGGTTTTTAACCAATCTTGTGCATCCAATAGGTGTGTTTGTGTCATTAGATGAACATTTAGGTCATTTTCATCCTCCCTAGGCTTATTGTTGTCCAATTAGGGTTTTTAACCAATCTTGTGCATCCAATAGGTGTGTTTGTGTCATTGGATGAACATTTAGGTCATTTTCGTCCTCCCTAGTCTTATTCTTGTCCAATTAGGGTTTTAAGCAATCTTGTGCATCCAATAAGTTCATTTGTGTCATTGGATGAACATTTAGGTCATTTTCGTCCTCCCTATGCTTATTCTTGTCTAATTAGGGTTTTTAAGCAATCTTGTGCATCCAATAAGTTCATTTGTGTCATTGGATGAACATTTAGGTCATTTATGTCCTCCCTAGGCTTATTCTTGTCCAATTATGGTTTTTAACCAATCTTGTGCATCCAATAGGTGTGTTTGTGTCATTGGATGAACATTTAGGTCATTTTCGTCCTCCCTAGGCTTATTCTTGTCCAATTAGGGTTTTTAACCAATCTTGTGCATCCAATAGGTGTGTTTGTGTCATTGGATGAACATTTAGGTCATTTTCGTCCTACCAAGGCTTATTCTTGTCCAATTAGGGTTTCTAACCAATCTTGTGCATCCAATAGGTGTATTTGTGTCATTGGATGAACTTTTAGGTCATTTTCGTCCTCCCTAGGCTTATTCTTGTCCAATTAGGGTTTTTAAGCAATCTTGTGCATCCAATAAGTTCATTTGTGTCATTGGATGAACATTTAGGTCATTTTCGTCCTCCCTAGGCTTATTCTTGTCTAGTAAGGGTTTTTAACCAATCTTGTGCATCCAATAGGTGTGTTTGTGTCATTGGATGAACATTTAGGTCATTTTCGTCCTCCCTAGGCTTATTCTTGTCCAATTAGGGTTTTTAACCAATCTTGTGCATCCAATAGGTGTGTTTGTGGCATTGGATGAACATTTAGGTCATTTTCGCCCTCCCTAGGCTTATTCTTGTCCAATTAGGGTTTTTAACCAATCTTGTGCATCCAATAAGTTCATTTGTGTCATTGGATGAACATTTAGGTCATTTTCGTCCTCCCAAGGCTTATTCTTGTCCAATTAGGGTTTTTAACCAATCTTGTGCATCCAATAAGTTCATTTGTGTCATTGGATTCAGATTTAAGTCATTTTCGTCCTCCCTAGGCTTATTCTTTTCCAGTTAGGGTTTTTAACCAATCTTGTGCATCCAATAGGTGTGTTTGTGTCATTGGATGAACATTTAGGTCATTTTCGTCCTCCCTAGGCTTATTCTTGTCCAATTAGGGTTTTTAACCAATCTTGTGCATCCAATAGGTGTGTTTGTGGCATTGGATGAACATTTAGGTCATTTTCGCCCTCCCTAGGCTTATTCTTGTCCAATTAGGGTTTTTAACCATTCTTGTGCATCCAATAAGTTCATTTGTGTCATCGGATTAACATTTAAGTCATTTTCATCCTCTCTAGGCTTATTCTTTCCAATTAGGGTTTCTAACGAATCTTGTGCATCCAATAGGTGTGTTTGTGTCATTGGATGAACATTTAGGTCATTTTCGTCCTCCCATGGCTTATTCTTGTCCAATTAGGGTTTTTAACCAATCTTGTGCATCCAATAGGTGTGTTTGTGTCATTGGATGAACATTTAGGTCATTTTCTTCCTCCCTAGGCTTATTCTTGTCCAATTAGGGTTTTTAACCAATCATGTGCATCCAATAGGTGTATTTGTGTCATTGGATGAACATTTAGGTCATTTTCGTCCTCCCTAGGCTTATTCTTGTCCAATTAGGGTTTTTAAGCAATCTTGTGCATCCAATAAGTTCATTTGTGTCATTGGATGAACATTTACGTCATTTTCGTCCTCCCTAGGCTTAATCTTGTCCAATTAGGGTTTTTAACCAATCTTGTGCATCCAATAGGTGTGTTTGTGTCATTGGATGAACATTTAGGTCATTTTCGTCCTCCCTAGGCTTATTCTTGTCCAATTAGGGTTTTTAACCAATCTTGTGCATCCAATAGGTGTGTTTGTGTCATTGGATGATCAATTAAGTCATTTTCGTCCTCCCTAGGCTTATTCTTGTCCAATTAGGGTTTTTAACCAATCTTGTGCATCCAATAGGTGTGTTTGTGTCTTTGGATGATCAATTAGGTCATTTTCGTCCTCCGTAGGCTTATTCTTGTCCAATTAGGGTTTTTAACCAATCTTGTGCATCCAATAACTGTGTTTGTGACATTGGATGATTAATTAGGTCATTTTCGTCCTCCCTAGGCATATTCTTGTCCAATTAGGGTTTTTAACCAATCTTGTGCATCCAATAGGTGTGTTTGTGTCATTGGATGATCAATTAGGTCATTTTCGTCCTCCCTAGGCTTATTCTTGTCCAATTAGGATTTTTAACCAATCTTGTGCATCCAATAAGTTTGTCTTTTTCATTGAATTATTATTTAGGTCATTTTCGTCCTCCCTAGGCATATTCTTGTCCAATTAGGGTTTTTAACCAATCTTGTGCATCCAATAGGTGTGTTTGTGTCATTGGATGATCAATTAGGTCATTTTCGTCCTCCCTAGGCTTATTCTCGTCCAATTAGGGTTTTTAACCAATCTTGTGCATCCAATAAGTTCATTGGTGTCATTGGATTAACATTTAGGTCATTTTCGTACTTCCCAGGCATATTCTTGTCCAATTAGGTTTTTTAACCAATCTTGTGCTTCCAATAGGTGTGTTTGTGTCATTGGATGATCAATTAGGTCATTTTCGTCCTCCCTAGCCTTATTCTTCTCCAATTAGGGCTTTTAACCAATCTTGTGCATCTAATAGGTGTGTTTGTGTCACTGGATGATCAATTAGGTCATTTTCGTCCTCCCTAGGCATATTCTTGTCCAATTAGGGTTTTTAACCAATCTTGTGCATCCAATAGGTGTGTTTGTGTCATTGGATGATCAATTAGGTCATTTTCGTCCTCCCTAGGCTTTTTCTTGTCCAGTTAGGGTTTTTAACCAATCTTGTGCATCCAATAAGTTCATTTGTGTCATTGGATTAACATTTTGGTCATTTTCGTCCTCCCTAGGCATATTCTTGTCCAATTAGGGTTTTTAACCAATCTTGTGCATCCAATAGGTGTGTTTGTGTCATTGGATGATCAGTTAGGTCATTTTCGTCCTCCCTAGGCTTATTCTTGTCCAATTAGGGTTTTTAACCAATCTTGTGCATCCAATAGGTGTGTTTGTGTCATTGGATGAACATTTAGGTCATTTTCGTCCTCCCTAGGCTTATTCTTGTCCAATTAGGGTTTTTAACCAATCTTGTGCATCCAATAGGTGTGTTTGTGGCATTGGATGAACATTTAGGTCATTTTCGCCCTCCCTAGGCTTATTCTTGTCCAATTAGGGTTTTTAACCAATCTTGTGCATCCAATAAGTTCATTTGTGTCATCGGATTAACATTTAAGTCATTTTCATCCTCTCTAGGCTTATTCTTTCCAATTAGGGTTTCTAACGAATCTTGTGCATCCAATAGGTGAGTTTGTGTCATTGGATGAACATTTAGGTCATTTTCGTCCTCCCATGGCTTATTCTTGTCCAATTAGGGTTTTTAACCAAAGTTGTGCATCCAATAGGTGTGTTTGTGTCATTGGATGAACATTTAGGTCATTTTCTTCCTCCCTAGGCTTATTCTTGTCCAATTAGGGTTTTTAACCAATCTTGTGCATCCAATAGGTGTGTTTGTGTCATTGGATGAACATTTAGGTCATTTTCGTCCTCCCTAGGCTTATTCTTGTCCAATTAGGGTTTTTAACCAATCTTGTGCATCCAATAGGTGTGTTTGTGTCATTGGATGAACATTTAGGTCATTTTCGTCCTCCCTAGGCTTATTCTTGTCCAATTAGGGTTTTTAACGAATCTTGTGCATCCAATAAGTTCATTTGTGTCATTGGATGAACATTTAGGTTATTTTCGTCCTCCCTAGGATTATTCTTGTCCAATTACGGTTTTTAAGCAATCTTGTGAATCCAATAAGTTCATTTGTTTCATTGGATGAACATTTTGGTCATTTTCGTCCTCCCTAGGCTTATTCTTGTTCAATTAGGGTTTCTATACAATCTTGTGCATCCAATAGGTGTGTTTGTGTCATTGGATGAACATTTAGGTCATTTTCGTCCTCCCTAGTCTTATTCTTGTCCAATTAGGGTTTTAAGCAATCTTGTGCATCCAATAAGTTCATTTGTGTCATTGGATGAACATTTAGGTTATTTTCGTCCTCACTAGGCTAAGTTTTGTGCAATTAGGGTTTTTAACCAATCTTGTGCATCCAATAGGTGTGTTTGTGTCATTAGATGAACATTTAGGTCATTTTCATCCTCCCTAGGCTTATTGTTGTCCAATTAGGGTTTTTAACCAATCTTGTGCATCCAATAGGTGTGTTTGTGTCATTGGATGAACATTTAGGTCATTTTCGTCCGCCCTAGTCTTATTCTTGTCCAATTAGGGTTTTAAGCAATCTTGTGCTTCCAATAAGTTCATTTGTGTCATTGGATGAACATTTAGGTCATTTTCGTCCTCCCTAGGCTTATTTTTGTGCAATTAGGGTTTTTAACCAATCTTGTGCATCCAATAGGTGTGTTTGTGTCGTTAGATGAACATTTAGGTCATTTTCATCTTCCCTAGGCTTATTGTTGTCCAATTAGGGTTTTTAACCAATCTTGTGCATCCAATAAGTGTGTTTGTGATATTGGATGAACATTTTGGTCATTTTCGTCCTCCCTAGTCTTATTCTTGTCCAATTAGGGTTTTAAGCCAATCTTGTGCATCCAATAGGTGTGTTTGTGTTATTTGATGAACATTTAGGTCATTTTCATCCTCCCTAGGCTTATTGTTGTCCAATTAGGGTTTTTAACCAATCTTGTGCATCCAATAGGTGTGTTTGTGTCATTGGATGAACATTTGGGTCATTTTCGTCCTCCCTAGGCTTATTCTTGTCCAATTAGGGTTTTTAACCAATCTTGTGCATCCAATAGGTGTGTTTGTGTCATTAGATGAACATTTAGGTCATTTTCATCCTCCCTAGGCTTATTGTTGTCCAATTAGGGTTTTTAACCAATCTTGTGCATCCAATAGGTGTGTTTGTGTCATTGGATGAACATTTAGGTCATTTTCGTTCACCCTAGGCTTATTCTTGTCCAATTAGGGTTTTTAACTAATCTTGTGCATCCAATAAGTTCATTTGTGTCATTGGATGGACATCTATGTCATCTTCGTCCTCCCAAGGCTTATTCTTGTCCAATTAGGGTTTTTAACCAATCTTGTGCATCCAATAGGTGTGTTTGTGTCATTGGATGAACATTTAGGTCATTTTCGTCCTCCCTAGTCTTATTCTTGTCCAATTAGGGTTTTAAGCAATCTTGTGCATCCAATAAGTTCATTTGTGTCATTGGATGAACATTTAGGTCATTTTCGTCCTCTCGAGGCTTATTCTTGTCCAATTAGGGTTTCTAACAAATCTTGTGCATCCAATAGGTGTGTTTGTGTCATTGGATGAACATTTAGGTCATTTTCGTCCTCCTTAGGCTTATTCCTGTCCAATTAGCGTTTTTAAGCAATCTTGTGCATCCAATAGGTTTGTTTGTGTCATTTGATGAACATTTAGGTCATTTTCGTCCTCCCTAGGTTTATTCTTGTCCAATTAGGGTTTTAAGCAATCTTGTGCATCCAAAAAGTTCATTTGTGTCATTGGATGAACATTTAGGTCATTTTCGTCCTCCTTATGCTTATTGTTGTCCAATTAGGGTTTCTAACGAATCTTGTGCATCCAATAGGTGTGTTTGTGTCGTTGGATGAACATTTAGGTAATTTTCGTCCTCCCTAGGCTTATTGTTGTCCAATTAGGGTTTTTAACCAATCTTGTGCATCCAATAGGTGTGTTTGTGTCATTGGATAAACATTTAGGTCATTTTCGTCCTCCCTAGTCTTATTCTTGTCCAATTAGGGTTTTAAGCAATCTTGTGCATCCAATAAGTTCATTTGTGTCATTGGATGAACATTTAGGTCATTTTCGTCCTCCCTAGGCTTATTTTTGTGCAATTAGGGTTTTTAACCAATCTTGTGCATCCAATAGGTGTGTTTGTGTCATTAGATGAACATTTAGGTCATTTTCATCCTCCCTAGCCTTATTCTTGTCCAATTAGGGTTTTAAGCAATCTTCTGCATCCAATAAGTTCATTTGTGTCATTGGATGAACATTTAAGTTATTTTCGTCCTCACTAGTCTTATTCTTGTCCAATTAGGGTTTCTAACCAATCTTGTGCATCCAATAGGTGTGTTTGTGTCATTCGATGAACATTTAGGTCATTTTCGTCCTCCCTAGTCTTATTCTTGTCCAATTAGGGTTTTTAGCAATCTTGTGCATCCAATAAGTTCATTTGTGTCATTGGATGAACATTTAGGTCATTTTCGTCCTCCCTAGGCTTATTTTTGTGCAATTAGGGTTTTTAACCAATCTTGTGCATCCAATAGGTGTGTTTGTGTCATTAGATGATCATTTAGGTCATTTTCATCCTCCCTAGGCTTATTGTTGTCCAATTAGGTTTTTTAACTAATCTTGTGCATCCAATAGGTGTGTTTGTGATATTGGATGAACATTTAGGTCATTTTCGTCCTCCCTAGTCTTATTCTTGTCCAATTAGGGTTTTAAGCCAATCTTGTGCATCCAATAGGTGTGTTTGTGTTATTTGATGAACATTTAGGTCATTTTCATCCTCCCTAGGCTTATTGTTGTCCAATTAGGGTTTTTAACCAATCTTGTGCATCCAATAGGTGTGTTTGTGTCATTGGATGAACATTTAGGTGATTTTCGTCCTCCCTAGTCTTATTCTTGTCCAATTAGGGTTTTAAGCAATCTTGTGCATCCAATAAGTTCATTTGTGTCATTGGATGAACATTTAGGTCATTTTCGTCCTCCCTAGGCTTATTCTTGTCTAATTAGGGTTTTTAAGCAATCTTGTGCATCCAATAAGTTCATTTGTGTTATTGGATGAACATTTAGGTCATTTACGTCCTCCCTAGGCTTATTCTTGTCCAATTAGGGTTTCTAACCAATCTTGTGCATCCAATAGGTGTATTTGTGTCATTGGATGAACATTTAGGTCATTTTCGTCCTCCCTAGGCTTATTCTTGTCCAATTAGGGTTTTTAACCAATCTTGTGCATCCAATAGGTGTGTTTGTGTCATTGGATGAACATTTAGGTCATTTTCGTCCTCCCTAGGCTTATTCTTGTCCAATTAGGGTTTTTAACCAATCTTGTGCATCCAATAAGTTCATTTGTGTCATTGGATGAACATTTAGGTCATTTACGTTCTCCCTAGGCTTATTCTTGTCCAATTAGGGTTTTAAGCAATCCTGTGCATCCAATAGGTGTGTTTGTGTCATTGGACGAAGATTTAAGTCATTTTCGTCCTCCCTAGTCTTATTCTTGTCGAATTAGGGTTTTTATGCAATCTTGTGCATCCAATAGGTGTGTTTGTGTCATTGGACGAACATTTAGGTCAATTTCGTCCTCCCTAGGCTTATTCTTGTCCAATTAGGGTTTTTAACCAATCTTGTGCATCCAATAGGTGTGTTTGTGTCATTGGATGAACATTTAGGTCATTTTCGTCCTCCCTAGGCTTATTCTTGTCCAATTAGGGTTTTTAACCAATCTTGTGCATCCAATAAGTTCATTTGTGTCATTGGGTGAACATTTAGGTCATTTTCGTCCTCCCTAGGCTTATTCTTGTCCAATTAGGATTTCTAACTAATCTTGTGCATCCAATAGGTGTGTTTAGTCATTTGATGAACATTTAGGTTATTTTCGTCCTCCCTAGGCTTATTCTTGTCCAATTAGGGTTTTTAACCAATCTTGTGCATCCAATAAGTTCATTTGTGTCATTGGATTAACATTTAGGTCATTTTCGTCCTCCCTAGGCTTATACTTGTCCAATTATCGTTTCTAACCAATCCTGGGCATCCAATAGGTGTGTTTGTGTCATTGGATGAACATTTAGGTCATTTTCGTCCTCCCTAGGCTTATTCTTGTCCAATTAGGGTTTTTAACCAATCTTGTGCATCCAATAGGTGTGTTTGTGTCATTGGATGAACATTTAGGTCATTTTCGTCCTCCCTAGGCTTATTCTTGTCCAATTAGGGTTTCTAACCAATCTTGTGCATCAAATAGGTGTATTTGTGTCGTTGGATGAAAATTTAGGTCATTTTCGTCCTCCCTAGGCTTATTCTTGTCCAATTATGGTTTTTAAGCAATCTTGTGCATCCAATAAGTTCATTTGTGTCATTGGATAAACATTTAGATCATTTTCGTCCACCCTAGGCTTATTCTTGTCCAATTAGGGTTTTTAACCAATCTTGTGCATCCAATAGGTTCATTTGTGTCATTGGATGAACATTTAGGTCCTTTTCGTCCTCCCAAGGCTTATTCTTGTACAATTAGGGTATTTAACCAATCTTGTGCATCCAATAAGTTCATCTGTGTCATTGGATGAACATTTAGGTCATTTTCGTCCTCCCTAGGCTTATTCTTGTCCAATTAGTGTTTTTAAGCAATCTTGTGAATCCAATAAGTTCATTTGTTTCATTGGATGAACATTTAGGTCATTTTCGTCCTCCCTAGGCTTATTCTTGTTCAATTAGGGTTTCTAACCAATCTTGTGCATCCAATAGGTGTGTTTGTGTCATTGGATGAACATTTAGGTCATTTTCGTCCTCCCTAGTCTTATTCTTATCCAATTAGGGTTTTAAGCAATCTTGTGCATCCAATAAGTTCATTTGTGTCATTGGATGAACATTTAGGTTATTTTCGTCCTCACTAGGCTTAGTTTTGTGCAATTCGGGTTTTTAACCAATCTTGTGCATCCAATAGGTGTGTTTGTGTCATTAGATGAACATTTAGGTCATTTTCATCCTCCCTAGGCTTATTGTTGTCCAATTAGGGTTTTTAACCAATCTTGTGCATCCAATAGGTGTGTTTGTGTCATTGGATGAACATTTAGGTCATTTTCGTCCTCCCTAGTCTTATTCTTGTCCAATTAGGGTTTTAAGCAATCTTGTGCTTCCAATAAGTTCATTTGTGTCATTGGATGAACATTTAGGTCATTTTCGTCCTCCCTAGGCTTATTTTTGTGCAATTAGGGTTTTTAACCAATCTTGTGCATCCAATAGGTGTGTTTGTGTCATTAGATGAACATTTAGGTCATTTTCATCCTCCCTAGGCTTATTGTTGTCCAATTAGGGTTTTTAACCAATCTTGTGCATCCAATAAGTGTGTTTGTGATATTGGATGAACATTTTGGTCATTTTCGTCCTCCCTAGTCTTATTCTTGTCCAATTAGGGTTTTAAGCCAATCTTGTGCATCCAATAGGCGTGTTTGTGTTATTTGATGAACATTTAGGTCATTTTCATCCTCCCTAGGCTTATTGTTGTCCAATTAGGGTTTTTAACCAATCTTGTGCATCCAATAGGTGTGTTTGTGTCATTGGATGAACATTTAGGTCATTTTCGTCCTCCCTAGTCTTATTCTTGTCCAATTAGGGTTTTAAGCAATCTTGTGCATCCAATAGGTGTGTTTGTGTTATTTGATGAACATTTAGGTCATTTTCATCCTCCCTAGGCTTATTGTTGTCCAATTAGGGTTTTTAACCAATCTTGTGCATCCAATAGGTGTGTTTGTGTCATTGGATGAACATTTAGGTGATTTTCGTCCTCCCTAGTCTTATTCTTGTCCAATTAGGGTTTTATGCAATCTTGTGCATCCAATAAGTTCATTTGTGTCATTGGATGAATATTTAGGTCATTTTCGTCCTCCCTAGGCTTATTCTTGTCCAATTAGGGTTTTAAGCAATCTTGTGCATCCAATACGTTCATTTGTGTCATTGGATTAAGATTTAAGTCATTTTCGTCCTCCGTAGGCTTATTCTTGTCCAGTTAGGGTTTTTAACCAATCTTGTGCATCCCATAGGTGTGTTTGTGTCATTGGATGAACATTTAGGTCATTTTCGTCCTCCCTAGGCTTATTCTTGTCCAATTAGGGTTTTTAACCAATCTTGTGCATCCAATAGGTGTGTTTGTGTCATTGGATGATCAATTAGGTCATTTTCGTACTCCCTAGGCTTATTCTTGTCCAATTAGAGTTTTTAACCAATCTTGTGCTTCCAATAACTTTGTTTGGGTCGTTGAATTAATATTTAGGTCATTTTCGTCCTCCCTAGGCATATTCTTGTCCAATTAGGGTTTTTAACCAATCTTGTGCATCCAATAGGTGTGTTTGTGTCATTGGATGATCAATTAGGTCATTTTCGTCCTCCCTAGGCTTATTCTTGTCCAATTAGGGTTTTTAACCAATCTTGTGCATCCAATAAGTTCATTTGTGTCATTGGATTAACATTGAGGTCATTTTCGTCCTCCCTAGGCATATTCTTGTCCAATTAGGGTTTTTAACCAATCTTGTGCATCCAATAGGTGTGTTTGTGTCATTGGATGTTCAATTAGGTCATTTTCGTCCTCCCTAGGCTTATTCTTGTCCAATTAGGGTTTTTAACCAATCTTGTCCATCCAATAGGTGTGTTTGTGTCATTGGATGATCAATTAGGTCATTTTCGTCCTCCCTAGGCTTATTCTTGTCCAATTAGGGTTTTTAACAAATCTTGTGCATCCAATAAGTTCATTTGTGTCATTGGATGATCAATTAGGTCATTTTCGTCCTCCCTAGGCATATTCTTGTCCTACTAGGGTTTTTAACCAATCTTGTGCATCCAATAAGTTCATTTGTGTCATTGGATGATCAATTAGGTCATTTTCGTCCTCCCTAGGCATATTCTTGTCCAACTAGGGTTTTTAACCAATCTTGTGCATCCAATAGGTGTGTTTGTGTCATTGGATGATTAATTTGGTTATTTTCGTCCTTCCTAGGCTTATTGTTGTCCAATTAGGGTTTTTAACCAATCTTGTGCATCCAATAAGTTCATTCGTGTCGTTGGATTAACATTTAGGTCATTTTCGTCCTCCCTAGGCATATTCTTGTCCAATTAGGGTTTTTAACCAATCTTGTGCATCCAATAGGTGTGTTTGTGTCATTGGATGATCAATTAGGTCATTTTCGTCCTCCCTAGGCTTATTCTTGTCCAATTAGGGTTTTTAACCAATCTTGTGCATCCAATAGGTGTGTTTGTGTCATTGGATGAACATTTAGGTCATTTTCGTCCTCCCTAGGCTTATTCTTGTCCAATTAGGGTTTTGAACCAATCTTGTGCATCCAATAAGTTTTTTTGTGTCATTGAATTAATATTTAGGTCATTTTCGTCCTCCCTAGGCATATTCTTGTCCAATTAGGGTTTTTAACCAATCTTGTGCATCCAATAGGTGTGTTTGTGTCATTGGATGATCAATTAGGTCATTTTCGTCCTCCCTAGGCTTATTCTTGTCTAATTAGGGTTTTTAACCAATCTTGTGCAGCCAATAAGTTTGTTTGTGTCATTGAATTAATATTTAGGTCATTTTCGTCCTCCCTAGGCATATTCTTGTCCAATTAGGGTTTTTAACCAATCTTGTGCATCCAATAGGTGTGTTTGTGTCATTGGATGATCAATTAGGTCATTTTCGTCCTCCCTAGGCTTATTCTTGTCCAGTTAGGGTTTTTAACCAATCTTGTATATCCAATAAGTTCATTTGTGTCATTGGATTAACATTTAGGTCATTTTCGTCCTCCCTAGGCATATTCTTGTCCAATTAGGGTTTTTAACCAATCTTGTGCATCCAATAGGTGTGTTTGTGTCATTGGATGATCAATTAGGTCATTTTCGTCCTCCCTAGGCTTATTCTTGTCCAATTAGTGTTTTTAACCAATCTTGTGCATCCAATAAGTTCATTTGTGTCATTGGATTAACAGTTAGGTCATTTTCGTCCTCCCTAGGCATATTCTTGTCCAATTAGGGTTTTTAACCAATCTTGTGCATCCAATAGGTGTGTTTGTGTCATTGGATGATCAATTAGGTCATTTTCGTCCTCCCTAGGCTTATTCTTGTCCAATTAGGGTTTTTAACCAATCTTGTGCATCCAATAACTTTGTTTGTGTCATTGAATTAATATTTAGGTCATTTTTGTCCTCGCTAGGCATATTCTTGTCCAATTAGAGTTTTTAACCAATCTTGTGCATCCAATAGGTGTGTTTGAGTCATTGGATGATCAATTAGGTCATTTTCGTCCTCCCTATGCCTATTCTTGTCCAATTAGGGTTTTTAACCAATCTTGTGCATCCAATAAGTTTGTTTGTTTCTTTGAATTAATATTTAGGTCATTTTCGTCCTCCGTAGGCATATTCTTGTCCAATTAGGGTTTTTAACCAATCTTGTGCATCCAATAGGTGTGTTTGTGTCATTGGATGATCAATTAGGTCATTTTTGTCCTCCCTAGGCATATTCTTGTCCAAGTAGGGTTTTTAACCAATCTTGTGCATCCAATAGGTGTGTTTGTGTTATTGGATGATCAATTTAGGTCATTTTCGTCCTCCCTAGGCATATTCTTGTCCAATTAGGGTTTTTAACCAATCTTGTGCATCCAATAGGTGTGTTTGTGTCATTGGATGATCAATTAGGTCATTTTCGTCCTCCCTAGGCTTATTCTTGTCCAATTAGGGTTTTTAACCAATCTTGTGCATCCAATAAGGTTGTTTGTGTCATTGAATTAATATTTAGGTCATTTTCGTCCTCCCTAGGCATATTCTTGTCCAATTAGGGTTTTTAACCAATCTTGTGCATCCAATAGGTGTGTTTGTGTCATTGGATGATCAATTAGGTCATTTTCGTCCTCCCTAGGCTTATTCTTGTCCAATTAGGGTTTTTAACCAATCTTGTGCATCCAATAACGTTGTTTGTGTCATTGAATTAATATTAAGGTCATTTTCCTCCTCCCTAGGCATATTCTTGTCCAATTAGGGTTTTTAACCAATCTTGTGCATCCAATAGGTGTGTTTGTGTCATTGGATGATCAATTAGGTCATTTTCGTCCTCCCTTGGCTTATTCTTGTCCAATTAGGGTTTTTAACCAATCTTGTGCATCCAATAGGTGTGTTTGTGTCATTGGATGAACATTTAGGTCATTTTCGTCCTCCCTAGGCTTATTCTTGTCCAATTAGGGTTTTTAACCAATCTTGTGCATCCAATAAGTTCATTTGTGTCATTGGATTAAGATTTAAGTCATTTTCGTCCTCCCTAGGCTTATTCTTTTCCAGTTAGGGTTTTTAACCAATCTTGTGCATCCAATAGGTGTGTTTGTGTCATTGGATGAACATTTAGGTCATTTTCGTCCTCCCTAGGCTTATTCTTGTCCAATTAGGGTTTTTAACCAATCTTGTGCATCCAATAGGTGTGTTTGTGGCATTGGATGAACATTTAGGTCATTTTCGCCCTCCCTAGGCTTATTCTTGTCCAATTAGGGTTTTTAACCATTCTTGTGCATCCAATAAGTTCATTTGTGTCATCGGATTAACATTTAAGTCATTTTCATCCTCTCTAGGCTTATTCTTTCCAATTAGGGTTTCTAACGAATCTTGTGCATCCAATAGGTGTGTTTGTGTCATTGGATGAACATTTAGGTCATTTTCGTCCTCCCATTGCTTATTCTTGTCCAATTAGGGTTTTTAACCAAAGTTGTGCATCCAATAGGTGTGTTTGTGTCATTGGATGAACATTTAGGTCATTTTCTTCCTCCCTAGGCTTATTCTTGTCCAATTAGGGTTTCTAACCAATCTTGTGCATCCAATAGGTGTGTTTGTGTCATTATATGAACATTTAGGTCATTTTCGTCCTCCCTAGTCTTATTCTTGTCCAATTAGGGTTTTAAGCAATCTTGTGCATCCAATAAGTTCATTTGTGTCCTTGGATGAACATTTAGGTCATTTTCGTCCTCCTTAGGCTTATTCCTGTCCAATTAGGGTTTTTAACCAATCTTGTGCTTCCAATAGGTTTGTTTGTGTCATTTGATGAACATTTAGGTCATTTTCGTCCTCCCTAGGTTTATTCTTGTCCAATTAGGGTTTTAAGCAATCTTGTGCATCCAAAAAGTTCATTTGTGTCATTGGATGAACATTTAGGTCATTTTCGTCCTCCTTATGCTTATTGTTGTCCAATTAGGGTTTCTAACGAATCTTGTGCATCCAATAGGTGTGTTTGTGTCGTTGGATGAACATTTAGGTCATTTTCGTCCTCCCTAGGCTTATTCTTGTCCAATTAGGGTTTTTAACCAAAGTTGTGCATCCAATAGGTGTGTTTGTGTCATTGGATGAACATTTAGGTCATTTTCTTCCTCCCTAGGCTTATTCTTGTCCAATTAGGGTTTCTAACTAGTCTTGTGCATCCAATAGGTGTGTTTGTGTCATTGGATAAACATTTAGGTCATTTTCGTCCTCCCTAGTCTTATTCTTGTCCAATTAGGGTTTTAAGCAATCTTGTGCATCCAATAAGTTCATTTGTGTCATTGGATGAACATTTAGGTCATTTTCGTCCTCCCTAGGCTTATTTTTGTGCAATTAGGGTTTTTAACCAATCTTGTGCATCCAATAGGTGTGTTTGTGTCATTAGATGAACATTTAGGTCATTTTCATCCTCCCAAGGCTTATTGTTGTCCAATTAGGGTTTTTAACCAATCTTGTGCATCCAATAAGTGTGTTTGTGATATTGGATGAACATTTAGGTCATTTTCGTCCTCCCTAGTCTTATTCTTGTCCAATTAGGGTTTTAAGCCAATCTTGTGCATCCAATAGGTGTGTTTGTGTTATTTGATGAACATTTAGGTCATTTTCATCCTCCCTAGGCTTATTGTTGTCCAATTAGGGTTTTTAACCAATCTTGTGCATCCAATAGGTGTGTTTGTGTCATTGGATGAACATTTGGGTCATTTTCGTCCTCCCTAGGCTTATTCTTGTCCAATTAGGGTTTTTAACCAATCTTGTGCATCCAATAGGTGTGTTTGTGTCATTGGATGAACATTTAGGTCATTTTCGTCCTCCCTAGGCTTATTCTTTTCCAATTAGGGTTTTTAACCAATCTTGTGCATCCAATATGTTCATTTGTGTCATTGGATGAACATTTAGGTCATTTTCGTCCACCCTAGGCTTATTCTTGTCCAATTAGGGTTTTAACCAATCTTGTGCATCCAATAAGTTCATTTGTGTCATTGGATGATCATTTAGGTCATTTTCGTCCTCCCAAGGCTTATTGTAGTCCAATTAGGGTTTTTAACCAATCTTGTGCATCCAATAAGTTCATTTGTGTCATTGGATAAACATTTAGGTCATTTTCGTCCACCCTAGGCTTATTCTTGTCCAATTAGGGTTTTTAACCAATCTTGTGCATCCAATAAGTTCATTTGTGTCATTGGATGAACATTTAGGTCATTTTCGTCCTTCCAAGGCTTATTCTTGTCCAACTAGGGTTTTTAACCAATCTTGTGCATCCAATAAGTTCATTTGTGTCATTGGATGAACATTTAGGTAATTTTCGTCCTTCCAAGGCTTATTCTTGGCCAATTAGGGTTTTTAACCAATCTTGTGCATCCAATAAGTTCATTTGTGTCATTGGATGAACATTTAGGTCATTTTCGTCCTCCCTAGGCTTATTCTTGTCCAATTTGGGTTTTTAAGCAATCTTGTGCATCCAATAAGTTCATTTGTGTCATTGGATGAACATTTAGGTCATTTTCGTCCTCCCTAGGCTTATTCTTGTCCAATTTGGGTTTTTAAGCAATCTTGTGCATCCAATAAGTTCATTTGTGTCATTGGATGAACATTTAGGTCATTTTCGTCCTTCCAAGGCTTATTCTTGTCCAATTAGGGTTTTTAACCAATCTTGTGCATCCAATAAGTTCATTTGTGTCATTGGATGAACATTTAGGTCATTTTCGTCCTCCCTAGGCTTATTTTTGTGCAATTAGGGTTTTTAACCAATCTTGTGCATCCAATAGGTGTGTTTGTGTCATTAGATGAATATTTAGGTCATTTTCATCCTCCCTAGGCTTATTGTTGTCCAATTAGGGTTTTTAACCTATCTTGTGCATCCAATAGGTGTGTTTGTGATATTGGATGAACATTTAGGTCATTTACGTCCTCCCTAGTCTTATTTTTGTCCAATTAGGGTTTTAAGCCAATCTTGTGCATCCAATAGGTGTGTTTGTGTTATTTGATGAACATTTAGGTCATTTTCGTCCTCCCTAGGCTTATTCTTGTCCAATTAGGGTTTTAAGCAATCTTGTGCATCCAATAAGTTCATTTGTGTCATTGGATTAACATTTAAGTAGTTTTCGTCCTCCCTAGGCTTATTCTTGTCCAATTAGGGTTTTTAACCAAAGTTGTGCATCCAATAGGTGTGTTTGTGTCATTGGATGAACATTTAGGTCATTTTCTTCCTCCCTAGGCTTATTCTTGTCCCATTAGGGTTTTTAACCAATCTTGTGCATCCAATAGGTGTGTTTGTGTCATTGGATGAACATTTAGGTCATTTTCGTCCTCCCTAGGCTTATTCTTGTCCAATTAGGGTTTTTAACCAATCTTGTGCATCCAATAAGTTCATTTGTGTCATTGGATGAACATTTAGGTCATTTTCGTCCACCCTAGCCTTATTCTTGTCCAATTAGGGTTTTTAAGCATCCTTGTGCGTCCAATAAGTTCATTTGTGTCATTGGATGAACATTTAGGTCATTTTTGTCCTCCCTAGGGTTATTCTTGTCCAATTAGGGTTTCTAACCAATCTTGTGCATCCAATAGGTGTGTTTGTGTCATTGGATGAACATTTAGGTCATTTTCTTCCTCCCTAGTCTTATTCTTGTCCAATTAGGGTTTTTAACCAAGCTTGTGCAACCAATATGTTCATTTGTGTCATTGGATGAACATTTAGGTCTTAATCGTCCACCCTAGCCTTATTCTAGTCCAATTAGAGTTTTTAAGCAATCTTGTGCGTCTAATAAGTTCATTTGTGTCATTGGATGAACATTTATGTCATTTTCGTCCTCCCTAGGCTTATTCTTGTCCAATTAGGGTTTTTAAGCAATCTTGTGCATCCAATAAGTTCATTTGTGTCATTGGATGAACATTTAGGTCATTTTCGTCCACCCTAGCCTTATTCTTGTCCAATTAGGGTTTTTAAACATCCTTGTGCGTCCAATAAGTTCATTTGTGTCATTGGATGAACATTTAGGCCATTTTTGTCCTCCCTAGGGTTATTCTTGTCCAATTAGGGTTTCTAACCAATCTTGTGCATCCAATAGGTGTGTTTGTGTCATTGGATGAACATTTAGGTCATTTTCTTCCTCCCTAGTCTTATTCTTGTCGAATTAGGGTTTTAAGCCAATCTTGTACATCCAATAGGTGTGTTTGTGTCATTTGATGAACATTTAGCTCATTTTCGTCCTCCCAAGACTTATTCTTGTCCAATTAGCGTTTTAAGCAATCTTGTGCATCCAATAAGTTCATTTGTGTCATTGAATTAAGATTTAAGTCATTTTCGTCCTCCCTAGGCTTATTCTTGTCCAGTTAGGGTTTTTAACCAATCTTGTGCATCCAATAGGTGTGTTTGTGTCATTGGATGAACATTTAGGTCATTTTCGTCCTCCCTAGGCTTATTCTTGTCCAATTAGGGTTTTTAACCAATCTTGTGCATCCAATAGGTGTGTTTGTGTCATTTGATGAACATTTAGGTCATTTTTGTCCCCCGTAGGCTTATTCTTGTCCTATTAGGGTTTTTAACCAATCTTGTGCAACCAATAAGTTCATTTGTGTCATTGGATGAACATTTAGGTCATAATCGTCCACCCTAGCCTTATTCTAGTCCAATTAGGGTTTTTAAGCAATCTTGTGCGTCCAATAAGTTCATTTGTGTCATTGGATGAACATTTAGGTCATTTTTGTCCTCCCTAGGGTTATTCTTGTCCAATTAGGGTTTCTAACCAATCTTGTGCATCCAATAGGTGTGTTTGTGTCATTGGATGAACATTTAGGTCATTTTGGTCCTCCCTAGTCTTATTCTTGTCCAATTAGGGTTTTAAGCCAATCTTGTGCATCCAATATGTGTGTTTGTGTCATTTGATGAACATTTAGCTCATTTTCGTCCTCCCAAGGCTTATTCTAGTCCAATTAGGGTTTTTAACCAATCTTGTGCATCCAATAAGTTCATTTGTGTCATTGGATAAACATTTAGGTCATTTTCGTCCACCCTAGGCTTATTCTTGTCCAATTAGGGTTTTTAACCAATCTTGTGCATCCAATAAGTTCATTTGTGTCATTAGATGAACATTTAGGTCATTTTCGTCCTTCCAAGGCTTATTCTTGGCCAATTAGGGTTTTTAACCAATCTTGTGCATCCAATAAGTTCATTTGTGTCATTGGATGAACATTTAGGTCATTTTCGTCCTCCCTAGGCTTATTTTTGTGCAATTAGGGTTTTTAACCAATCTTGTGCATCCAATAGGTGTGTTTGTGTCATTAGATGAACATTTAGGTCATTTTCATCCTCCCAAGGCTTATTGTTGTCCAATTAGGGTTTTTAACCAATCTTGTGCATCCAATAAGTGTGTTTGTGATATTGGATGAACATTTAGGTCATTTTCGTCCTCCCTATTCTTATTCTTGTCCAATTAGGGTTTTAAGCCAATCTTGTGCATCCAATAGGTGTGTTTGTGTTATTTGATGAACATTTAGGTCATTTTCATCCTCCCTAGGCTTATTGTTGTCCAATTAGGGTTTTTAACCAATCTTGTGCATCCAATAGGTGTGTTTGTGTCATTGGATGAACATTTGGGTCATTTTCGTCCTCCCTAGGCTTATTCTTGTCCAATTAGGGTTTTTAACCAATCTTGTGCATCCAATAGGTGTGTTTGTGTCATTGGATGAACATTTAGGTCATTTTCGTCCTCCCTAGGCTTATTCTTTTCCAATTAGGGTTTTTAACCAATCTTGTGCATCCAATATGTTCATTTGTGTCATTGGATGAACATTTAGGTCATTTTCGTCCACCCTAGGCTTATTCTTGTCCAATTAGGGTTTTAACCAATCTTGTGCATCCAATAAGTTCATTTGTGTCATTGGATGATCATTTAGGTCATTTTCGTCCTCCCAAGGCTTATTGTAGTCCAATTAGGGTTTTTAACCAATCTTGTGCATCCAATAAGTTCATTTGTGTCATTGGATAAACATTTAGGTCATTTTCGTCCACCCTAGGCTTATTCTTGTCCAATTAGGGTTTTTAACCAATCTTGTGCATCCAATAAGTTCATTTGTGTCATTGGATGAACATTTAGGTCATTTTCGTCCTTCCAAGGCTTATTCTTGTCCAACTAGGGTTTTTAACCAATCTTGTGCATCCAATAAGTTCATTTGTGTCATTGGATGAACATTTAGGTAATTTTCGTCCTTCCAAGGCTTATTCTTGGCCAATTAGGGTTTTTAACCAATCTTGTGCATCCAATAAGTTCATTTGTGTCATTGGATGAACATTTAGGTCATTTTCGTCCTCCCTAGGCTTATTCTTGTCCAATTTGGGTTTTTAAGCAATCTTGTGCATCCAATAAGTTCATTTGTGTCATTGGATGAACATTTAGGTCATTTTCGTCCTCCCTAGGCTTATTCTTGTCCAATTTGGGTTTTTAAGCAATCTTGTGCATCCAATAAGTTCATTTGTGTCATTGGATAAACATTTACGTCATTTTCGTCCTCCCTAAGTCATTTTTGTCCAATTAGGGTTTCTAACCAATCATGTGCATCCAATAGGTGTGTTTGTGTCATTGGATGAACCTTTAGGTCATTTTCGTCCTCCCTAGTCTTACTCTTGTCCAATTTGGGATTTAAGCAATCTTGTGCATCCAATAGGTGTGTTTGTGTCATTGGATGAACATTTAGGTCATTTTCGTCCTCCCTAGTCTTATTCTTGTCCAATTAGGGTTTTAAGCAATCTTGTGCATCAAATAAGTTCATTTGTGTCATTGGATGAACATTTAGGTCATTTTCGTCCTCCCTAGGCTTATTTTTGTGCAATTAGGGTTTTTAACCAATCTTGTGCATCCAATAGGTGTGTTTGTGTCATTAGATGAATATTTAGGTCATTTTCATCCACCCTAGGCTTATTGTTGTCCAATTAGGGTTTTTAACCTATCTTGTGCATCCAATAGGTTTGTTTGTGATATTGGATGAACATTTAGGTCATTTTCGTCCTCCCTAGTCTTATTTTTGTCCAATTAGGGTTTTAAGCCAATCTTGTGCATCCAATAGGTGTGTTTGTGTTATTTGATGAACATTTAGGTCATTTTCGTCCTCCCTAGGCTTATTCTTGTCCAATTAGGGTTTTAAGCAATCTTGTGCATCCAATAAGTTCATTTGTGTCATTGGATTAACATTTAAGTAGTTTTCGTCCTCCCTAGGCTTATTCTTGTCCAATTAGGGTTTTTAACCAAAGTTGTGCATCCAATAGGTGTGTTTGTGTCATTGGATGAACATTTAGGTCATTTTCTTCCTCCCTAGGCTTATTCTTGTCCAATTAGGGTTTTTAACCAATCTTGTGCATCCAATAGGTGTGTTTGTGTCATTGGATGAACATTTAGGTCATTTTCGTCCTCCCTAGGCTTATTCTTGTCCAATTAGGGTTTTTAACCAATCTTGTTCGTCCAATAAGTTCATTTGTGTCATTGGATGAACATTTAGGTCATTTTCGTCCACCCTAGCCTTATTCTTGTCCAATTAGGGTTTTAAAGCAATCTTGTGCGTCCAATAAGTTCATTTGTGTCATTGGATGAACATTTAGGTCATTTTTGTCCTCCTTAGGGTTATTCTTGTCCAATTAGGGTTTCTAACCAATCTTGTGCATCCAATAGGTGTGTTTGTGTCATTGGATGAACATTTAGGTCATTTTCTTCCTCCCTAGTCTTATTCTTGTCGAATTAGGGTTTTAAGCCAATCTTGTACATCCAATAGGTGTGTTTGTGTCATTTGATGAACATTTAGCTCATTTTCGTCCTCCTAAGGCTTATTCTTGTCCAATTAGCGTTTTAAGCAATCTTGTGCATCCAATAAGTTCATTTGTGTCATTGAATTAAGATTTAAGTCATTTTCGTCCTCCCTAGGCTTATTCTTGTCCAGTTAGGGTTTTTAACCAATCTTGTGCATCCAATAGGTGTGTTTGTGTCATTGGATGAACATTTAGGTCATTTTCGTCCTCCCTAGGCTTATTTTTGTGCAATTAGGGTTTTTAACCAATCTTGTGCATCCAATAGGTGTGTTTGTGTCATTAGATGAACATTTAGGTCATTTTCATCCTCCCTAGGCTTATTGTTGTCCAATTAGGGTTTTTAACCAATCTTGTGCATCCAATAAGTGTGTTTGTGATATTGGATGAACATTTAGGTCATTTTCGTCCTCCCTAGTCTTATTCTTGTCCAATTAGGGTTTTAAGCCAATCTTGTGCAACCAATAGGTGTGTTTGTGTTATTTGATGAACATTTAGGTCATTTTCATCCTCCCTAGGCTTATTGTTGTCCAATTAGGGTTTTTAACCAATCTTGTGCATCCAATAGGTGTGTTTGTGTCATTGGATGAACATTTGGGTCATTTACGTCCTCCCTAGGCTTATTCTTGTCCAATTAGGGTTTTTAACCAATCTTGTGCATCCAATAGGTGTGTTTGTGTCATTTGATGAACAATTAGGTCATTTTCGTCCTCCCTAGGCTTATTCTTGTCCAATTAGGGTTTTTAACCAATCTTGTGCATCCAATAGGTGTGTTTGTGTCATTAGATGAA
>JBBPBR010000612.1:0-64948 GCA_037974775.1 Cicer pinnatifidum | reverse complement strand
TGTGCATCCAATAGGTGTGTTTGTGTCATTGGATGAACATTTAGGTCATTTTCGTCCTCCCTAGTCTTACTCTTGTCCAATTTGGGATTTAAGCAATCTTGTGCATCCAATAGGTGTGTTTGTGTCATTGGATGAACATTTAGGTCATTTTCGTCCTCCCTAGTCTTATTCTTGTCCAATTAGGGTTTTAAGCAATCTTGTGCATCAAATAAGTTCATTTGTGTCATTGGATGAACATTTAGGTCATTTTCGTCCTCCCTAGACTTTTTTTTGTGCAATTAGGGTTTTTAACCAATCTTGTGCATCCAATAGGTGTGTTTGTGTCATTAGATGAACATTTAGGTCATTTTCGTCATCCCTAGGCTTATTGTAGTCCAATTAGGGTTTTTAACCAATCTTGTGCATCCAATAAGTGTGTTTGTGATATTGGATGAACATTTAGGTCATTTTCGTCCTCCCTAGTCTTATTCTTGTCCAATTAGGGTTTTAAGCCAATCTTGTGCATCCAATAGGTGTGTTTGTGTTATTTGATGAATATTTAGGTCATTTTCATCCTCCCTAGGCTTATTGTTGTCCAATTAGGGTTTTTAACCAATCTTGTGCATCCAATAGGTGTGTTTGTGTCATTGGATGAACATTTATGTCATTTTCGTCCTCCCTAGTCTTATTCTTGTCCAATTAGGGTTTTAAGCAATCTTGTGCATCCAATAAGTTCATTTGTGTCATTGGATGAACATTTAGGTTATTTTCGTCCTCACTAGGCTTAGTTTTGTGCAATTAGGGTTTTTAACCAATCTTGTGCATCCAATAGGTGTGTTTGTGTCATTAGATGAACATTTAGGTCATTTTCATCCTCCCTAGGCTTATTCTTGTGCAATTAGGGTTTCTAACCAATCTTGTGCATCCAATAGGTGTATTTGTGTCATTGGATGAACATTTAGGTCATTTTCGTCCTCCCTAGGCTTATTCTTGTCCAATTAGGGTTTTTAAGCAATCTTGTGCATCCAATAAGTTCATTTGTGTTATTGGATGAACATTTAGGTCATTTTCGTCCTCCCTAGGCTTATTCTTGTCCAATTAGGGTTTTTAACCAATCTTGTGCATCCAATAGGTGTATTTGTGTCAATGGATGAACATTTAGGTCATTTTCGTCCTCCCTAGGCTTATTCTTGTCCAATTAGGGTTTTTAAGCAATCTTGTGCATCCAATAAGTTCATTTGTGTCATTCGATGAACATTTAGGTCATTTTCGACCTCCCATGGCTTATTCTTGTCCAATTAGGGTTTTAAGCAATCTTGTGCATCCAATAAGTTCATTTGTGTCATTGGATTAAGATTTAAGTCATTTTCGTTCTCCCTAGGCTTATTCTTGTCCAATTAGGGTTTTTAACCAATCTTGTGCATCCAATAGGTGTGTTTGTGTCATTGGATGAACATTTAGGTCATTTTCGTCCTCCCTAGGCTTATTCTTGTCCAATTAGGGTTTTTAACCAATCTTGTGCATCCAATAAGTTCATTTGTGTCATTGGATGAACATTTAGGTCATTTTCGTCCTCCCTAGGCTTATTCATGTCCAATTAGGGTTTTTAAGCAATCTTGTGCATCCAATAAGTTCATTTGTGTCATTGGATGAACATTTAGGTCATTTTCGTCCTCCCTAGGCTTATTTTTGTGCAATTAGGGTTTTTAACCAATCTTGTGCATCCAATAGGTGTGTTTGTGTCATTAGATGAACATTTAGGTCATTTTCATCCTCCCAAGGCTTATTGTTGTCCAATTAGGGTTTTTAACCAATCTTGTGCATCCAATAAGTGTGTTTGTGATATTGGATGAACATTTAGGTCATTTTCGTCCTCCCTAGTCTTATTCTTGTCCAATTAGGGTTTTAAGCCAATCTTGTGCATCCAATAGGTGTGTTTGTGTTATTTGATGAACATTTAGGTCATTTTCATCCTCCCTAGGCTTATTGTTGTCCAATTAGGGTTTTTAACCAATCTTGTGCATCCAATAGGTGTGTTTGTGTCATTGGATGAACATTTGGGTCATTTTCGTCCTCCCTAGGCTTATTCTTGTCCAATTAGGGTTTTTAACCAATCTTGTGCATCCAATAGGTGTGTTTGTGTCATTTGATGAACAATTAGGTCATTTTCGTCCTCCCTAGGCTTATTCTTGTCCAATTAGGGTTTTTAACCAATCTTGTGCATCCAATAGGTGTGTTTGTGTCATTAGATGAATATTTAGGTCATTTTCATCCTCCCTAGGCTTATTGTTGTCCAATTAGGGTTTTTAACCAATCTTGTGCATCCAATAGGTGTGTTTGTGTCATTGGATGAACATTTAGGTCATTTTCGTCTACCCTAGGCTTATTCTTGTCCAATTAGGGTTTTTAACCAATCTTGTGCATCCAATAAGTTCATTTGTGTCATTGGATGAACATTTAGGTCATTTTCGTCCTCCCAAGGCTTATTCTAGTCCAATTAGGGTTTTTAACCAATCTTGTGCATCCAATAAGTTCATTTGTGTCATTGGATGAACATTTAGGTCATTTTCGTCCACCCTAGGCTTATTCTTGTCCAATTAGGGTTTTTAACCAATCTTGTGCATCCAATAAGTTCATTTGTGTCATTGGATGAACATTTAGGTCATTTTCGTCCTTCCAAGGCTTATTCTTGGCCAATTAGGGTTTTTAACCAATCTTGTGCATCCAATAAGTTCATTTGTGTCATTGGATGAACATTTAGGTCATTTTCGTCCTCCCTAGGCTTATTCTTGTCCAATTTGGGTTTTTAAGCAATCTTGTGCATCCAATAAGTTCATTTGTGTCATTGGATGAACATTTAGGTCATTTTCGTCCTCCCTAGGCTTATTCTTGTCCAATTTGGGTTTTTAAGCAATCTTGTGCATCCAATAAGTTCATTTGTGTCATTGGATAAACATTTACGTCATTTTCGTCCTCCCTAAGTCATTTTTGTCCAATTAGGGTTTCTAACCAATCATGTGCATCCAATAGGTGTGTTTGTGTCATTGGATGAACCTTTAGGTCATTTTCGTCCTCCCTAGTCTTACTCTTGTCCAATTTGGGATTTAAGCAATCTTGTGCATCCAATAGGTGTGTTTGTGTCATTGGATGAACATTTAGGTCATTTTCGTCCTCCCTAGTCTTATTCTTGTCCAATTAGGGTTTTAAGCAATCTTGTGCATCAAATAAGTTCATTTGTGTCATTGGATGAACATTTAGGTCATTTTCGTCCTCCCTAGGCTTATTTTTGTGCAATTAGGGTTTTTAACCAATCTTGTGCATCCAATAGGTGTGTTTGTGTCATTAGATGAATATTTAGGTCATTTTCATCCACCCTAGGCTTATTGTTGTCCAATTAGGGTTTTTAACCTATCTTGTGCATCCAATAGGTTTGTTTGTGATATTGGATGAACATTTAGGTCATTTTCGTCCTCCCTAGTCTTATTTTTGTCCAATTAGGGTTTTAAGCCAATCTTGTGCATCCAATAGGTGTGTTTGTGTTATTTGATGAACATTTAGGTCATTTTCGTCCTCCCTAGGCTTATTCTTGTCCAATTAGGGTTTTAAGCAATCTTGTGCATCCAATAAGTTCATTTGTGTCATTGGATTAACATTTAAGTAGTTTTCGTCCTCCCTAGGCTTATTCTTGTCCAATTAGGGTTTTTAACCAAAGTTGTGCATCCAATAGGTGTGTTTGTGTCATTGGATGAACATTTAGGTCATTTTCTTCCTCCCTAGGCTTATTCTTGTCCAATTAGGGTTTTTAACCAATCTTGTGCATCCAATAGGTGTGTTTGTGATATTGGATGAACATTTAGGTCATTTTCGTCCTCCCTAGTCTTATTTTTGTCCAATTAGGGTTTTAAGCCAATCTTGTGCATCCAATAGGTGTGTTTGTGTTATTTGATGAACATTTAGGTCATTTTCGTCCTCCCTAGGCTTATTCTTGTCCAATTAGGGTTTTAAGCAATCTTGTGCATCAAATAAGTTCATTTGTGTCATTGGATGAACATTTAGGTCATTTTCGTCCTCCCTAGGCTTATTTTTGTGCAATTAGGGTTTTTAACCAATCTTGTGCATCCAATAGGTGTGTTTGTGTCATTAGATGAATATTTAGGTCATTTTCATCCACCCTAGGCTTATTGTTGTCCAATTAGGGTTTTTAACCTATCTTGTGCATCCAATAGGTGTGTTTGTGATATTGGATGAACATTTAGGTCATTTTCGTCCTCCCTAGTCTTATTTTTGTCCAATTAGGGTTTTTAGCCAATCTTGTGCATCCAATAGGTGTGTTTGTGTTATTTGATGAACATTTAGGTCATTTTCGTCCTCCCTAGTCTTATTCTTGTCCAATTAGGGTTTTAAGCAATCTTGTGCATCAAATAAGTTCATTTGTGTCATTGGATGAACATTTAGGTCATTTTCGTCCTCCCTAGGCTTATTTTTGTGCAATTAGGGTTTTTAACCAATCTTGTGCATCCAATAGGTGTGTTTGTGTCATTAGATGAACATTTAGGTCATTTTCATCCTCCCTAGGCTTATTGTTGTCCAATTAGGGTTTTTAACCAATCTTGTGCATCCAATAGGTGCATTTGTGTCATTGGATGAACATTTAGGTCATTTTCGTCCTCCCTAGGCTTATTCTTGTCCAATTAGGGTTTTTAACCAATCTTGTGCATCCAATAAGTTCATTTGTGTCATTGGATGAACATTTAGGTCATTTTCGTCCTCCCAAGGCATATTCTAGTCCAATTAGGGTTTTTAACCAATCTTGTCCATCCAATAGGTGAATTTGTGTCATTGGATGAACATTTAGGTCATTTTCGTCCTCCCTAGGCTTATTCTTGTCCAATTAGGGTTTTTAAGCAATCTTGTGCATCCAATAAGTTCATTTGTGTCATTGGATGAACATTTAGGTCATTTTCGTCCTCCCTAGGCTTATTCTTGTTCAATTAGGGTTTCTAATTAATCTTGTGCATCCAATAGGTGTGTTTGTGTCATTGGATGAACATTTAGGTCATTTTCGTCCTCCCTAGTCTTATTCTTGTCCAATTAGGGTTTTAAGCAATCTTGTGCATCCAATAAGTTCATTTGTGTCATTGGATGAACATTTAGGTTATTTTCGTCCTCACTAGGCTTAGTTTTGTGCAATTAGGGTTTTTAACCAATCTTGTGCATCCAATAGGTGTGTTTGTGTCATTAGATGAACATTTAGGTCATTTTCATACTCCCTAGGCTTATTGTTGTCCAATTAGGAGTTTTAACCAATCTTGTGCATCCAATAGGTGTGTTTGTGTCATTGGATGAATATTTAGGTCATTTTCGTCCTCCCTAGGCTTATTCTTGTCCAATTAGGGATTTTAAGCAATCTTGTGCATCCAATAAGTTCATTTGTGTCATTGGATGAACATTTAGGTCATTTTCGTCCACCCTAGGCTTATTCTTGTCCAATTAGGGTTTTTAAACATTCTTGTGCATCCAATAGGTTCATTTGTGTTATTGGATGAACATTTAGGTCATTTTTCGTCATCCCAAGGCTTATTCTTGTCCAATTAGGGTTTTTAACCAATCTTGTGCATCCAATAAGTTCATTTGTGTCATTGGATGAACATTTAGGTCATTTTCTTCCTCCCTAGGCTTATTCTTGTCCAATTAGGGTTTTTAAGCAATCTTGTGAATGCAATAAGTTCATTTGTTTCATTGGATGAACATTTAGGTCATTTTCCTCCTCCCTAGGCTTATTCTTGTTCAATTAGGGTTTCTAACCAATCTTGTGCATCCAATTGGTGTGTTTGTGTGATTGGATGAACATTTAGGTCATTTTCGTCCTCCCTAGTCTTATTCTTGTCCAATTAGGGTTTTAAGCAATCTTGTGCATCCAATAAGTTCATTTGTGTCATTGGATGAACATTTAGGTTATTTTCGTCCTCACTAGGCTTAGTTTTGTGCAATTAGGGTTTTTAACCAATCTTGTGCATCCAATAGGTGTGTTTGTGTCATTAGATGAACATTTAGGTCATTTTCATACTCCCTAGGCTTATTGTTGTCCAATTAGGAGTTTTAACTAATCTTGTGCATCCAATAGGTGTGTTTGTGTCATTGGATGAATATTTAGGTCATTTTCGTCCTCCCTAGGCTTATTCTTGTCCAATTAGGGATTTTAAGCAATATTGTGCATCCAATAAGTTCATTTGTGTCATTGGATGAACATTTAGGTCATTTTCGCCCTCCCTAGGCTTATTCTTGTCCAATTAGGGTTTTTAACCAATCTTGTGCATCCAATAGGTGTGTTTGTGTCATTGGATGAACATTTAGGTCATTTTCGTCCTCCCTAGGCTTATTCTTGTCCAATTAGGGTTTTTAACCAATCTTGTGCATCCAATAAGTTCATTTGTGTCATTGGATAAACATTTAGGTCATTTTCGTCCACCCTAGGCTTATTCTTGTCCAATTAGGGTTTTTAACCAATCTTGTGCATCCAATAGGCGTGTTTGTGTTATTGGATGAACATTTAGGTCATTTTCGTCCTCCCTAGGCTTATTCTTGTCCAATTAGGGTTGCTAACCAGTCTTGTGCATCCAATAGGTGTGTTTGCGTCATTGGATGAACATTTAGGTCATTTTCGTCCTCCCTAGGCTTATTCTTGTCCAATTAGGGTTTTTAACCAATCTTGTGCATCCAATAAGTTCATTTGTGTCATTGGATGAACATTTAGGTCATTTTCGTCCTCCCTAGGCTTATTCTTGTCCAATTAGGGTTTTTAACCAATCTTGTGCATCCAATAGGTGTGTTTGTGCCATTGGATGAACATTTAGGTCATTTTCATCCTCCCTAGGCTTATTGTTGTCCAATTAGGGTTTTTAACCAATCTTGTGCATCCAATAAGTTCATTTGTGTCATTGGATAAACATTTAGGTCATTTTCGTCCACCCTAGGCTTATTCTTGTCCAATTAGGGTTTTTAACCAATCTTGTGCATCCAATAGGTTCATTTGTGTCATTGGATGAACATTTAGGTCATTTTCGTCCTCCCAAGGCTTATTCTTGTCCAATTAGGGTTTTTAACCAATCTTGTGCATCCAATAAGTTCATTTGTGTCATTGGATGAACATTTAGGTCATTTTCGTCGTCCCTAGGCATATTCTTGTCCAATTAGGGTTTTTAACCAATCTTGTGCATCCAATAGGTGTGTTTGTGTCATTGGATGATCATTTAGGTCATTTTCGTCCACCCTAGGCTTATTCTTGTCCAATTAGGGTTTTTAACCAATCTTGTGCATCCAATAAGTTCATTTGTGTCATTGGATGAACATTTAGGTCATTTTCGTCCTTCCAAGGCTTATTCTTGTCCAATTAGGGTTTTTAACCAATCTTGTGCATCCAATATGTTCATTTGTGTCATTGGATGAACATTTAGGTCATTTTCGTCTACCCTAGGCTTATTCTTGTCCAATTAGGGTTTTTAACCAATCTTGTGCATCCAATAAGTTCATTTGTGTCATTGGATGAACATTTAGGTCATTTTTGTCCTCCTTAGGGTTATTCTTGTCCAATTAGGGTTTTTAACCAAAGTTGTGCATCCAATAGGTGTGTTTGTGTCATTGGATGAACATTTAGGTCATTTTCTTCCTCCCTAGGCTTATTCTTGTCCAATTAGGGTTTTTAACCAATCTTGTGCATCCAATAGGTGTGTTTGTGTCATTGGATGAACATTTAGGTCATTTTCGTCCTCCCTAGGCTTATTCTAGTCCAATTAGGGTTTTTAACCAATCTTGTTTGTCCAATAAGTTCATTTGTGTCATTGGATGAACATTTAGGTCATTTTCGTCCACCCTAGCCTTATTCTTGTCCAATTAGGGTTTTAAAGCAATCTTGTGCGTCCAATAAGTTCATTTGTGTCATTGGATGAACATTTAGGTCATTTTTGTCCTCCTTAGGGTTATTCTTGTCCAATTAGGGTTTCTAACCAATCTTGTGCATCCAATAGGTGTGTTTGTGTCATTGGATGAACATTTAGGTCATTTTCTTCCTCCCTAGTCTTATTCTTGTCGAATTAGGGTTTTAAGCCAATCTTGTACATCCAATAGGTGTGCTTGTGTCATTTGATGAACATTTAGCTCATTTTCGTCCTCCCAAGACTTATTCTTGTCCAATTAGCGTTTTAAGCAATCTTGTGCATCCAATAAGTTCATTTGTGTCATTGAATTAAGATTTAAGTCATTTTCGTCCTCCCTAGGCTTATTCTTGTCCAGTTAGGGTTTTTAACCAATCTTGTGCATCCAATAGGTGTGTTTGTGTCATTGGATAAACATTTAGGTCATTTTCGTCCACCCTAGGCTTATTCTTGTCCAATTAGGGTTTTTAACCAATCTTGTGCATCCAATAAGTTCATTTGTGTCATTGGATGAACATTTAGGTCATTTTCGTCCTTCCAAGGCTTATTCTTGTCCAACTAGGGTTTTTAACCAATCTTGTGCATCCAATAAGTTCATTTGTGTCATTGGATGAACATTTAGGTCATTTTCGTCCTTCCAAGGCTTATTCTTGGCCAATTAGGGTTTTTAACCAATCTTGTGCATCCAATAAGTTCATTTGTGTCATTGGATGAACATTTAGGTCATTTTCGTCCTCCCTAGGCTTATTCTTGTCCAATTTGGGTTTTTAAGCAATCTTGTGCATCCAATAAGTTCATTTGTGTCATTGGATGAACATTTAGGTCATTTTCGTCCTCCCTAGGCTTATTCTTGTCCAATTTGGGTTTTTAAGCAATCTTGTGCATCCAATAAGTTCATTTGTGTCATTGGATAAACATTTACGTCATTTTCGTCCTCCCTAAGTCATTTTTGTCCAATTAGGGTTTCTAACCAATCATGTGCATCCAATAGGTGTGTTTGTGTCATTGGATGAACCTTTAGGTCATTTTCGTCCTCCCTAGTCTTACTCTTGTCCAATTTGGGATTTAAGCAATCTTGTGCATCCAATAGGTGTGTTTGTGTCATTGGATGAACATTTAGGTCATTTTCGTCCTCCCTAGTCTTATTCTTGTCCAATTAGGGTTTTAAGCAATCTTGTGCATCAAATAAGTTCATTTGTGTCATTGGATGAACATTTAGGTCATTTTCGTCCTCCCTAGGCTTATTTTTGTGCAATTAGGGTTTTTAACCAATCTTGTGCATCCAATAGGTGTGTTTGTGTCATTAGATGAATATTTAGGTCATTTTCATCCACCCTAGGCTTATTGTTGTCCAATTAGGGTTTTTAACCTATCTTGTGCATCCAATAGGTTTGTTTGTGATATTGGATGAACATTTAGGTCATTTTCGTCCTCCCTAGTCTTATTTTTGTCCAATTAGGGTTTTAAGCCAATCTTGTGCATCCAATAGGTGTGTTTGTGTTATTTGATGAACATTTAGGTCATTTTCGTCCTCCCTAGGCTTATTCTTGTCCAATTAGGGTTTTAAGCAATCTTGTGCATCCAATAAGTTCATTTGTGTCATTGGATTAACATTTAAGTAGTTTTCGTCCTCCCTAGGCTTATTCTTGTCCAATTAGGGTTTTTAACCAAAGTTGTGCATCCAATAGGTGTGTTTGTGTCATTGGATGAACATTTAGGTCATTTTCTTCCTCCCTAGGCTTATTCTTGTCCCATTAGGGTTTTTAACCAATCTTGTGCATCCAATAGGTGTGTTTGTGTCATTGGATGAACATTTAGGTCATTTTCGTCCTCCCTAGGCTTATTCTTGTCCAATTAGGGTTTTTAACCAATCTTGTGCATCCAATAAGTTCATTTGTGTCATTGGATGAACATTTAGGTCATTTTCGTCCACCCTAGCCTTATTCTTGTCCAATTAGGGTTTTTAAGCATCCTTGTGCGTCCAATAAGTTCATTTGTGTCATTGGATGAACATTTAGGTCATTTTTGTCCTCCCTAGGGTTATTCTTGTCCAATTAGGGTTTCTAACCAATCTTGTGCATCCAATAGGTGTGTTTGTGTCATTGGATGAACATTTAGGTCATTTTCTTCCTCCCTAGTCTTATTCTTGTCCAATTAGGGTTTTTAACCAAGCTTGTGCAACCAATATGTTCATTTGTGTCATTGGATGAACATTTAGGTCATAATCGTCCACCCTAGCCTTATTCTAGTCCAATTAGAGTTTTTAAGCAATCTTGTGCGTCCAATAAGTTCATTTGTGTCATTGGATGAACATTTAGGTCATTTTTGTCCTCCCTAGGGTTATTCTTGTCCAATTAGGGTTTCTAACCAATCTTGTGCATCCAATAGGTGTGTTTGTGTCATTGGATGAACATTTAGGTCATTTTCGTCCTCCCTAGTCTTATTCTTGTCCAATTAGGGTTTTTAACCAATCTTGTGCATCCAATAAGTTCATTTGTGTCATTGGATGAATATTTAGGTCATTTTCGTCCTCCCTAGGCTTATTCTTGTGCAATTAGGGTTTTTAACCAATCTTGTGCATCCAATAGGTGTGTTTGTGTCATTGGATGAACATTTAGGTCATTTTCGTCCTCCCTAGGCTTATTCTTGTCCAATTAGGGTTTTTAACCAATCTTGTGCATCCAATAAGTTCATTTGTGTCATTGGATGGACATTGAGGTCATTTTCGTCCTCCCTAGGCTTATTCTTGTCCAATTAGGGTTTCTAACCAATCTTGTGCATCCAATAGGTGTGTTTGTGTCATTGGATGAACATTTAGGTCATTTTCGTCCTCCCTAGGCTTATTCTTGTGCAATTAGGGTTTTTAACCAATCTTGTGCATCCAATAGGTGTGTTTGTGTCATTAGATGAACATTTAGGTCATTTTCATCCTCCCTAGGCTTATTGTTGTCCAATTAGGGTTTTTAACCAATCTTGTGCATCCAATAAGTGTGTTTGTGATATTGGATGAACATTTAGGTCATTTTCGTCCTCCCTAGTCTTATTCTTGTCCAATTAGGGTTTTAAGCCAATCTTGTGCAACCAATAGGTGTGTTTGTGTTATTTGATGAACATTTAGGTCATTTTCATCCTCCCTAGGCTTATTGTTGTCCAATTAGGGTTTTTAACCAATCTTGTGCATCCAATAGGTGTGTTTGTGTCATTGGATGAACATTTAGGTCATTTGCGTCCTCCCAAGTCTTATTCTTGTCCAATTAGGGTTTTAAGCAATCTTGTGCATCCAATAACTTCATTTGTGTCATCGGATTAACATTTAAGTCATTTTCATCCTCTCTAGGCTTATTCTTGTCCAATTAGGGTTTGTAACGAATCTTGTGCATCCAATAGGTGTGTTTGTGTCATTGGATGAACATTTAGGTCATTTTCGTCCTCCCATGGCTTATTCATGTCCAATTAGGGTTTTTAACCAAAGTTGTGCATCCAATAGGTGTGTTTGTGTCATTGGATGAACATTTAGGTCATTTTCTTCCTCCCTAGGCTTATTCTTGTCCAATTAGGGTTTTTAACCAATCTTGTGCATCCAATAGGTGTGTTTGTGTCATTGGATGAACATTTAGGTCATTTTCGTCCTCCCTAGTCTTATTCTTGTCCATTTAGGGTTTTAAGCAATCTTGTGCATCCAATAAGTTCATTTGTGTCATTGGATGAACATTAAGGTCATTTTCGTCCTCCCTAGGCTTATTTTTGTGCAATTAGGGTTTTTAACCATTCTTGTGCATCCAATAGGTGTGTTTGTGTCATTAGATGATCATTTAGATCATTTTCATCCTCCCTAGGCTTATTGTTGTCCAATTAGGGTTTTTAACCAATCTTGTGCATCCAATAGGTGTGTTTGTGTTATTGGATGAACATTTAGGTCATTTTCGTCCTCCCTAGTCTTATTCTTGTCCAAATAGGGTTTTAAGCCAATCTTGTGCATCCAATTGGTGTGTTTGTGTTATTTGATGAACATTTAGGTCATTTTCATCCTCCCTAGGCTTATTGTTGTCCAATTAGGGTTTTTAACCAATCTTGTGCATCCAATAGGTGTGTTTGTGTCATTGGATGAACATTTAGGTCATTTTCGTCCTCCCTAGTCTTATTCTTGTCCAATTAGGGTTTTAAGCAATCTTGTGCATCAAATAAGTTCATTTGTGTCATTGGATGAACATTTAGGTCATTTTCGTCCTCCCTAGGCTTATTTTTGTGCAATTAGGGTTTTTAACCAATCTTGTGCATCCAATAGGTGTGTTTGTGTCATTAGATGAATATTTAGGTCATTTTCATCCACCCTAGGCTTATTGTTGTCCAATTAGGGTTTTTAACCTATCTTGTGCATCCAATAGGTGTGTTTGTGTCATTGGATGAACATTTAGGTCATTTTCGTCCTCCCTAGTCTTACTCTTGTCCAATTTGGGATTTAAGCAATCTTGTGCATCCAATAGGTGTGTTTGTGTCATTGGATGAACATTTAGGTCATTTTCGTCCTCCCTAGTCTTATTCTTGTCCAATTAGGGTTTTAAGCAATCTTGTGCATCAAATAAGTTCATTTGTGTCATTGGATGAACATTTAGGTCATTTTCGTCCTCCCTAGGCTTATTCTTGTCCAATTTGGGTTTTTAAGCAATCTTGTGCATCCAATAAGTTCATTTGTGTCATTGGATGAACATTTAGGTCATTTTCGTCCTCCCTAAGCTTATTTTTGTCCAATTAGGGTTTCTAACCAATCATGTGCATCCAATAGGTGTGTTTGTGTCATTGGATGAACATTTAGGTCATTTTCGTCCTCCCTAGTCTTACTCTTGTCCAATTTGGGATTTAAGCAATCTTGTGCATCCAATAGGTGTGTTTGTGTCATTGGATGAACATTTAGGTCATTTTCGTCCTCCCTAGTCTTATTCTTGTCCAATTAGGGTTTTAAGCAATCTTGTGCATCAAATAAGTTCATTTGTGTCATTGGATGAACATTTAGGTCATTTTCGTCCTTCCTAGGCTTATTTTTGTGCAATTAGGGTTTTTAACCAATCTTGTGCATCCAATAGGTGTGTTTGTGTCATTATATGAATATTTAGGTCATTTTCATCCACCCTAGGCTTATTGTTGTCCAATTAGGGTTTTTAACCTATCTTGTGCATCCAATAGGTTTGTTTCTGATATTGGATGAACATTTAGGTCATTTTCGTCCTCCCTAGTCTTATTTTTGTCCAATTAGGGTTTTAAGCCAATCTTGTGCGTCCAATAGGTGTGTTTGTGTCATTGGATGAACATTTAGGTCATTTTCGTCCTCCCTAGGCTTATTCTTGTCCAATTAGGGTTTTTAACCAATCTTGTGCATCCAATAAGTTCATTTGTGTCATTGGATGAACATTTAGGTCATTTTCGTCCACCCTAGCCTTATTCTTGTCCAATTAGGGTTTTTAAACATCCTTGTGCGTCCAATAAGTTCATTTGTGTCATTGGATGAACATTTAGGTCATTTTTGTCCTCCCTAGGGTTATTCTTGTCCAATTAGGGTTTCTAACCAATCTTGTGCATCCAATAGGTGTGTTTGTGTCATTGGATGAACATTTAGGTCATTTTCTTCCTCCCTAGTCTTATTCTTGTCGAATTAGGGTTTTAAGCCAATCTTGTACATCCAATAGGTGTGTTTGTGTCATTTGATGAACATTTAGCTCATTTTCGTCCTCCCAAGACTTATTCTTGTCCAATTAGCGTTTTAAGCAATCTTGTGCATCCAATAAGTTCATTTGTGTCATTGAATTAAGATTTAAGTCATTTTCGTCCTCGCTAGGCTTATTCTTGTCCAGTTAGGGTTTTTAACCAATCTTGTGCATCCAATAGGTGTGTTTGTGTCATTGGATGAACATTTAGGTCATTTTCGTCCTCCCTAGGCTTATTCTTGTCCAATTAGGGTTTTTAACCAATCTTGTGCATCCAATAGGTGTGTTTGTGTCATTTGATGAACATTTAGGTCATTTTCGTCCTCCGTAGGCTTATTCTTGTCCAATTAGGGTTTTTAACCAATCTTGTGCAACCAATAAGTTCATTTGTGTCATTGGATGAACATTTAGGTCATAATCGTCCACCCTAGCCTTATTCTAGTCCAATTAGGGTTTTTAAGCAATCTTGTGCGTCCAATAAGTTCATTTGTGTCATTGGATGAACATTTAGGTCATTTTTGTCCTCCCTATGGTTATTCTTGTCCAATTAGGGTTTCTAACCAATCTTGTTCATCCAATAGGTGTGTTTGTGTCATTGGATGAACATTTAGGTCATTTTGGTCCTCCCTAGTCTTATTCTTGTCCAATTAGGGTTTTAAGCCAATCTTGTGCATCCAATATGTGTGTTTGTGTCATTTGATGAACATTTAGCTCATTTTCGTCCTCCCAAGGCTTATTCTTGTCCAATTAGGGTTTTAAGCAATCTTGTGCATCCAATAAGTTCATTTGTTTCATTGAATTAAGATTTAAGTCATTTTCGTCCTCCCTAGTCTTATTCTTGTCCAGTTAGGGTTTTTAACCAATCTTGTGCATCCAATAGGTGTGTTTGTGTCATTGGATGAACATTTAGGTCATTTTCGTCCTCCTTAGGAAAATTCTTGTCCAATTAGGGTTTTTATCCAATCTTGTGCATCCAATAGGTGTGTTTGTGTCATTGGATGAACATTTAGGTCATTTTCGTCCTCCCTAGGCTTATTCTTGTCCAATTAGGGTTTTTAACCAATCTTGTGCATCCAATAAGTTCATTTGTGTCATTGGATGAACAATTAGGTCATTTTCGTCCACCCTAAGCTTATTCTTGTCCAATTAGGGTTTTTAACCAATCTTATGCATCCAATAAGTTCATTTGTGTCATTGGATGAACATTTAAGTCATTTTCGTCCTCCCTAGGCTTATTCTTGTCCAATTAGGGTTTTTAACCAATCTTGTGCATCCAATAGGTGTGTTTGTGTCATTGGATGAACATTTAGGTCATTTTCGTCCTCCCTAGGCTTATTCTTGTCCAATTAGGGTTTTTAACCAATCTTGTGCATCCAATAGGTGTGTTTGTGTCATTGGATGAACATTTAGGTCATTTTCGTCCTCCCTAGGCTTATTCTTGTCCAATTAGGGTTTTAAACCGATCTTGTGCATCCAATAAGTTCATTTGTGTCATTGGATTAACATTTAGGTCATTTTCGTCCTTCCTAGGCTTATTCTTGTCCGATTAGGGTTTCTAACCAATCTTGTGCATTCAATAGGTGTGTTTGTGTCATTGGATGAACATTTAGGTCATTTTCGTCCTCCCTAGTCTTATTCTTGTCCAATTAGGGTTTTTAACCAATCTTGTGCATCCAATAAGTTCATTTGTGTCATTGGATTAACATTTAGGTCAGATTCGTCCTCCTTAGGCTTATTCTTGTCCAATTAGGGTTTTTAACCGATCTTGAGCATCCAATAAGTTCATTTGTGTCATTGGATTAACATTTAGGTCATTTTCGTCCTTCCTAGGCTTATTCTTGTTCAATTAGGGTTTCTAACCAATCTTGTGCATCCAATAGGTGTGTTTGTGTCATTGGATGAACATTTAGGTCATTTTCGTCCTCCCTAGTCTTATTCTTGTCCAATTAGGGTTTTTAACCAATCTTGTGCATCCAATAAGTTCATTTGTGTCATTGGATTAACATTTAGGTCATTTTCGCTCTCCCTAGGCTTATTCTTGTGCAATTAGGGTTTCTAACCAATCTTGTGCATCCAATAGGTGTGTTTGTGTCATTAGATTAACATTTAGGTCATTTTCGTCCTCCCTAGTCTTATTCTTGTCCAATTAGGGTTTTTAACCAATCTTGTGCATCCAATAAGTTCATTTGTGTCATTGGATGAACATTTAGGTCATTTTCGCCCTCCCTAGGCTTATTCTTGTTCAATTAGGGTTTTTAACCAATCTTGTGCATCCAATAGGTGTGTTTGTGTCATTGGATGAACATTTAGGTCATTTTCGTCCTCCCTAGGCTTATTCTTGTCCAATTAGGGTTTTAAGCAATCTTGTGCATCCAATAAGTTCATTTGTGTCATTGGATTAACATTTAAGTAGTTTTCGTCCTCCCTAGGCTTATTCTTGTCCAATTAGGGTTTTTAACCAAAGTTGTGCATCCAATAGGTGTGTTTGTGTCATTGGATGAACATTTAGGTCATTTTCTTCCTCCCTAGGCTTATTCTTGTCCAATTAGGGTTTTTAACCAATCTTGTGCATCCAATAGGTGTGTTTGTGGCATTGGATGAACATTTAGGTCATTTTCGCCCTCCCTAGGCTTATTCTTGTCCAATTAGGGTTTTTAACCAATCTTGTGCATCCAATAAGTTCATTTGTGTCATCGGATTAACATTTAAGTCATTTTCATCCTCTCTAGGCTTATTCTTTCCAATTAGGGTTTCTAACGAATCTTGTGCATCCAATAGGTGAGTTTGTGTCATTGGATGAACATTTAGGTCATTTTCGTCCTCCCATGGCTTATTCTTGTCCAATTAGGGTTTTTAACCAAAGTTGTGCATCCAATAGGTGTGTTTGTGTCATTGGATGAACATTTAGGTCATTTTCTTCCTCCCTAGGCTTATTCTTGTCCAATTAGGGTTTTTAACCAATCTTGTGCATCCAATAGGTGTGTTTGTGTCATTGGATGAACATTTAGGTCATTTTCGTCCTCCCTAGGCTTATTCTTGTCCAATTAGGGTTTTTAACCAATCTTGTGCATCCAATAGGTGTGTTTGTGTCATTGGATGAACATTTAGGTCATTTTCGTCCTCCCTAGGCTTATTCTTGTCCAATTAGGGTTTCTTACGAATCTTGTGCATCCAATAGGTGTGTTTGTGTCATTGGATGAACATTTAGGTCAGTTTCTTCCTCCCTAGGCTTATTCTTGTCCAATTAGGGTTTCTTACGAATCTTGTGCATCCAATAGGTGTGTTTGTGTCATTGGATGAACATTTAGGTCATTTTCGTCCTCCCTAGGCTTATTCTTGTCCAATTAGGGTTTTTAACCAATCTTGTGCATCCAATAAGTTCATTTGTGTCATTGGATAAACATTTAGGTCATTTTCGTCCACCCTAGGCTTATTCTTGTCCAATTAGGGTTTTTAACCAATCTTGTGCATCCAATAGGTGTGTTTGTGTAATTGGATGAACATTTAGGTCATTTTCGTCCTCCCTAGGCTTATTCTTGTCAAATTAGGGTTTCTAACCAATCTTTTGCATCCAATAGGTGTATTTGTGTCATTGGATTAACAATTAGGTCATTTTCGTGCTCCCTAACCTTATTCTTGTCCAATTAGGGTTTTTAAGCAATCTTGTGCATCCAATAAGTTCATTTGTGTCATTGGATGAACATTTAGGTCATTTTCGTCCTCCCTAGGCTTATTCTTGTCCAATTAGGGTTTTTAACCAATCTTGTGCATCCAATAAGTTCATTTGTGTCATTGGATGAACATTTAGATCATTTTCGTCTTCCCTAGGCTTATTCTTGTCTAATTAGGGTTTCTAACCTATCTTGTGCATCCAATAGGTGTGTTTGTGTCTCATTGGATGAACATTTAGGTCATTTTCGTCCTCCCTAGTCTTATTCTTGTCCAATTAGGGTTTTAAGCAATCTTGTGCATCCAATAAGTTCATTTGTGTCATTGGATTAAGATTTAAGTCATTTTCTTCCTCCCTAGGCATATTCTTGTTCAATTAGGGTTTCTAACCAATCTTGTGCATCCAATAGGTGTGTTTGTGTCATTGGATGAACATTTAGGTCATTTTCGTCCTCCCTAGGCTTATTCTTGTCTAATTAGGGTTTTTAAGCAATCTTGTGCATCCAATAGGTGTGTTTGTGTCATTAGATGAACATTTAGGTCATTTTCATCCTCCCTAGGCTTATTATTGTCCAATTAGGGTTTTTAACCAATCTTGTGCATCCAATAGGTGTGTTTGTGTCATTGGATGAACATTTAGGTCATTTTCGTCCTCCCTAGTCTTATTCTTGTCCAATTAGGGTTTTAAGCCAATCTTGTGCATCCAATAGGTGTGTTTGTGTCATTTGATGAACATTTAGGTCATTTTCGTCCTCCCAAGGCTTATTCTTATACAATTAGGGTTTTAAGCAATCTTGTGCATCCAATAAGTTCATTTGTGTCATTGGATTAAGATTTAGCTCATTTTCATCCTACCTAGGCTTATTCTTGTCCAATTAAGGTTTCTAACCAATCTTGTGCATCCAATAGGTGTATTTGTGTCATTGGGTGAACATTTAGCTCATTTTTGTCCTCCCTAGGCTTAATCTTGTCCAGTTACGGTTTTTAAGCAATCTTGTGCATCCAATAAGTTCATTTGTGTCATTGGATGAACATTTAGGTCATTTTCGTCCTCCCTAGGCTTATTCTTGTCCAATTAGGGTTTTTAACCAATCTTGTGCATCCAATAGGTGTGTTTGTGTCATTTGATGAACATTTAGGTCATTTTCGTCCCCCGTAGGCTTATTCTTGTCCAATTAGGGTTTTTAACCAATCTTGTGCAACCAATAAGTTCATTTGTGTCATTGGATGAACATTTAGGTCATAATCGTCCACCCTAGCCTTATTCTAGTCCAATTAGGGTTTTTAAGCAATCTTGTGCGTCCAATAAGTTCATTTGTGTCATTGGATGAACATTTAGGTCATTTTTGTCCTCCCTAGGGTTATTCTTGTCCAATTAGGGTTTCTAACCAATCTTGTTCATCCAATAGGTGTGTTTGTGTCATTGGATGAACATTTAGGTCATTTTGGTCCTCCCTAGTCTTATTCTTGTCCAATTAGGGTTTTAAGCCAATCTTGTGCATCCAATATGTGTGTTTGTGTCATTTGATGAACATTTAGGTCATTTTCGTCCTCCGTAGGCTTATTCTTGTCCAATTAGGGTTTTTAACCAATCTTGTGCAACCAATAAGTTCATTTGTGTCATTGGATGAACATTTAGGTCATAATCGTCCACCCTAGCCTTATTCTAGTCCAATTAGGGTTTTTAAGCAATCTTGTGCGTCCAATAAGTTCATTTGTGTCATTGGATGAACATTTAGGTCACTTTCGTCCTCCCTAGGCTTATTCTTGTCCAATTAGGGTTTTTAACCAATCTTGTGCATCCAATAAGTTCATTTGTGTCATTGGATGAACATTTAGGTCATTTTCGTCCACCCTAGGCTTATTCTTGTCCAATTAGGGTTTTTAACCAATCTTGTGCATCCAATAAGTTCATTTGTGTCATTGGATGAACATTTAGGTCATTTTCGTCCTTCCAAGGCTTATTCTTGTCCAATAAAGGTTTTTAACCAATCTTGTGCATCCAATAAGTTCATTTGTGTCATTGGATGAACATTTAGGTCATTTTCGTCCTCCCTAGGCTTATTCTTGTCCAATTTGGGTTTTTAAGAAATCTTGTGCATCCAATAAGTTCATTTGTGTCATTGGATGAACATTTAGGTCATTTTCGTCCTCCCTAGGCTTATTCTTTTCCAATTTGGGTTTTTAAGCAATCTTGGGCATCCGATAAGTTCATTTGTGTCATTGGATGAACATTTAGGTCATTTTCGTCCTCCCTAAGCTTATTTTTGTCCAATTAGGGTTTCTAACCAATCATGTGCATCCAATAGGTGTGTTTGTGTCATTGGATGAACATTTAGGTCATTTTCGTCCTCCCTAGTCTTACTCTTGTCCAATTTGGGATTTAAGCAATCTTGTGCATCCAATAGGTGTTTTTGTGTCATTGGATGAACATTTAGGTCATTTTCGTCCTCCCTAGTCTTATTCTTGTCCAATTAGGGTTTTAAGCAATCTTGTGCATCAAATAAGTTCATTTGTGTCATTGGATGAACATTTAGGTCATTTTCGTCCTCCCTAGGCTTATTTTTGTGCAATTAGGGTTTTTAACCAATCTTGTGCATCCAATAGGTGTGTTTGTGTCATTAGATGAATATTTAGGTCATTTTCATCCATCCTAGGCTTATTGTTGTCCAATTAGGGTTTTTAACCTATCTTGTGCATCCAATAGGTTTGTTTGTGATATTGGATGAACATTTAGGTCATTTTCGTCCTCCCTAGTCTTATTTTTGTCCAATTAGGGTTTTAAGCCAATCTTGTGCATCCAATAGGTGTGTTTGTGTTATTTGATGAACATTTAGGTCATTTTCGTCCTCCCTAGGCTTATTCTTGTCCAATTAGGGTTTTAAGCAATCTTGTGCATCCAATAAGTTCATTTGTGTCATTGGATTAACATTTAAGTAGTTTTCGTCCTCCCTAGGCTTATTCTTGTCCAATTAGGGTTTTTAACCAAAGTTGTGCATCCAATAGGTGTGTTTGTGTCATTGGATGAACATTTAGGTCATTTTCTTCCTCCCTAGGCTTATTCTTGTCCCATTAGGGTTTTTAACCAATCTTGTGCATCCAATAGGTGTGTTTGTGTCATTGGATGAACATTTAGGTCATTTTCGTCCTCCCTAGGCTTATTCTTGTCCAATTAGGGTTTTTAACCAATCTTGTGCATCCAATAAGTTCATTTGTGTCATTGGATGAACATTTAGGTCATTTTCGTCCACCCTAGCCTTATTCTTGTCCAATTAGGGTTTTTAAGCATCCTTGTGCGTCCAATAAGTTCATTTGTGTCATTGGATGAACATTTAGGTCATTTTTGTCCTCCCTAGGGTTATTCTTGTCCAATTAGGGTTTCTAACCAATCTTGTGCATCCAATAGGTGTGTTTGTGTCATTGGATGAACATTTAGGTCATTTTCTTCCTCCCTAGTCTTATTCTTGTCCAATTAGGGTTTTTAACCAAGCTTGTGCAACCAATATGTTCATTTGTGTCATTGGATGAACATTTAGGTCTTAATCGTCCACCCTAGCCTTATTCTAGTCCAATTAGAGTTTTTAAGCAATCTTGTGCGTCTAATAAGTTCATTTGTGTCATTGGATGAACATTTATGTCATTTTCGTCCTCCCTAGGCTTATTCTTGTCCAATTAGGGTTTTTAAGCAATCTTGTGCATCCAATAAGTTCATTTGTGTCATTGGATGAACATTTAGGTCATTTTCGTCCACCCTAGCCTTATTCTTGTCCAATTAGGGTTTTTAAACATCCTTGTGCGTCCAATAAGTTCATTTGTGTCATTGGATGAACATTTAGGCCATTTTTGTCCTCCCTAGGGTTATTCTTGTCCAATTAGGGTTTCTAACCAATCTTGTGCATCCAATAGGTGTGTTTGTGTCATTGGATGAACATTTAGGTCATTTTCTTCCTCCCTAGTCTTATTCTTGTCGAATTAGGGTTTTAAGCCAATCTTGTACATCCAATAGGTGTGTTTGTGTCATTTGATGAACATTTAGCTCATTTTCGTCCTCCCAAGACTTATTCTTGTCCAATTAGCGTTTTAAGCAATCTTGTGCATCCAATAAGTTCATTTGTGTCATTGAATTAAGATTTAAGTCATTTTCGTCCTCCCTAGGCTTATTCTTGTCCAGTTAGGGTTTTTAACCAATCTTGTGCATCCAATAGGTGTGTTTGTGTCATTGGATAAACATTTAGGTCATTTTCGTCCACCCTAGGCTTATTCTTGTCCAATTAGGGTTTTTAACCAATCTTGTGCATCCAATAAGTTCATTTGTGTCATTGGATGAACATTTAGGTCATTTTCGTCCTTCCAAGGCTTATTCTTGGCCAATTAGGGTTTTTAACCAATCTTGTGCATCCAATAAGTTCATTTGTGTCATTGGATGAACATTTAGGTCATTTTCGTCCTCCCTAGGCTTATTCTTGTCCAATTTGGGTTTTTAAGCAATCTTGTGCATCCAATAAGTTCATTTGTGTCATTGGATGAACATTTAGGTCATTTTCGTCCTTCCAAGGCTTATTCTTGTCCAATTAGGGTTTTTAACCAATCTTGTGCATCCAATAAGTTCATTTGTGTCATTGGATGAACATTTAGGTCATTTTCGTCCTTCCAAGGCTTATTCTTGTCCAATTAGGGTTTTTAACCAATCTTGTGCATCCAATAAGTTCATTTGTGTCATTGGATGAACATTTAGGTCATAATCGTCCACCCTAGCCTTATTCTAGTCCAATTAGGGTTTTTAAGCAATCTTGTGCGTCCAATAAGTTCATTTGTGTCATTGGATGAACATTTAGGTCACTTTCGTCCTCCCTAGGCTTATTCTTGTCCAATTAGGGTTTTTAACCAATCTTGTGCATCCAATAAGTTCATTTGTGTCATTGGATGAACATTTAGGTCATTTTCGTCCACCCTAGGCTTATTCTTGTCCAATTAGGGTTTATAACCAATCTTGTGCATCCAATAAGTTCATTTGTGTCATTGGATGAACATTTAGGTCATTTTCGTCCTTCCAAGGCTTATTCTTGTCCAATAAGGGTTTTTAACCAATCTTGTGCATCCAATAAGTTCATTTGTGTCATTGGATGAACATTTAGGTCATTTTCGTCCTCCCTAGGCTTATTCTTGTCCAATTTGGGTTTTTAAGCAATCTTGTGCATCCAATAAGTTCATTTGTGTCATTGGATGAACATTTAGGTCATTTTCGTCCTCCCTAGGCTTATTCTTTTCCAATTTGGGTTTTTAAGCAATCTTGGGCATCCAATAAGTTCATTTGTGTCATTGGATGAACATTTAGGTCATTTTCGTCCTCCCTAAGCTTATTTTTGTCCAATTAGGGTTTCTAACCAATCATGTGCATCCAATAGGTGTGTTTGTGTCATTGGATGAACATTTAGGTCATTTTCGTCCTCCCTAGTCTTACTCTTGTCCAATTTGGGATTTAAGCAATCTTGTGCATCCAATAGGTGTGTTTGTGTCATTGGATGAACATTTAGGTCATTTTCGTCCTCCCTAGTCTTATTCTTGTCCAATTAGGGTTTTAAGCAATCTTGTGCATCAAATAAGTTCATTTGTGTCATTGGATGAACATTTAGGTCATTTTCGTCCTCCCTAGGCTTATTCTTGTCCAATTTGGGTTTTTAAGCAATCTTGTGCATCCAATAAGTTCATTTGTGTCATTGGATGAACATTTAGGTCATTTTCGTCCTCCCTAAGCTTATTTTTGTCCAATTAGGGTTTCTAACCAATCATGTGCATCCAATAGGTGTGTTTGTGTCATTGGATGAACATTTAGGTCATTTTCGTCCTCCCTAGTCTTACTCTTGTCCAATTTGGGATTTAAGCAATCTTGTGCATCCAATAGGTGTGTTTGTGTCATTGGATGAACATTTAGGTCATTTTCGTCCTCCCTAGTCTTATTCTTGTCCAATTAGGGTTTTAAGCAATCTTGTGCATCAAATAAGTTCATTTGTGTCATTGGATGAACATTTAGGTCATTTTCGTCCTCCCTAGGCTTATTCTTGTCCAATTAGGGTTTTTAAGCAATCTTGTGCATCAAATAAGTTCATTTGTGTCATTGGATGAACATTTAGGTCATTTTCGTCCTCCCTAGGCTTATTCTTGTCCAATTAGGGTTTTTAACCAATCTTGTGCATCCAATAAGTTCATTTGTGTCATTGGATGAACATTTAGGTCATTTTCGTCCTCCCTAGGCTTATTCTTGTCCAATTTGGGTTTTTAGCCAATCTTGTGCATTCAATAAGTTCCTTTGTGTCATTGGAGGAACATTAGGTCATTTTCGTCCTCCCTAGTCTTATTCTTGTCCAATTAGGGTTTTTATGCAATCTTGTGCATCCAATAGGTGTGTTTGTGTCATTGGACGAACATTTAGGTCATTTTCGTCCTCCCTAGGCTTATTCTTGTCCAATTAGGGTTTTTAACCAATCTTGTGCATCCAATAAGTTCATTTGTGTCATTAGACGAACATTTAGGTCATTTTCGTCCTCCCTAGGCTTATTCTAGTCAAATTAGGGTTTTTAACCAATCGTGTGCATCCAATAAGTTGATTTGTGTCATTGGATGAACATTTATGTCATTTTCGTCCTCCCTAGGCTTATTCTTGTCCAATTAGGGTTTTTAACCAATCTTGTGCATCCAATAAGTTCATTTGTGTCATTGGATGAACATTTAGGTCATTTTCGTCTTCCCTAGGCTTATTCTTGTCCAATTAGGGTTTTTAACCAATCTTGTGCATCCAATAAGTTCATTTGTGTCATTGGATGAACATTTAGGCCATTTTCGTCCTCCCTAGTCTTATTCTTGTCCAATTAGGGTTTTTATGCAATCTTGTGCATCCAATAGGTGTGTTTGTGTCATTGGACGAACATTTAGGTCATTTTCGTCCTCCCTAGGCTTATTCTTGTCCAATTAGGGTTTTTATGCAATCTTGAGCATCCAATAGGTGTGTTTGTGTCATTGGATGAACATTTAGGTCATTTTCGTCCTCCCTAGGCTTATTCTTGTCCAATTAGGGTTTTTAACCAATCTTGTGCATCCAATAAGTTCATTTGTGTCATTGGATGAACATTTAGGTCATTTTCGTCCTCCCTAGGCTTATTCTTGTCCAATTAGGGTTTTTAACCAATCTTGTGCATCCAATAGGTGTGTTTGTGTCATTGGATGAACATTTAGGTCATTTTCGTCCTCCCTAGGCTTATTCTTGTCCAATTAGGGTTTCTAACCAATCTTGTGCATCCAATAGGTGTGTTTGTGTCATTAGATTAACATTTAGGTCATTTTCGTCCTCCCTAGGCTTATTCTTGTCCAATTAGGGTTTTTAACCAATCTTGTGCATCCAATAAGTTCATTTGTGTCATTGGATGAACATTTAGGTCATTTTCGTCCTCCCAAAGCTTATTCTTGTCCAATTAGGGTTTTTAACCAATCTTGTGCATCCAATAGGTGTGTTTGTGTCATTGGATGAACATTTAGGTCATTTTCGTCCTCCCTAGGCTTATTCTTGTCCAATTAGGGTTTTTAACCAATCTTGTGCATCCAATAGGTGTGTTTGTGTCATTGGATGATCAATTAAGTCATTTTCGTCCTCCCTAGGCTTATTCTTGTCCAATTAGGGTTTTTAACCAATCTTGTGCATCCAATAAGTTGAGTTGTGTCATTGGATTAACATTTAGGACATTTTCGTCCTCCCTAGGCTTATTCTTGTCCAATTAGGGTTTTTAACCAATCTTGTGCATCCAATAGGTGTGTTTGTGGCAATGGATGATCAATTAGGTCATTTTCGTCCACCCTAGGCTTATTCTAGTCAAATTAGGGTTTTTAACCAATCTTGTGCATCCAATAGGTGTGTTTGTGTCATTGGATGATCAATTAGGTCATTTTCTTCCTCCCTAGGCTTATTCTTGTCCAATTAGGGTTTTTAACCAATCTTGTGCATCCAATAGGTGTGTTTGTGTCATTGGATGAACATTTAGGTCATTTTCGTCCTCCCTAGGCTTATTCTTGTCCAATTAGGGTTTTAAGCAATCTTGTGCATCCAATAAGTTCATTTGTGTCATTGGATTAACATTTAAGTAGTTTTCGTCCTCCCTAGGCTTATTCTTGTCCAATTAGGGTTTTTAACCAAAGTTGTGCATCCAATAGGTGTGTTTGTGTCATTGGATGAACATTTAGGTCATTTTCTTCCTCCCTAGGCTTATTCTTGTCCCATTAGGGTTTTTAACCAATCTTGTGCATCCAATAGGTGTGTTTGTGTCATTGGATGAACATTTAGGTCATTTTCGTCCTCCCTAGGCTTATTCTTGTCCAATTAGGGTTTTTAACCAATCTTGTGCATCCAATAAGTTCATTTGTGTCATTGGATGAACATTTAGGTCATTTTCGTCCACCCTAGCCTTATTCTTGTCCAATTAGGGTTTTTAAGCATCCTTGTGCGTCCAATAAGTTCATTTGTGTCATTGGATGAACATTTAGGTCATTTTTGTCCTCCCTAGGGTTATTCTTGTCCAATTAGGGTTTCTAACCAATCTTGTGCATCCAATAGGTGTGTTTGTGTCATTGGATGAACATTTAGGTCATTTTCTTCCTCCCTAGTCTTATTCTTGTCCAATTAGGGTTTTTAACCAAGCTTGTGCAACCAATATGTTCATTTGTGTCATTGGATGAACATTTAGGTCTTAATCGTCCACCCTAGCCTTATTCTAGTCCAATTAGAGTTTTTAAGCAATCTTGTGCGTCTAATAAGTTCATTTGTGTCATTGGATGAACATTTATGTCATTTTCGTCCTCCCTAGGCTTATTCTTGTCCAATTAGGGTTTTTAAGCAATCTTGTGCATCCAATAAGTTCATTTGTGTCATTGGATGAACATTTAGGTCATTTTCGTCCACCCTAGCCTTATTCTTGTCCAATTAGGGTTTTTAAACATCCTTGTGCGTCCAATAAGTTCATTTGTGTCATTGGATGAACATTTAGGCCATTTTTGTCCTCCCTAGGGTTATTCTTGTCCAATTAGGGTTTCTAACCAATCTTGTGCATCCAATAGGTGTGTTTGTGTCATTGGATGAACATTTAGGTCATTTTCTTCCTCCCTAGTCTTATTCTTGTCGAATTAGGGTTTTAAGCCAATCTTGTACATCCAATAGGTGTGTTTGTGTCATTTGATGAACATTTAGCTCATTTTCGTCCTCCCAAGACTTATTCTTGTCCAATTAGCGTTTTAAGCAATCTTGTGCATCCAATAAGTTCATTTGTGTCATTGAATTAAGATTTAAGTCATTTTCGTCCTCCCTAGGCTTATTCTTGTCCAGTTAGGGTTTTTAACCAATCTTGTGCATCCAATAGGTGTGTTTGTGTCATTGGATAAACATTTAGGTCATTTTCGTCCACCCTAGGCTTATTCTTGTCCAATTAGGGTTTTTAACCAATCTTGTGCATCCAATAAGTTCATTTGTGTCATTGGATGAACATTTAGGTCATTTTCGTCCTTCCAAGGCTTATTCTTGGCCAATTAGGGTTTTTAACCAATCTTGTGCATCCAATAAGTTCATTTGTGTCATTGGATGAACATTTAGGTCATTTTCGTCCTCCCTAGGCTTATTCTTGTCCAATTTGGGTTTTTAAGCAATCTTGTGCATCCAATAAGTTCATTTGTGTCATTGGATGAACATTTAGGTCATTTTCGTCCTTCCAAGGCTTATTCTTGTCCAATTAGGGTTTTTAACCAATCTTGTGCATCCAATAAGTTCATTTGTGTCATTGGATGAACATTTAGGTCATTTTCGTCCTCCCTAGGCTTATTTTTGTGCAATTAGGGTTTTTAACCAATCTTGTGCATCCAATAGGTGTGTTTGTGTCATTAGATGAATATTTAGGTCATTTTCATCCTCCCTAGGCTTATTGTTGTCCAATTAGGGTTTTTAACCTATCTTGTGCATCCAATAGGTGTGTTTGTGATATTGGATGAACATTTAGGTCATTTACGTCCTCCCTAGTCTTATTTTTGTCCAATTAGGGTTTTAAGCCAATCTTGTGCATCCAATAGGTGTGTTTGTGTTATTTGATGAACATTTAGGTCATTTTCGTCCTCCCTAGGCTTATTCTTGTCCAATTAGGGTTTTAAGCAATCTTGTGCATCCAATAAGTTCATTTGTGTCATTGGATTAACATTTAAGTAGTTTTCGTCCTCCCTAGGCTTATTCTTGTCCAATTAGGGTTTTTAACCAAAGTTGTGCATCCAATAGGTGTGTTTGTGTCATTGGATGAACATTTAGGTCATTTTCTTCCTCCCTAGGCTTATTCTTGTCCCATTAGGGTTTTTAACCAATCTTGTGCATCCAATAGGTGTGTTTGTGTCATTGGATGAACATTTAGGTCATTTTCGTCCTCCCTAGGCTTATTCTTGTCCAATTAGGGTTTTTAACCAATCTTGTGCATCCAATAAGTTCATTTGTGTCATTGGATGAACATTTAGGTCATTTTCGTCCACCCTAGCCTTATTCTTGTCCAATTAGGGTTTTTAAGCATCCTTGTGCGTCCAATAAGTTCATTTGTGTCATTGGATGAACATTTAGGTCATTTTTGTCCTCCCTAGGGTTATTCTTGTCCAATTAGGGTTTCTAACCAATCTTGTGCATCCAATAGGTGTGTTTGTGTCATTGGATGAACATTTAGGTCATTTTCTTCCTCCCTAGTCTTATTCTTGTCCAATTAGGGTTTTTAACCAAGCTTGTGCAACCAATATGTTCATTTGTGTCATTGGATGAACATTTAGGTCATAATCGTCCACCCTAGCCTTATTCTAGTCCAATTAGAGTTTTTAAGCAATCTTGTGCGTCCAATAAGTTCATTTGTGTCATTGGATGAACATTTAGGTCATTTTTGTCCTCCCTAGGGTTATTCTTGTCCAATTAGGGTTTCTAACCAATCTTGTGCATCCAATAGGTGTGTTTGTGTCATTGGATGAACATTTAGGTCATTTTGGTCCTCCCCAGTCTTATTCTTGTCCAATTAGGGTTTTAAGCCAATCTTGTGCATCCAATAAGTTCATTTGTTTCATTGAATTAAGATTTAAGTCATTTTCGTCCTCCCTAGTCTTATTCTTGTCCACTTAGGGTTTATAACCAATCCTGTGCATCCAATAGGTGTGTTTGTGTCATTGGATGAACATTTAGGTCATTTTCGTCCTCCTTAGGCTAATTCTTGTCCAATTAGGGTTTTTATCCAATCTTGTGCATCCAATAGGTGTGATTGTGTCATTGGATGAACATTTAGGTCATTTACGTCCTCCCTAGGCTTATTCTTGTCCAATTAGGGTTTTTAACCAATCTTGTGCATCCAATAAGTTCATTTGTGTCATTGGATGAACATTTAGGTCATTTTCGTCCACCCTAGGCTTATTCTTGTCCAATTAGGGTTTTTAACCAATCTTGTGCATCCAATAAGTTCATGTGTGTCATTGGATGAACATTTAGGTCATTTTCGTCCTCCCAAGGCTTATTCTTGTCCAATTAGGGTTTGTAACCAATCTTGTGCATCCAATAGGTGTGTTTGTGTCATTGGATGAACATTTAGGTCATTTTCGTTCATTCTAGGCTTATTCTTGTCCAATTAGGGTTTCTAACCAATCTTGTGCATCCAATAGGTGTGTTTGTGTCATTGGATGAACATTTAGGTCATTTTCGTCCTCCCTAGGCTTATTCTTGTCCAATTAGGGTTTTTAACCAATCTTGTGCATCCAATAAGTTCATTTGTGTCATTGGATGAACATTTAGGTCATTTTCGTCCACCCTAGGCTTATTCTTGTCCAATTAGGGTTTTTAACCAATCTTGTGCATCCAATAAGTTCATTTGTGTCATTGGATAAACATTTAGGTCATTTTTGACCTCCCTAGGCTTATTCTTGTCCAGTTAGGGTTTTTAACCATTCTTGTGCATCCAATAGGCGTATTTGTGTCATTGGATGAACATTTTGGTCATTTTCGTCTTCCCAAGGCTTATTCTTGTCCAATTAGGGTTTTTAACCAATCTTGTGCATCCAATAAGTTCATTTGTGTCATTGGATGAACATTTAGGTCATTTTCGTCCACCCTAGGCTTATTCTTGTCCAATTAGGGTTTTTAACCAATCTTGTGCATCCAATAGGTGTGTTTGTGTCATGGGATGAACATTTAGGTCATTTTCGTCCTCCCTAGGCTTATTCTTGTCCAATTAGGGTTTTTAACCAATCTTGTGCATCCAATAGGTGTGTTTGTGTCATTGGATGAACATTTAGGTCATTTTCGTCCTCCCTAGGCTTATTCTTGTCCAATTAGGGTTTCTAACCAATCTTGTGCATTCAATAGGTGTATTTGTGTCATTGGATGAACATTTAGGTCATTTTCGTCCTCCCTAGGCATATTCTTGTCCAATTAGGGTTTTTAACCAATCTTGTGCATCCAATAAGTTCATTTGTGTCATTGGATGAACATTTAGGTCATTTTCGTCCACCCTAGGCTTATTCTTGTCCAATTAGGGTTTTTAACCAATCTTGTGCATCCAATAGGTGTGTTTGTGTCATTGGATGAACATTTATGTCATTTTCGTCCTCCATAGGCTTATTCTTGTCCAATTAGGGTTTCTAACCAATCTTGTGCATCCAATAGGTGTGTTTGTGTCATTGGATGAACATTTAGGTCATTTTCGTCCTCCCTAGGCTTATTCTTGTCCAATTAGGGTTTTTAACCAATCTTGTGCATCCAATAGGTGTGTTTGTGTCATTGATTGAACATTTAGGTCATTTTCGTCCTCCTTAGGCTTATTCTTGTCCAATTAGGGTTTTTAACCAATCTTGTGCATCCAATAAGTTCATTTGTGTCATTGGATAAACATTTAGGTCATTTTCGTCCACCCTAGGCTTATTCTTGTCCAATTAGGGTTTTTAACCAATCTTGTGCATCCAATAAGTTCATTTGTGTCATTGGATGAACATTTATGTCATTTTCGTCCTCCCTAGGCTTATTCTTGTCCAATTAGGGTTTTTAAGCAATCTTGTGCATCCAATAAGTTCATTTGTGTCATTGGATGAACATTTAGGTCATTTTCGTCCACCCTAGCCTTATTCTTGTCCAATTAGGGTTTTTAAACATCCTTGTGCGTCCAATAAGTTCATTTGTGTCATTGGATGAACATTTAGGCCATTTTTGTCCTCCCTAGGGTTATTCTTGTCCAATTAGGGTTTCTAACCAATCTTGTGCATCCAATAGGTGTGTTTGTGTCATTGGATGAACATTTAGGTCATTTTCTTCCTCCCTAGTCTTATTCTTGTCGAATTAGGGTTTTAAGCCAATCTTGTACATCCAATAGGTGTGTTTGTGTCATTTGATGAACATTTAGCTCATTTTCGTCCTCCCAAGACTTATTCTTGTCCAATTAGCGTTTTAAGCAATCTTGTGCATCCAATAAGTTCATTTGTGTCATTGAATTAAGATTTAAGTCATTTTCGTCCTCCCTAGGCTTATTCTTGTCCAGTTAGGGTTTTTAACCAATCTTGTGCATCCAATAGGTGTGTTTGTGTCATTGGATAAACATTTAGGTCATTTTCGTCCACCCTAGGCTTATTCTTGTCCAATTAGGGTTTTTAACCAATCTTGTGCATCCAATAAGTTCATTTGTGTCATTGGATGAACATTTAGGTCATTTTCGTCCTTCCAAGGCTTATTCTTGGCCAATTAGGGTTTTTAACCAATCTTGTGCATCCAATAAGTTCATTTGTGTCATTGGATGAACATTTAGGTCATTTTCGTCCTCCCTAGGCTTATTCTTGTCCAATTTGGGTTTTTAAGCAATCTTGTGCATCCAATAAGTTCATTTGTGTCATTGGATGAACATTTAGGTCATTTTCGTCCTTCCAAGGCTTATTCTTGTCCAATTAGGGTTTTTAACCAATCTTGTGCATCCAATAAGTTCATTTGTGTCATTGGATGAACATTTAGGTCATTTTCGTCCTTCCAAGGCTTATTCTTGTCCAATTAGGGTTTTTAACCAATCTTGTGCATCCAATAAGTTCATTTGTGTCATTGGATGAACATTTAGGTCATAATCGTCCACCCTAGCCTTATTCTAGTCCAATTAGGGTTTTTAAGCAATCTTGTGCGTCCAATAAGTTCATTTGTGTCATTGGATGAACATTTAGGTCACTTTCGTCCTCCCTAGGCTTATTCTTGTCCAATTAGGGTTTTTAACCAATCTTGTGCATCCAATAAGTTCATTTGTGTCATTGGATGAACATTTAGGTCATTTTCGTCCACCCTAGGCTTATTCTTGTCCAATTAGGGTTTATAACCAATCTTGTGCATCCAATAAGTTCATTTGTGTCATTGGATGAACATTTAGGTCATTTTCGTCCTTCCAAGGCTTATTCTTGTCCAATAAGGGTTTTTAACCAATCTTGTGCATCCAATAAGTTCATTTGTGTCATTGGATGAACATTTAGGTCATTTTCGTCCTCCCTAGGCTTATTCTTGTCCAATTTGGGTTTTTAAGCAATCTTGTGCATCCAATAAGTTCATTTGTGTCATTGGATGAACATTTAGGTCATTTTCGTCCTCCCTAAGCTTATTTTTGTCCAATTAGGGTTTCTAACCAATCATGTGCATCCAATAGGTGTGTTTGTGTCATTGGATGAACATTTAGGTCATTTTCGTCCTCCCTAGTCTTACTCTTGTCCAATTTGGGATTTAAGCAATCTTGTGCATCCAATAGGTGTGTTTGTGTCATTGGATGAACATTTAGGTCATTTTCGTCCTCCCTAGTCTTATTCTTGTCCAATTAGGGTTTTAAGCAATCTTGTGCATCAAATAAGTTCATTTGTGTCATTGGATGAACATTTAGGTCATTTTCGTCCTCCCTAGGCTTATTTTTGTGCAATTAGGGTTTTTAACCAATCTTGTGCATCCAATAGGTGTGTTTGTGTCATTAGATGAATATTTAGGTCATTTTCATCCACCCTAGGCTTATTGTTGTCCAATTAGGGTTTTTAACCTATCTTGTGCATCCAATAGGTTTGTTTGTGATATTGGATGATCATTTAGGTCATTTTCGTCCTCCCTAGTCTTATTTTTGTCCAATTAGGGTTTTAAGCCAATCTTGTGCATCCAATAGGTGTGTTTGTGTTATTTGATGAACATTTAGGTCATTTTCGTCCTCCCTAGGCTTATTCTTGTCCAATTAGGGTTTTAAGCAATCTTGTGCATCCAATAAGTTCATTTGTGTCATTGGATTAACATTTAAGTAGTTTTCGTCCTCCCTAGGCTTATTCTTGTCCAATTAGGGTTTTTAACCAAAGTTGTGCATCCAATAGGTGTGTTTGTGTCATTGGATGAACATTTAGGTCATTTTCTTCCTCCCTAGGCTTATTCTTGTCCAATTAGGGTTTTTAACCAATCTTGTGCATCCAATAGGTGTGTTTGTGATATTGGATGAACATTTAGGTCATTTTCGTCCTCCCTAGTCTTATTTTTGTCCAATTAGGGTTTTAAGCCAATCTTGTGCATCCAATAGGTGTGTTTGTGTTATTTGATGAACATTTAGGTCATTTTCGTCCTCCCTAGTCTTATTCTTGTCCAATTAGGGTTTTAAGCCAATCTTGTGCATCCAATAGGTGTGTTTGTGTTATTTGATGAACATTTAGGTCATTTTCATCCTCCCTAGGCTTATTGTTGTCCAATCAGGGTTTTTAACCAATCTTGTGCATCCAATAGGTGTGTTTGTGTCATTGGATGAACATTTAGGTCATTTTCGTCCTCCCTAGGCTTATTCTTGTCCAATTAGGGTTTTTAACCAATCTTGTGCATCCAATAGGTGTGTTTGTGTCATTGGATCAACATTTAGGTCATTTTCGTCCTCCCTAGGCTTATTCTTGTCCAATTAGGGTTTTTAACCAATCTTGTGCATCCAATAAGTTCATTTGTGTCATAGGATTAACATTTAGGTCATTTTCGTCCTCCCTAGGCTTATTCTTGTCCAATTAGGGTTTTTAACCAATCTTGTGCATCCAATAGGTGTGTTTGTGTCATTGGATGACAATTTAGGTCATTTTCGTCCTCCGTAGGCTTATTCTTGTCCAATTAGGGTTTTTAACCAATCTTGTGCATCCAATAAGTTCATTTGTGTCATTGGATTAACATTTATGTCATTTTCGTCCTCCCTAGGCTTATTCTTGTCCAATTAGGGTTTCTAACCAATCTTGTGCATCCAATAGGTGTGTTTGTGACATTGGATGAACATTTAGGTCATTTTCGTCCTCCCTAACCTTATTCTTGTCCCATTAGGGTTTTTAACCAATCTTGTGCATCCAATAGGTGTGTTTGTGTCATTGGATGAACATTTAGGTCATTTTCGTCCTCCCTAGGCTTATTCTTGTCCAATTAGGGTTTTTAACCAATCTTGTGCATCCAATAGGTGTGTTTGTGTCATTGGATGAGCATTTAAGTCATTTTCGTCCTCCCTAGGCTTATTCTTGTCCAATTAGGGTTTTTAAGCAATCTTGTGCATCCAATAAGTTCATTTGTGTCATTGAATGAACATTTAGGTCATTTTCGTCCTCCCTATGCTTATTCTTGTCCAATTAGGGTTTTTAACCAATCTTGTGCATCCAATAAGTTCATTTGTGTCATTGGATGAACATTTAGGTCATTTTCGTCCTCCCTAGACTTATTCTTGTCCAATTAGGGTTTTTAACCAATCTTGTGCGTCCAATAAGTTCATTTGTGTCATTGGATGAACATTTAGGTCATTTTCGTCCTCCCAAGGCTTATTCTTGTCCAATTAGGGTTTCTAACCAATCTTGTGCATCCAATAGGTGTGTTTGTGTCATTGGATGAACATTTAGGTCATTTTCGTCCTCCCTAGGCTTATTGTTGTCCAATTAGGGTTTTTAACCAATCTTCTGCATCCAATAAGTTCAATTGTGTCATTGGATGAACATTTATGTCATTTTCGTCCTCCCTAGGCTTATTCTTGTCCAATTAGGGTTTCTAAACAATCTTGTGCATCCAATAGGTGTGTTTGTGTCATTGGATGAACATTTAGGTCATTTTCGTCCTCCCTAAGCTTATTCTTGCCCAATTAGGGTTTCTAAACAATCTGGTGCATTCAATAGGTGTGTTTGTGTCATTGGATGAACATTTAGGTCATTTTCGTCCTCCCTAGGCTTATTCTTGTCCAATTAGGGTTTTTAACCAATCTTGTGCATCCAATAAGTTCATTTGTGTCATTGGATGAACATTTAGGTCATTTTCGTCCACCCTAAGCTTATTCTTGTCCAATTAGGGTTTTTAACCAATCTTGTGCATCCAATAGATGTGTTTGTGTCATTGGATGAACATTTAGGTCATTTTCGTCCTCCCTAGTCTTATTCTTGTCCAATTAGGGTTTTAAGCAATCTTGTGCATCCAATAAGTTCATTTGTGTCATTGGATGAACATTTTGGTCATTTTCGTCCTCCCTAGGCTTATTCTTGTCCAATTAGGGTTTTTAAGCAATCTTGTGCAACCAATAAGTTCATTTGTGTCATTGGATGAACATTTAGGTCATTTTCGTCCTCCCTAGGCTTATTCTTGTCCAATTAGGGTTTTTAACCAATCTTGTGCATCCAATAAGTTCATTTGTGTCATTGGATGAACATTTATGTCATTTTCGTCCTCCCTAGGCTTATTCTTGTCCAATTAGGGTTTTTAAGCAATCTTGTGCATCCAATAAGTTCATTTGTGTCATTGGATGAACATTTAGGTCATTTTCGTCCACCCTAGCCTTATTCTTGTCCAATTAGGGTTTTTAAACATCCTTGTGCGTCCAATAAGTTCATTTGTGTCATTGGATGAACATTTAGGCCATTTTTGTCCTCCCTAGGGTTATTCTTGTCCAATTAGGGTTTCTAACCAATCTTGTGCATCCAATAGGTGTGTTTGTGTCATTGGATGAACATTTAGGTCATTTTCTTCCTCCCTAGTCTTATTCTTGTCGAATTAGGGTTTTAAGCCAATCTTGTACATCCAATAGGTGTGTTTGTGTCATTTGATGAACATTTAGCTCATTTTCGTCCTCCCAAGACTTATTCTTGTCCAATTAGCGTTTTAAGCAATCTTGTGCATCCAATAAGTTCATTTGTGTCATTGAATTAAGATTTAAGTCATTTTCGTCCTCCCTAGGCTTATTCTTGTCCAGTTAGGGTTTTTAACCAATCTTGTGCATCCAATAGGTGTGTTTGTGTCATTGGATAAACATTTAGGTCATTTTCGTCCACCCTAGGCTTATTCTTGTCCAATTAGGGTTTTTAACCAATCTTGTGCATCCAATAAGTTCATTTGTGTCATTGGATGAACATTTAGGTCATTTTCGTCCTTCCAAGGCTTATTCTTGGCCAATTAGGGTTTTTAACCAATCTTGTGCATCCAATAAGTTCATTTGTGTCATTGGATGAACATTTAGGTCATTTTCGTCCTCCCTAGGCTTATTCTTGTCCAATTTGGGTTTTTAAGCAATCTTGTGCATCCAATAAGTTCATTTGTGTCATTGGATGAACATTTAGGTCATTTTCGTCCTCCCTAGGCTTATTCTTGTCCAATTTGGGTTTTTAAGCAATCTTGTGCATCCAATAAGTTCATTTGTGTCATTGGATAAACATTTACGTCATTTTCGTCCTCCCTAAGTCATTTTTGTCCAATTAGGGTTTCTAACCAATCATGTGCATCCAATAGGTGTGTTTGTGTCATTGGATGAACCTTTAGGTCATTTTCGTCCTCCCTAGTCTTACTCTTGTCCAATTTGGGATTTAAGCAATCTTGTGCATCCAATAGGTGTGTTTGTGTCATTGGATGAACATTTAGGTCATTTTCGTCCTCCCTAGTCTTATTCTTGTCCAATTAGGGTTTTAAGCAATCTTGTGCATCAAATAAGTTCATTTGTGTCATTGGATGAACATTTAGGTCATTTTCGTCCTCCCTAGGCTTATTTTTGTGCAATTAGGGTTTTTAACCAATCTTGTGCATCCAATAGGTGTGTTTGTGTCATTAGATGAATATTTAGGTCATTTTCATCCACCCTAGGCTTATTGTTGTCCAATTAGGGTTTTTAACCTATCTTGTGCATCCAATAGGTTTGTTTGTGATATTGGATGAACATTTAGGTCATTTTCGTCCTCCCTAGTCTTATTTTTGTCCAATTAGGGTTTTAAGCCAATCTTGTGCATCCAATAGGTGTGTTTGTGTTATTTGATGAACATTTAGGTCATTTTCGTCCTCCCTAGGCTTATTCTTGTCCAATTAGGGTTTTAAGCAATCTTGTGCATCCAATAAGTTCATTTGTGTCATTGGATTAACATTTAAGTAGTTTTCGTCCTCCCTAGGCTTATTCTTGTCCAATTAGGGTTTTTAACCAAAGTTGTGCATCCAATAGGTGTGTTTGTGTCATTGGATGAACATTTAGGTCATTTTCTTCCTCCCTAGGCTTATTCTTGTCCCATTAGGGTTTTTAACCAATCTTGTGCATCCAATAGGTGTGTTTGTGTCATTGGATGAACATTTAGGTCATTTTCGTCCTCCCTAGGCTTATTCTTGTCCAATTAGGGTTTTTAACCAATCTTGTGCATCCAATAAGTTCATTTGTGTCATTGGATGAACATTTAGGTCATTTTCGTCCACCCTAGCCTTATTCTTGTCCAATTAGGGTTTTTAAGCATCCTTGTGCGTCCAATAAGTTCATTTGTGTCATTGGATGAACATTTAGGTCATTTTTGTCCTCCCTAGGGTTATTCTTGTCCAATTAGGGTTTCTAACCAATCTTGTGCATCCAATAGGTGTGTTTGTGTCATTGGATGAACATTTAGGTCATTTTCTTCCTCCCTAGTCTTATTCTTGTCCAATTAGGGTTTTTAACCAAGCTTGTGCAACCAATATGTTCATTTGTGTCATTGGATGAACATTTAGGTTATAATCGTCCACCCTAGCCTTATTCTAGTCCAATTAGAGTTTTTAAGCAATCTTGTGCGTCTAATAAGTTCATTTGTGTCATTGGATGAACATTTATGTCATTTTCGTCCTCCCTAGGCTTATTCTTGTCCAATTAGGGTTTTTAAGCAATCTTGTGCATCCAATAAGTTCATTTGTGTCATTGGATGAACATTTAGGTCATTTTCGTCCACCCTAGCCTTATTCTTGTCCAATTAGGGTTTTTAAACATCCTTGTGCGTCCAATAAGTTCATTTGTGTCATTGGATGAACATTTAGGCCATTTTTGTCCTCCCTAGGGTTATTCTTGTCCAATTAGGGTTTCTAACCAATCTTGTGCATCCAATAGGTGTGTTTGTGTCATTGGATGAACATTTAGGTCATTTTCTTCCTCCCTAGTCTTATTCTTGTCGAATTAGGGTTTTAAGCCAATCTTGTACATCCAATAGGTGTGTTTGTGTCATTTGATGAACATTTAGCTCATTTTCGTCCTCCCAAGACTTATTCTTGTCCAATTAGCGTTTTAAGCAATCTTGTGCATCCAATAAGTTCATTTGTGTCATTGAATTAAGATTTAAGTCATTTTCGTCCTCCCTAGGCTTATTCTTGTCCAGTTAGGGTTTTTAACCAATCTTGTGCATCCAATAGGTGTGTTTGTGTCATTGGATGAACATTTAGGTCATTTTCGTCCTCCCTAGGCTTATTCTTGTCCAATTAGGGTTTTTAACCAATCTTGTGCATCCAATAGGTGTGTTTGTGTCATTTGATGAACATTTAGGTCATTTTTGTCCCCCGTAGGCTTATTCTTGTCCTATTAGGGTTTTTAACCAATCTTGTGCAACCAATAAGTTCATTTGTGTCATTGGATGAACATTTAGGTCATAATCGTCCACCCTAGCCTTATTCTAGTCCAATTAGGGTTTTTAAGCAATCTTGTGCGTCCAATAAGTTCATTTGTGTCATTGGATGAACATTTAGGTCATTTTTGTCCTCCCTAGGGTTATTCTTGTCCAATTAGGGTTTCTAACCAATCTTGTGCATCCAATAGGTGTGTTTGTGTCATTGGATGAACATTTAGGTCATTTTGGTCCTCCCTAGTCTTATTCTTGTCCAATTAGGGTTTTAAGCCAATCTTGTGCATCCAATATGTGTGTTTGTGTCATTTGATGAACATTTAGCTCATTTTCGTCCTCCCAAGGCTTATTCTTGTCCAATTAGGGTTTTAAGCATTCTTGTGCATCCAATAAGTTCATTTGTTTCATTGAATTAAGATTTAAGTCATTTTCGTCCTCCCTAGTCTTATTCTTGTCCAGTTAGGGTTTTTAACCAATCTTGTGCATCCAATAGGTGTGTTTGTGTCATTGGATGAACATTTAGGTCATTTTCGTCCTCCTTAGGATTATTCTTGTCCAATTAGGGTTTTTATCCAATCTTGTGCATCCAATAGGTGTGTTTGTGTCATTGGATGAACATTTAGGTCATTTTCGTCCTCCCTAGGCTTATTCTTGTCCAATTAGGGTTTTTAACCAATCTTGTGCATCCAATAAGTTCATTTGTGTCATTGGATGAACATTTAGGTTATTTTCGTCCTCCCTATGCTTATTCTTGTCCAATTAGGGTTTTTAACCAATCTTGTGCATCCAATAAGTTCATTTGTGTCATTGGATGAACATTTAGGTCATTATCATCCTCCATAGTCTTATTCTTGTCCAATTAGGGTTTTTATGCAATCTTGTGCATCCAATAGGTGTGTTTGTGTCATTGGATGAACATTTTGGTCATTTTCGTCCTCCCTAGTCTTATTCTTGTCCAATTAGGGTTTTTAACCAATCTTGTGCATCCAATAGGTGTGTTTGTGTCATTGGATGAACATTTAGGTCATTTTCGTCCTCCCTAGGCTTATTCTTGTCCAATTAGGGTTTTTAACCAATCTTGTGCATCCAATAAGTTCATTTGTGTCATTGGATGAACATTTAGGTTATTTTCGTCCTCCCTAAGCTTATTCTTGTCCAATTAGGGTTTTTAATCAATCTTGTGCATCCAATAAGTTCATTTGTGTCATTGGATTAACATTTAGGTCATTTTCGTCCTCCCTTGGCTTATTCTTGTCCAATTAGGGTTTCTAACCAATCGTGTGCATCCAATAGGTGTGTTTGTGTCATTGGATGAACATTTAGGTCATTTTCGTCCTCCCTAGGCTTATTCTTGTCCAATTAGGGTTTTTAACCAATCTTGTGCATCCAATAAGTTCATTTGTGTCATTGGATTAACATTTAGGTCATTTTCGCTCTCCCTAGGCTTATTCTTGTGCAATTAGGGTTTCTAACCAATCTTGTGCATCCAATAGGTGTGTTTGTGTCATTAGATTAATATTTAGGTCATTTTCGTCCTCCCTAGTCTTATTCTTGTCCAATTAGGGTTTTTAACCAATCTTGTGCATCCAATAAGTTCATTTGTGTCATTGGATGAACATTTAGGTCATTTTCGACCTTCCTAGGCTTATTCTTGTTCAATTAGGGTTTCTAACCAATCTTGTGCATCCAATAGGTGTGTTTGTGTCATTGGATGAACATTTAGGTCATTTTCGTCCTCCCTAGTCTTATTCTTGTCCAATTAGGGTTTTTAACCAATCTTGTGCATCCAATAAGTTCATTTGTGTCATTGGATTAACATTTAGGTCATTTTCGTCCTCCCTAGGCTTATTCTTGTCCAAATAGGGTTTCTAACCAATCTTGTGCATTCAATAGGTGTGTTTGTGTCATTGGATGAACATTTAGGTCATTTTCGTCCTCCCTAGGCTTATTCTTGTCCAATTAGGGTTTTTAACCAATCTTGTGCATCCAATAAGTTCATTTGTGTCATTGGATGAACATTTAGGTCATTTACGTTCTCCCTAGGCTTATTCTTGTCCAATTAGGGTTTTAAGCAATCCTGTGCATCCAATAGGTGTGTTTGTGTCATTGGACGAAGATTTAAGTCATTTTCGTCCTCCCTAGTCTTATTCTTGTCCAATTAGGGTTTTTATGCAATCTTGTGCATCCAATAGGTGTGTTTGTGTCATTGGACGAACATTTAGGTCAATTTCGTCCTCCCTAGGCTTATTCTTGTCCAATTAGGGTTTTTAACCAATCTTGTGCATCCAATAGGTGTGTTTGTGTCATTGGATGAACATTTAGGTCATTTTCGTCCTCCCTAGGCTTATTCTTGTCCAATTAGGGTTTTTAACCAATCTTGTGCATCCAATAAGTTCATTTGTGTCATTGGATGAACATTTAGGTCATATTCGTCCTCCCTAGGCTTATTCTTGTCCAATTAGGGTTTTTAACCAATCATGTGCATCCAATAAGTTCATTTGTGTCATTGGATGAACATTTAGGTCATTTTCGTCCTCCCTAGGCTTATTCTTGTCCAATTAGGGTTTCTAACCAATCTTGTGCATCCAATAAGTTCATTTGTGTCATTGGATTAACATTTAGGTCATTTTCGTCCTCCCTAGGCTTATTCTTGTCAAATTAGGGTTTCTAACCAATCTTGTGCATCCAATAGGTGTGTTTGTGTCATTGGATGAACATTTAGGTCATTTTCGTCCTCCCTAGGCTTATTCTTGTCCAATTAGGGTTTTTAACCAATCTTGTGCATCCAATAGGTGTGTTTGTGTCATTGGATGAACATTTAGGTCATTTTTGTCCTCCCTAGGCTTATTCTTGTCCAATTTGGGTTTTTAACCAATCTTGTGCATCCAATAAGTTCATTTGTGTCATTGGATGAACATTTAGGTCATTTTCGTCCTCCCTAGGCTTATTCTTGTCCAATTTGGGTTTTTAAGCAATCTTGTGCATCCAATAAGTTCATTTGTGTCATTGGATGAACATTTAGGTCATTTTCGTCCTTCCAAGGCTTATTCTTGTCCAATTAGGGTTTTTAACCAATCTTGTGCATCCAATAAGTTCATTTGTGTCATTGGATGAACATTTAGGTCATTTTCGTCCTCCCTAGGCTTATTTTTGTGCAATTAGGGTTTTTAACCAATCTTGTGCATCCAATAGGTGTGTTTGTGTCATTAGATGAATATTTAGGTCATTTTCATCCTCCCTAGGCTTATTGTTGTCCAATTAGGGTTTTTAACCTATCTTGTGCATCCAATAGGTGTGTTTGTGATATTGGATGAACATTTAGGTCATTTACGTCCTCCCTAGTCTTATTTTTGTCCAATTAGGGTTTTAAGCCAATCTTGTGCATCCAATAGGTGTGTTTGTGTTATTTGATGAACATTTAGGTCATTTTCGTCCTCCCTAGGCTTATTCTTGTCCAATTAGGGTTTTAAGCAATCTTGTGCATCCAATAAGTTCATTTGTGTCATTGGATTAACATTTAAGTAGTTTTCGTCCTCCCTAGGCTTATTCTTGTCCAATTAGGGTTTTTAACCAAAGTTGTGCATCCAATAGGTGTGTTTGTGTCATTGGATGAACATTTAGGTCATTTTCTTCCTCCCTAGGCTTATTCTTGTCCCATTAGGGTTTTTAACCAATCTTGTGCATCCAATAGGTGTGTTTGTGTCATTGGATGAACATTTAGGTCATTTTCGTCCTCCCTAGGCTTATTCTTGTCCAATTAGGGTTTTTAACCAATCTTGTGCATCCAATAAGTTCATTTGTGTCATTGGATGAACATTTAGGTCATTTTCGTCCACCCTAGCCTTATTCTTGTCCAATTAGGGTTTTTAAGCATCCTTGTGCGTCCAATAAGTTCATTTGTGTCATTGGATGAACATTTAGGTCATTTTTGTCCTCCCTAGGGTTATTCTTGTCCAATTAGGGTTTCTAACCAATCTTGTGCATCCAATAGGTGTGTTTGTGTCATTGGATGAACATTTAGGTCATTTTCTTCCTCCCTAGTCTTATTCTTGTCCAATTAGGGTTTTTAACCAAGCTTGTGCAACCAATATGTTCATTTGTGTCATTGGATGAACATTTAGGTCTTAATCGTCCACCCTAGCCTTATTCTAGTCCAATTAGAGTTTTTAAGCAATCTTGTGCGTCTAATAAGTTCATTTGTGTCATTGGATGAACATTTATGTCATTTTCGTCCTCCCTAGGCTTATTCTTGTCCAATTAGGGTTTTTAAGCAATCTTGTGCATCCAATAAGTTCATTTGTGTCATTGGATGAACATTTAGGTCATTTTCGTCCACCCTAGCCTTATTCTTGTCCAATTAGGGTTTTTAAACATCCTTGTGCGTCCAATAAGTTCATTTGTGTCATTGGATGAACATTTAGGCCATTTTTGTCCTCCCTAGGGTTATTCTTGTCCAATTAGGGTTTCTAACCAATCTTGTGCATCCAATAGGTGTGTTTGTGTCATTGGATGAACATTTAGGTCATTTTCTTCCTCCCTAGTCTTATTCTTGTCGAATTAGGGTTTTAAGCCAATCTTGTACATCCAATAGGTGTGTTTGTGTCATTTGATGAACATTTAGCTCATTTTCGTCCTCCCAAGACTTATTCTTGTCCAATTAGCGTTTTAAGCAATCTTGTGCATCCAATAAGTTCATTTGTGTCATTGAATTAAGATTTAAGTCATTTTCGTCCTCCCTAGGCTTATTCTTGTCCAGTTAGGGTTTTTAACCAATCTTGTGCATCCAATAGGTGTGTTTGTGTCATTGGATAAACATTTAGGTCATTTTCGTCCACCCTAGGCTTATTCTTGTCCAATTAGGGTTTTTAACCAATCTTGTGCATCCAATAAGTTCATTTGTGTCATTGGATGAACATTTAGGTCATTTTCGTCCTTCCAAGGCTTATTCTTGGCCAATTAGGGTTTTTAACCAATCTTGTGCATCCAATAAGTTCATTTGTGTCATTGGATGAACATTTAGGTCATTTTCGTCCTCCCTAGGCTTATTCTTGTCCAATTTGGGTTTTTAAGCAATCTTGTGCATCCAATAAGTTCATTTGTGTCATTGGATGAACATTTAGGTCATTTTCGTCCTCCCTAGGCTTATTCTTGTCCAATTTGGGTTTTTAAGCAATCTTGTGCATCCAATAAGTTCATTTGTGTCATTGGATAAACATTTACGTCATTTTCGTCCTCCCTAAGTCATTTTTGTCCAATTAGGGTTTCTAACCAATCATGTGCATCCAATAGGTGTGTTTGTGTCATTGGATGAACCTTTAGGTCATTTTCGTCCTCCCTAGTCTTACTCTTGTCCAATTTGGGATTTAAGCAATCTTGTGCATCCAATAGGTGTGTTTGTGTCATTGGATGAACATTTAGGTCATTTTCGTCCTCCCTAGTCTTATTCTTGTCCAATTAGGGTTTTAAGCAATCTTGTGCATCAAATAAGTTCATTTGTGTCATTGGATGAACATTTAGGTCATTTTCGTCCTCCCTAGGCTTATTTTTGTGCAATTAGGGTTTTTAACCAATCTTGTGCATCCAATAGGTGTGTTTGTGTCATTAGATGAATATTTAGGTCATTTTCATCCACCCTAGGCTTATTGTTGTCCAATTAGGGTTTTTAACCTATCTTGTGCATCCAATAGGTTTGTTTGTGATATTGGATGAACATTTATGTCATTTTCGTCCTCCCTAGTCTTATTTTTGTCCAATTAGGGTTTTAAGCCAATCTTGTGCATCCAATAGGTGTGTTTGTGTTATTTGATGAACATTTAGGTCATTTTCGTCCTCCCTAGGCTTATTCTTGTCCAATTAGGGTTTTAAGCAATCTTGTGCATCCAATAAGTTCATTTGTGTCATTGGATTAACATTTAAGTAGTTTTCGTCCTCCCTAGGCTTATTCTTGTCCAATTAGGGTTTTTAACCAAAGTTGTGCATCCAATAGGTGTGTTTGTGTCATTGGATGAACATTTAGGTCATTTTCTTCCTCCCTAGGCTTATTCTTGTCCCATTAGGGTTTTTAACCAATCTTGCGCATCCAATAGGTGTGTTTGTGTCATTGGATGAACATTTAGGTCATTTTCGTCCTCCCTAGGCTTATTCTTGTCCAATTAGGGTTTTTAACCAATCTTGTGCATCCAATAAGTTCATTTGTGTCATTGGATGAACATTTAGGTCATTTTCGTCCACCCTAGCCTTATTCTTGTCCAATTAGGGTTTTTAAGCATCCTTGTGCGTCCAATAAGTTCATTTGTGTCATTGGATGAACATTTAGGTCATTTTTGTCCTCCCTAGGGTTATTCTTGTCCAATTAGGGTTTCTAACCAATCTTGTGCATCCAATAGGTGTGTTTGTGTCATTGGATGAACATTTAGGTCATTTTCTTCCTCCCTAGTCTTATTCTTGTCCAATTAGGGTTTTTAACCAAGCTTGTGCAACCAATATGTTCATTTGTGTCATTGGATGAACATTTAGGTCTTAATCGTCCACCCTAGCCTTATTCTAGTCCAATTAGAGTTTTTAAGCAATCTTGTGCGTCTAATAAGTTCATTTGTGTCATTGGATGAACATTTATGTCATTTTCGTCCTCCCTAGGCTTATTCTTGTCCAATTAGGGTTTTTAAGCAATCTTGTGCATCCAATAAGTTCATTTGTGTCATTGGATGAACATTTAGGTCATTTTCGTCCACCCTAGCCTTATTCTTGTCCAATTAGGGTTTTTAAACATCCTTGTGCGTCCAATAAGTTCATTTGTGTCATTGGATGAACATTTAGGCCATTTTTGTCCTCCCTAGGGTTATTCTTGTCCAATTAGGGTTTCTAACCAATCTTGTGCATCCAATAGGTGTGTTTGTGTCATTGGATGAACATTTAGGTCATTTTCTTCCTCCCTAGTCTTATTCTTGTCGAATTAGGGTTTTAAGCCAATCTTGTACATCCAATAGGTGTGTTTGTGTCATTTGATGAACATTTAGCTCATTTTCGTCCTCCCAAGACTTATTCTTGTCCAATTAGCGTTTTAAGCAATCTTGTGCATCCAATAAGTTCATTTGTGTCATTGAATTAAGATTTAAGTCATTTTCGTCCTCCCTAGGCTTATTCTTGTCCAGTTAGGGTTTTTAACCAATCTTGTGCATCCAATAGGTGTGTTTGTGTCATTGGATGAACATTTAGGTCATTTTCGTCCTCCCTAGGCTTATTCTTGTCCAATTAGGGTTTTAAACCAATCTTGTGCATCCAATAGGTGTGTTTGTGTCATTTGATGAACATTTAGGTCATTTTCGTCCCCCGTAGGCTTATTGTTGTCCAATTAGGGTTTTTAACCAATCTTGTGCAACCAATAAGTTCATTTGTGTCATTGGATGAACATTTAGGTCATAATCGTCCACCCTAGCCTTATTCTAGTCCAATTAGGGTTTTTAAGCAATCTTGTGCGTCCAATAAGTTCATTTGTGTCATTGGATGAACATTTAGGTCACTTTCGTCCTCCCTAGGCTTATTCTTGTCCAATTAGGGTTTTTAACCAATCTTGTGCATCCAATAAGTTCATTTGTGTCATTGGATGAACATTTAGGTCATTTTCGTCCACCCTAGGCTTATTCTTGTCCAATTAGGGTTTTTAACCAATCTTGTGCATCCAATAGATGTGTTTGTGTCATTGGATGAACATTTAGGTCATTTTCGTCCTCCCTAGTCTTATTCTTGTCCAATTAGGGTTTTAAGCAATCTTGTGCATCCAATAAGTTCATTTGTGTCATTGGATGAACATTTAGGTTATTTTCGTCCTCCCTAGGCTTAGTTTTGTGCAATTAGGATTTTTAACCAATCTTGTGCATCCAATAGGTGTGTTTGTGTCATTAGATGAACATTTAGGTCATTTTCATCCTCCTTAGGCTTATTGTTGTCCAATTAGGGTTTTTAACCAATCTTGTGCATCCAATAGGTGTGTTTGTGTCATTGGATGAACATTTAGGTCATTTTCGTCCTCCCTAGTCTTATTCTTGTCCAATTAGGGTTTTAAGCAATCTTGTGCATCCAATAAGTTCATTTGTGTCATTGGATGAATAGTTAGGTCATTTTCGTCCTCCCTAGGCTTATTCTTGTCAAAATAGGGTTTCTAACCAATCGTGTGCATCCAATAGGTGTGTTTGTGTCATTGGATGAACATTTAGGTCATTTTCGTCCTCCCTATGCTTATTCTTGTCCAATTAGGGTTTTTAACCAATCTTGTGCATCCAATAAATTCATTTGTGTCATTGGATGAACATTTAGGTCATTTTCGTCTTCCAAAGGCTTATTCTTGTCCAATTAGGGTTTCTAACCAATCTTGTGCATCCAATAGGTGTGTTTGTGTCATTGGATGAACATTTAGGTCATTTTCGTCCTCCCTAGTCTTATTCTTGTCCAATTAGGGTTTTAAGCAATCTTGTGCATCCAATAAGTTCATTTGTGTCATTGGATGAATAGTTAGGTCATTTTCGTCCTCCGTAGGCTTATTCTTGTCAAATTAGGGTTTCTAACCAATCTTGTTCATTTAATAGGTGTGTTTGTGTCATTGGATGAATATTTAGGTTATTTTCGTCCTCCCTAGTCTTATTCTTGTCCAATTAGGGTTTTAAGCAATCTTGTGCATCCAATAAGTTCATTTGTGTCATTGGATGAATAGTTAGGTCATTTTCGTCCTCCCTAGGCTTATTCTTGTCAAATTAGGGTTTCTAACCAATCGTGTGCATCCAATAGGTGTGTTTGTGTCATTGGATGAACATTTAGGTCATTTTCGTCCTCCCTAGGCATATTCTTGTCCAATTAGGGTTTCTAACCAATCTTGTGGATCCAATAGGTGTGTTTGTGTCATTGGATGAACATTTAGGTCATTTTCGTCCTCCCTAGTCTTATTCTTGTCCAATTAGGGTTTTAAGCAATCTTGTGCATCCAATAAGTTCATTTGTGTCATTGGATGAATAGTTAGGTCATTTTCGTCCTCCCTAGGCTTATTCTTGTCCAATTAGGGTTTCTAACCAATCTTGTGAATCCAATAGGTGTGTTTGTGACATTGGATGAACATTTAGGTCATTTTCGTCCTCCCTAGGCTTATTCTTGTCCAATTAGGGTTTCTAACCAATCTTGTGAATCCAATAGGTGTGTTTGTGTCATTGGATGAACATTTAGGTCATTTTCGTCTTCCCTAGGCTTATTCTTGTCCAATTAGGGTTTTTAACCAATCTCGTGCATCCAATATGTTCATTTGTGTCATTGGATGAACATTTAAGTCATTTTCGTCCTCCCTAGGCTTATTCTTGTCCAATTAGGGTTTCTAAACAATCTTGTGCATCCAATAGGTGTGTTTGTGTCATTGGATGAACATTTAGGTCATATTCGTCCTCCCTAGGCTTATTCTTGTCCAATTAGGGTTTTTAACCAATCTTGTGCATCCAATAAGTTCATTTGTGTCATTGGATTAACATTTAGGTCATTTTCGTCCTCCCTAGGCTTATTCTTGTCCAATTAGGGTTTTTAACCAATCTTGCGCATCCAATAGCTGTGTTTGTGTCAGGATTAACATTTAGGTCATTTTCGTCCTCCCTAGGCTTATTCTTGTCCAATTAGGGTTTCTAACCAATCTTGTGCATCCAATAGGTGTGTTTGTGTCATTGGATGAACATTTAGGTCATTTTCGTCCTCCCTATTCTTATTCTTGTCCAATTAAGGTTTTTAACCAATCTTGGGCATCCAATAGGTGTGTTTGTGTCATTGGATGAACATGTAGGTCATTTTCGTCCTCCCTAGGCTTATTCTTGTCCAATTAGGGTTTTTAAACAATCTTGTGCATCCAATAAGTTCATTTGTGTCATTGGGTGAACATTTAGGTCATTTTCGTCCTCGCTAGGCTTATTCTTGTCCAATTAGGGTTTCTAACAAATCTTGTGCATCCAATAGGTGTGTTTAGTCATTTGATGAACATTTAGGTTATTTTCGTCCTCCATAGGCTTTTCTTGTCCAATTAGGGTTTTTAACCAATCTTGTGCATCCAATAAGTTCATTTGTGTCATTGGATTAACATTTAGGTCATTTTCGTCTTCCCTAGGCTTATTCTTGTCCAATTAGGGTTTCTAACCAATCTTGTGCATCCAATAGGTGTGTTTGTGTCATTGGATGAACATTTAGGTCATTTTCGTCCTCCCTAGGCTTATTCTTGTCCAATTAGGGTTTTTAACCAATCTTGTGCATCCAATAGGTGTGTTTGTGTCATTGGATGAACATTTAGGTCATTTTCGTCCTCCCATGGCTTATTCTTGTCCAATTAGGGTTTTTAAGCAATCTTGTGCATCCAATAGGTGTGTTTGTGTCATTGGATGAACATTTAGGTCATTTTCGTCCTCCCTAGTCTTATTCTTGTCCAATTAGGGTTTTAAGCAATCTTGTGCATCCAATAAGTTCATTTGTGTCATTGGATGAACATTTAGGTCATTTTCGTCCTCCCTAGGCTTATTTTTGTGCAATTAGGGTTTTTAACCAATCTTGTGCATCCAATAGGTGTGTTTGTGTCATTAGATGAACATTTAGGTCATTTTCATCCTCCCAAGGCTTATTGTTGTCCAATTAGGGTTTTTAACCAATCTTGTGCATCCAATAAGTGTGTTTGTGATATTGGATGAACATTTAGGTCATTTTCGTCCTCCCTAGTCTTATTCTTGTCCAATTAGGGTTTTAAGCCAATCTTGTGCATCCAATAGGTGTGTTTGTGTTATTTGATGAACATTTAGGTCATTTTCATCCTCCCTAGGCTTATTGTTGTCCAATTAGGGTTTTTAACCAATCTTGTGCATCCAATAGGTGTGTTTGTGTCATTGGATGAACATTTAGGTCATTTTCGTCCTCCCTAGTCTTATTCTTGTCCAATTAGAGTTTTAAGCAATCTTGTGCATCCAATAGGTGTGTTTGTGTTATTTGATGAACATTTAGGTCATTTTCATCCTCCCTAGGCTTATTGTTGTCCAATTAGGGTTTTTAACCAATCTTGTGCATCCAATAGGTGTGTTTGTGTCATTGGATGAACATTTAGGTGATTTTCGTCCTCCGTAGTCTTATTCTTGTCCAATTAGGGTTTTAAGCAATCTTGTGCATCCAATAAGTTCATTTGTGTCATTGGATGAATATTTAGGTCATTTTCGTCCTCCCTAGGCTTATTCTTGTCCAATTAGGGTTTTAAGCAATCTTGTGCATCCAATAAGTTCATTTGTGTCATTGGATTAAGATTTAAGTCATTTTCGTCCTCCCTAGGCTTATTCTTGTCCAGTTAGGGTTTTTAACCAATCTTGTGCATCCCATAGGTGTGTTTGTGTCATTGGATGAACATTTAGGTCATTTTCGTCCTCCCTAGGCTTATTCTTGTCCAATTAGGGTTTTTAACCAATCTTGTGCATCCAATAGGTGTGTTTGTGTCATTGGATGAACATTTAGGTCATTTTCGTCCTCCCTAGGCTTATTCTTGTCCAATTAGGGTTTTTAACCCATCTTGTGCATCCAATAAGTTCATTTGTGTCATTGGATGAACATTTAGGTCATTTTCGTCCAGCCTAGGCTTATTCTTGACCAATTAGGGTTTTTAACCAATCTTGTGCATCCAATAAGTTCATTTGTGTCATTGGATGAACATTTAGGTCATTTTCGTCCTCCCAAGGCTTATTCTAGTCCAATTAGGGTTTTTAACCAATCCTGTGCATCCAATTAGTTCATTTGTGTCATTGGATAAACATTTAGGTCATTTTCGTCCACCCTAGGCTTATTCTTGTCCAATTAGGGTTTTTAACCAATCTTGTGCATCCAATAAGTTCATTTGTGTCATTGGATGAACATTTAGGTCATTTTCGTCCTTCCAAGGCTTATTCTTGTCCAATTAGGGTTTTTAACCAATCTTGTGCATCCAATAAGTTCATTTGTGTCATTGGATGAACATTTAGGTCATTTTCGTCCTCCCTAGGCTTATTCTTGTCCAATTTGGGTTTTTAAGCAATCTTGTGCATCCAATAAGTTCATTTGTGTCATTGGATGAACATTTAGGTCATTTTTGTCCTCCCTAGGCTTATTCTTGTCCAATTAGTGTTTCTAACCAATCTTGTGCATCCAATAGGTGTGTTTGTGTCATTGGATGAACATTTAGGTCATTTTCGTCCTCCCTAGTCTTACTCTTGTCCAATTAGGGATTTAAGCAATCTTGTGCATCCAATAGGTGTGTTTGTATCATTGGATGAACATTTAGATCATTTTCGTCCTCCCTAGTCTTATTCTTGTCCAATTATGGTTTTAAGCAATCTTGTGCATCCAATAAGTTCATTTGTGTCATTGGATGAACATTTAGGTGATTTTCGTCCTCCCTAGGCTTATTTTTGTGCAATTAGGGTTTTTAACCAATCTTGTGCATCCAATAGGTGTGTTTGTGTCATTAGATGAATATTTAGGTCATTTTCATCCTCCCTAGGCTTATTGTTGTCCAATTAGGGTTTTTAACCTATCTTTTGCATCCAATAGGTGTGTTTGTGATATTGGATGAACATTTAGGTCATTTTCGTCCTCCCTAGTCTTATTTTTGTCCAATTAGGGTTTTAAGCCAATCTTGTGCATCCAATAGGTGTGTTTGTGTTATTTGATGAACATTTAGGTCATTTTCGTCCTCCCTATGCTTATTCTTGTCCAATTAGGGTTTTAAGCAATCTTGTGCATCCAATAAGTTCATTTGTGTCATTGGATTAACATTTAAGTAGTTTTCGTCCTCCGTAGGCTTATTCTTGTCCAATTAGGGTTTTTAACCAAAGTTGTGCATCCAATAGGTGTGTTTGTGTCATTGGATGAACATTTAGGTCATTTTCTTCCTCCCTAGGCTTATTCTTGTCCAATTAGGGTTTTTAACCAATCTTGTGCATCCAATAGGTGTGTTTGTGTCATTGGATGAACATTTAGGTCATTTTCGTCCTCCCTAGGCTTATTCTTGTCCAATTAGGGTTTTTAACCAATCTTGTGCATCCAATAAGTTCATTTGTGTCATTGGATGAACATTTAGTTAATTTTCGTCCACCCTAGCCTTATTCTTGTCCAATTAGGGTTTTTAAGCAATCTTGTGCGTCCAATAAGTTCATTTGTGTCATTGGATGAACATTTAGGTCATTTTTGTCCTCCCTAGGGTTATTCTTGTCCAATTAGGGTTTCTAACCAATCTTGTGCATCCAATAGGTGTGTTTGTGTCATTGGATGAACATTTAGGTCATTTTCGTCCTCCCTAGTCTTATTCTTGTCGAATTAGGGTTTTAAGCCAATCTTGTACATCCAATAGGTGTGTTTGTGTCATTTGATGAACATTTAGCTCATTTTCGTCCTCCCAAGACTTATTCTTGTCCAATTAGCGTTTTAAGCAATCTTGTGCATCCAATAAGTTCATTTGTGTCATTGAATTAAGATTTAAGTCATTTTCGTCCTCCCTAGGCTTATTCTTGTCCAGTTAGGGTTTTTAACCAATCTTGTGCATCCAATAGGTGTGTTTGTGTCATTGGATGAACATTTAGGTCATTTTCGTCCTCCCTAGGCTTATTCTTGTCCAATTAGGGTTTTAAACCAATCTTGTGCATCCAATAGGTGTGTTTGTGTCATTTGATGAACATTTAGGTCATTTTCGTCCCCCGTAGGCTTATTGTTGTCCAATTAGGGTTTTTAACCAATCTTGTGCAACCAATAAGTTCATTTGTGTCATTGGATGAACATTTAGGTCATAATCGTCCACCCTAGCCTTATTCTAGTCCAATTAGGGTTTTTAAGCAATCTTGTGCGTCCAATAAGTTCATTTGTGTCATTGGATGAACATTTAGGTCACTTTCGTCCTCCCTAGGCTTATTCTTGTCCAATTAGGGTTTTTAACCAATCTTGTGCATCCAATAAGTTCATTTGTGTCATTGGATGAACATTTAGGTCATTTTCGTCCACCCTAGGCTTATTCTTGTCCAATTAGGGTTTTTAACCAATCTTGTGCATCCAATAAGTTCATGTGTGTCATTGGATGAACATTTAGGTCATTTTCGTCCTCCCAAGGCTTATTCTTGTCCAATTAGGGTTTGTAACCAATCTTGTGCATCCAATAGGTGTGTTTGTGTCATTGGATGAACATTTAGGTCATTTTCGTTCATTCTAGGCTTATTCTTGTCCAATTAGGGTTTCTAACCAATCTTGTGCATCCAATAGGTGTGTTTGTGTCATTGGATGAACATTTAGGTCATTTTCGTCCTCCCTAGGCTTATTCTTGTCCAATTAGGGTTTTTAACCAATCTTGTGCATCCAATAAGTTCATTTGTGTCATTGGATGAACATTTAGGTCATTTTCGTCCACCCTAGGCTTATTCTTGTCCAATTAGGGTTTTTAACCAATCTTGTGCATCCAATAAGTTCATTTGTGTCATTGGATGAACATTTAGGTCATTTTCGTCCTCCCTAGGCTTATTCTTGTCCAATTAGGGTTTTTAACCAATCTTGTGCATCCAATAAGTTCATTTGTGTCATTGGATGAACATTTAGGTCATTTTCGTCCACCCAAGGCTTATTCTTGTCCAATTAGGGTTTTTAACCAATCTTGTGCATCCAATAAGTTCATTTGTGTCATTGGATAAAAATTTAGGTCATTTTCGTCCTCCCTAGGCTTAATCTTGTCCAATTAGGGTTTTTAACCAATCTTGTGCATCCAATAAGTTCATTTGTGTCATTGGATGAACATTTAGGTCATTTTCGTCCTCCCTAGGCTTATTCTTGTCCAATTAGGGTTTTTAACCAATCTTGTGCATCCAATAAGTTCATTTGTGTCATTGGATGAACATTTAGGTCATTTTCGTCCTCCCAAGGCATATTCTAGTCCAATTAGGGTTTTTAACCAATCTTGTCCATCCAATAGGTGAATTTGTGTCATTGGATGAACATTTAGGTCATTTTCGTCCTCCCTAGGCTTATTCTTGTCCAATTAGGGTTTTTAAGCAATCTTGTGCATCCAATAAGTTCATTTGTGTCATTGGATGAACATTTAGGTCATTTTCGTCCTCCCTAGGCTTATTCTTGTTCAATTAGGGTTTCTAATTAATCTTGTGCATCCAATAGGTGTGTTTGTGTCATTGGATGAACATTTAGGTCATTTTCGTCCTCCCTAGTCTTATTCTTGTCCAATTAGGGTTTTAAGCAATCTTGTGCATCCAATAAGTTCATTTGTGTCATTGGATGAACATTTAGGTTATTTTCGTCCTCACTAGGCTTAGTTTTGTGCAATTAGGGTTTTTAACCAATCTTGTGCATCCAATAGGTGTGTTTGTGTCATTAGATGAACATTTAGGTCATTTTCATACTCCCTAGGCTTATTGTTGTCCAATTAGGAGTTTTAACCAATCTTGTGCATCCAATAGGTGTGTTTGTGTCATTGGATGAATATTTAGGTCATTTTCGTCCTCCCTAGGCTTATTCTTGTCCAATTAGGGATTTTAAGCAATCTTGTGCATCCAATAAGTTCATTTGTGTCATTGGATGAACATTTAGGTCATTTTCGTCCACCCTAGGCTTATTCTTGTCCAATTAGGGTTTTTAAACATTCTTGTGCATCCAATAGGTTCATTTGTGTTATTGGATGAACATTTAGGTCATTTTTCGTCATCCCAAGGCTTATTCTTGTCCAATTAGGGTTTTTAACCAATCTTGTGCATCCAATAAGTTCATTTGTGTCATTGGATGAACATTTAGGTCATTTTCTTCCTCCCTAGGCTTATTCTTGTCCAATTAGGGTTTTTAAGCAATCTTGTGAATGCAATAAGTTCATTTGTTTCATTGGATGAACATTTAGGTCATTTTCCTCCTCCCTAGGCTTATTCTTGTTCAATTAGGGTTTCTAACCAATCTTGTGCATCCAATTGGTGTGTTTGTGTGATTGGATGAACATTTAGGTCATTTTCGTCCTCCCTAGTCTTATTCTTGTCCAATTAGGGTTTTAAGCAATCTTGTGCATCCAATAAGTTCATTTGTGTCATTGGATGAACATTTAGGTTATTTTCGTCCTCACTAGGCTTAGTTTTGTGCAATTAGGGTTTTTAACCAATCTTGTGCATCCAATAGGTGTGTTTGTGTCATTAGATGAACATTTAGGTCATTTTCATACTCCCTAGGCTTATTGTTGTCCAATTAGGAGTTTTAACTAATCTTGTGCATCCAATAGGTGTGTTTGTGTCATTGGATGAATATTTAGGTCATTTTCGTCCTCCCTAGGCTTATTCTTGTCCAATTAGGGATTTTAAGCAATATTGTGCATCCAATAAGTTCATTTGTGTCATTGGATGAACATTTAGGTCATTTTCGCCCTCCCTAGGCTTATTCTTGTCCAATTAGGGTTTTTAACCAATCTTGTGCATCCAATAGGTGTGTTTGTGTCATTGGATGAACATTTAGGTCATTTTCGTCCTCCCTAGGCTTATTCTTGTCCAATTAGGGTTTTTAACCAATCTTGTGCATCCAATAAGTTCATTTGTGTCATTGGATAAACATTTAGGTCATTTTCGTCCACCCTAGGCTTATTCTTGTCCAATTAGGGTTTTTAACCAATCTTGTGCATCCAATAGGTGTGTTTGTGTAATTGGATGAACATTTAGGTCATTTTCGTCCTCCCTAGGCTTATTCTTGTCAAATTAGGGTTTCTAACCAATCTTTTGCATCCAATAGGTGTATTTGTGTCATTGGATTAACAATTAGGTCATTTTCGTGCTCCCTAACCTTATTCTTGTCCAATTAGGGTTTTTAAGCAATCTTGTGCATCCAATAAGTTCATTTGTGTCATTGGATGAACATTTAGGTCATTTTCGTCCTCCCTAGGCTTATTCTTGTCCAATTAGGGTTTTTAACCAATCTTGTGCATCCAATAAGTTCATTTGTGTCATTGGATGAACATTTAGGTCATGTGCGTCCACCCTAGGCTTATTCTTGTCCAATTAGGGTTTTTAACCAATCTTGTGCATCCAATAAGTTCATTTGTGTCATTGGATGAACATTTAGGTTATTTTCGTCCTCCCTAGGCTTATTCTTGTCCAATTAGGGTTTCTAACCAATCTTGTGCATCAAATAGGTGTGTTTGTGTCATTGGATGAACATTTAGGTCATTTTCGTCCTCCCTAGGCTTATTCTTGTCCAATTAGGGTTTTTAACCCATCTTGTGCATCCAATAAGTTCATTTGTGTCATTGGATGAACATTTAGGTCATTTTCGTCCTCCCAAGGCTTATTCTAGTCCAATTAGGGTTTTTAACCAATCCTGTGCATCCAATTAGTTCATTTGTGTCATTGGATAAACATTTAGTTCATTTTCGTCCACCCTAGGCTTATTCTTGTCCAATTAGGGTTTTTAACCAATCTTGTGCATCCCATAGGTGTGTTTGTGTCATTGGATGAACATTTAGGTCATTTTCGTCCTCCCTAGGCTTATTCTTGTCCAATTAGGGTTTTTAACCAATCTTGTGCATCCAATAGGTGTGTTTGTGTCATTTGATGAACATTTAGGTCATTTTCGTCCTCCCTAGGCTTATTCTTGTCCAATTAGGGTTTTTAACCCATCTTGTGCATCCAATAAGTTCATTTGTGTCATTGGATGAACATTTAGGTCATTTTCGTCCAGCCTAGGCTTATTCTTGACCAATTAGGGTTTTTAACCAATCTTGTGCATCCAATAAGTTCATTTGTGTCATTGGATGAACATTTAGGTCATTTTCGTCCTCCCAAGGCTTATTCTAGTCCAATTAGGGTTTTTAACCAATCCTGTGCATCCAATTAGTTCATTTGTGTCATTGGATAAACATTTAGGTCATTTTCGTCCACCCTAGGCTTATTCTTGTCCAATTTGGGTTTTTAACCAATCTTGTGCATCCAATAAGTTCATTTGTGTCATTGGATGAACATTTAGGTCATTTTCGTCCTTCCAAGGCTTATTCTTGTCCAATTAGGGTTTTTAACCAATCTTGTGCATCCAATAAGTTCATTTGTGTCATTGGATGAACATTTAGGTCATTTTCGTCCTCCCTAGGCTTATTCTTGTCCAATTTGGGTTTTTAAGCAATCTTGTGCATCCAATAAGTTCATTTGTGTCATTGGATGAACATTTAGGTCATTTTTGTCCTCCCTAGGCTTATTCTTGTCCAATTAGTGTTTCTAACCAATCTTGAGCATCCAATAGGTGTGTTTGTGTCATTGGATGAACATTTAGGTCATTTTCGTCCTCCCTAGTCTTACTCTTGTCCAATTAGGGATTTAAGCAATCTTGTGCATCCAATAGGTGTGTTTGTATCATTGGATGAACATTTAGATCATTTTCGTCCTCCCTAGTCTTATTCTTGTCCAATTATGGTTTTAAGCAATCTTGTGCATCCAATAAGTTCATTTGTGTCATCGGATGAACATTTAGGTGATTTTCGTCCTCCCTAGGCTTATTTTTGTGCAATTAGGGTTTTTGACCAATCTTGTGCATCCAATAGGTGTGTTTGTGTCATTAGATGAATATTTAGGTCATTTTCATCCTCCCTAGGCTTATTGTTGTCCAATTAGGGTTTTTAACCTATCTTTTGCATCCAATAGGTGTGTTTGTGATATTGGATGAACATTTAGGTCATTTTCGTCCTCCCTAGTCTTATTTTTGTCCAATTAGGGTTTTAAGCCAATCTTGTGCATCCAATAGGTGTGTTTGTGTTATTTGATGAACATTTAGGTCATTTTCGTCCTCCCTATGCTTATTCTTGTCCAATTAGGGTTTTAAGCAATCTTGTGCATCCAATAAGTTCATTTGTGTCATTGGATTAACATTTAAGTAGTTTTCGTCCTCCGTAGGCTTATTCTTGTCCAATTAGGGTTTTTAACCAAAGTTGTGCATCCAATAGGTGTGTTTGTGTCATTGGATGAACATTTAGGTCATTTTCTTCCTCCCTAGGCTTATTTTTGTGCAATTAGGGTTTTTAACCATTCTTGTGCATCCAATAGGTGTGTTTGTGTCATTAGATGAATATTTAGGTCATTTTCATCCTCCCTAGGCTTATTGTTGTCCAATTAGGGTTTTTAACCAATCTTGTGCATCCAATAGGTGTGTTTGTGTCATTGGATGAACATTTAAGTCATTTTCGTCCTCCTTAGGCTTATTCTTGTCCAATTAGGGTTTTTAACCAATCTTGTGCATCCAATAGGTGTGTTTGTGTCATTGGATGAACATTTAGGTCATTTTCGTCCTCCCTAGTCTTATTCTTGTCCAATTACGGTTTTAAGCAATCTTGTGCATCCAATAAGTTCATTTGTGTCATTGGATGAACATTTAGGTCATTTTCGTCCTCCCTAGGCTTATTTTTGTGCAATTAGGGGTTTTAACCAATCTTGTGCATCCAATAGGTGTGTTTGTGTCATTAGATGAACATTTAGGTCATTTTCATCCTCCCTAGGTTTATTGTTGTCCAATAAGGGTTTTTAACCAATCTTGTGCATCCAATAGGTGTGTTTGTGCCATTGGATGAACATTTAGGTCATTTTTGTCATCCCTAGTCTTATTCTTGTCCAATTATGGTTTTAAGCAATCTTGTGCAATCAATAACTTCATTTGTGTCATTGGATTAACATTTAAGTCATTTTCGTCCTCCCTAGGCTTATTTTTGTGCAATTAGGGGTTTTAACCAATCTTGTGCATCCAATAGGTGTGTTTGTGTCATTAGATGAACATTTAGGTCATTTTCATCCTCCCTAGGTTTATTGTTGTCCAATTAGGGTTTTTAACCAATCTTGTGCATCCAATAGGTGTGTTTGTGTCATTGGATGAACATTTAGGTCATTTTTGTCATCCCTAGTCTTATTCTTGTCCAATTATGGTTTTAAGCAATCTTGTGCAATCAATAACTTCATTTGTGTCATTGGATTAACATTTAAGTCATTTTCGTCCTCCCTAGGCTTAGTTTTGTCCAATTAGGGTTTCTAAAGAATCTTGTGCATCCAATAGGTGTGTTTGTGTCATTGGATGAACATTTAGGTCATTTTCGTCCTCCCTAGTCTTATTCTTGTCCAATTACGGTTTTAAGCAATCTTGTGCATCCAATAAGTTCATTTGTGTCATTGGATGAACATTTAGGTCATTTTCGTCCTCCCTAGGCTTATTTTTGTGCAATTAGGGGTTTTAACCAATCTTGTACATCCAATAGGTGTGTTTGTGTCATTAGATGAACATTTAGGTCATTTTCATCCTCCCTAGGTTTATTGTTGTCCAATTAGGGTTTTTAACCAATCTTGTGCATCCAATAGGTGTGTTTGTGTCATTGGATGAACATTTAGGTCATTTTTGTCATCCCTAGTCTTATTCTTGTCCAATTATGGTTTTAAGCAATCTTGTGCAATCAATAACTTCATTTGTGTCATTGGATTAACATTTAAGTCATTTTCGTCCTCCCTAGGCTTAGTTTTGTCCAATTAGGGTTTCTAAAGAATCTTGTGCATCCAATAGGTGTGTTTGTGTCATTGGATGAACATTTAGGTCATTTTCGTCCTCCCTAGGCTTATTCTTGTCCAATTAGGGTTTTTAACCAATCTTGTGCATCCAATAGGTGTGTTTGTGTCATTGGATGAACATTTAGGTCATTTTCGTCCTCCCTAGGCTTATTCATGTCCAATAATGGTTTTTAACCAATCTTGTGCATCCAATAGGTGTGTTTGTGTCATTGGATGAACATTTTGGTCATTTTCGTCCTCCGTATGCTTATTCTTGTCCAATTAGGGTTTTTAACCAATCTTGTGCATCCAATAGGTGTGTTTGTGTCATTGGATGAACATTTAAGTTATTTTCGTCCTCCCTAGGCTTATTCTTGTCAAATTAGGGTTTCTAACCAATCTCGTGCATCCAATAGGTGTGTTTGTGTCATTGGATGAACATTTAGGTCATTTTCGTCCTCCCTAGGCTTATTCTTGTCAAATTAGGGTTTCTAACCAATCTTGTGCATCCAATAGGTGTGTTTGTGTCATTGGATGAACATTTAGGTCATTTTCGTCCTCCCTAGGCTTATTGTTGTCCAATTAGGGTTTTTAACCAATCTTGTGCATCCAATAGGTGTGTTTGTGTCATTGGATGAACATTTAGGTCATTTTCGTCCTCCCTAGGCTTATTCTTGTCCAATTAGGGTTTTTAACCAATCTTGTGCATCCAATAAGTTCATTTGTGTCATTGGATGAACATTTAGGATATTTTCGTCCTCCCTAAGTTTATTCTTGTCCAATTAGGGTTTCTAAACAATCTTGTGCATTCAATAGGTGTGTTTGTGTCATTGGATGAACATTTAGGTCATTTTCGTCCTCCCTAAGCTTATTCTTGTCCAATTAGGGTTTCTAAACATTCTTGTGCATTCAATAGGTGTGTTTGTGTCATTGGATGAACATTTAGGTCATTTTCGTCCTCCCTATTCTTATTCTTGTCCAATTAGGGTTTTTTACCAATCTTGTGCATCCAATAAGTTCATTTGTGTCATTGGATTAACATTTAGGTCATTTTCGTCCTCCCTAGGCTTATTCTTGTCCAATTAGGGTTTCTAACCAATCTTGTGCATCCAATAGGTGTGTTTGTGTCATTGGATGAAAATTTAGGTCATTTTCGTCCTCCCTAGGCTTATTCTTGTCCAATTAGGGTTTCTAACCAATCTTGTGCATCCAATAGGTGTATTTGTCTCATTGGATGAACATTTAGGTCATTTTCGTCCTCCCTAGGCTTATTCTTGTCCAATTAGGGTTTTTAACCAATCTTGTGCATCCAATAGGTGTGTTTGTGTCATTGGATGAACATTTAGGTCATTTTCGTCCTCCCTAGGCTTATTCTTGTCTAATTAGGGTTTTTAAGCAATCTTGTGCATCCAATAAGTTCATTTGTGTCATTGGATGAACATTTAGGTCATTTATGTCCTCCCTAGGCTTATTCTTGTCCATTTATGGTTTTTAACCAATCTTGTGCATCCAATAGGTGTGTTTGTGTCATTGGATGAACATTTAGGTCATTTTCGTCCTCCCTAGGCTTATTCTTGTCCAATTAGGGTTTTTAACCAATCTTGTGCATCCAATAAGTTCATTTGTGTCATTGGATTAGCATTTAGGTCATTTTCGTCCTTCCTAGGCTTATTCTTGTCCAATTAGGGTTTCTAACCAATCTTGTGCATCCAATAGGTGTGTTTGTGTCATTGGATGAACATTTAGGTCATTTTCGTCCTCCCTAGGCTTATTCTTGTCCAATTAGGGTTTTTAACCAATCTTGTGCATCCAATAAGTTCATTTGTGTCATTGGATGAACATTTAGGTCATTTTCGTCCTCCCTAGGCATATTCTTGTCCAATTAGGGTTTCTAACAAATCTTGTGCATCCAATAGGTGTGTTTGTGTCATTGGATGAACATTTAGGTCATTTTCGTCCTCCCTAGGCTTATTCTTGTCCAATTAGGGTTTTTAACCAATCTTGTGCATCCAATAGGTGTGTTTGTGGCATTGGATGAACATTTAGGTCATTTTCGCCCTCCCTAGGCTTATTCTTGTCCAATTAGGGTTTTTAACCAATCTTGTGCATCCAATAAGTTCATTTGTGTCATCGGATTAACATTTAAGTCATTTTCATCCTCTCTAGGCTTATTCTTTCCAATTAGGGTTTCTAACGAATCTTGTGCATCCAATAGGTGAGTTTGTGTCATTGGATGAACATTTAGGTCATTTTCGTCCTCCCATGGCTTATTCTTGTCCAATTAGGGTTTTTAACCAAAGTTGTGCATCCAATAGGTGTGTTTGTGTCATTGGATGAACATTTAGGTCATTTTCTTCCTCCCTAGGCTTATTCTTGTCCAATTAGGGTTTTTAACCAATCTTGTGCATCCAATAGGTGTGTTTGTGTCATTGGATGAACATTTAGGTCATTTTCGTCCTCCCTAGGCTTATTCTTGTCCAATTAGGGTTTTTAACCAATCTTGTGCATCCAATAGGTGTGTTTGTGTCATTGGATGAACATTTAGGTCATTTTCGTCCTCCCTAGGCTTATTCTTGTCCAATTAGGGGTTCTAACCAATCTTGTGCATCCAATAGGTGTATTTGTCTCATTGGATGAACATTTAGGTCATTTTCTTCCTCCCTAGTCTTATTCTTGTCCAATTAGGGTTTTAAGCAATCTTGTGCATCCAATAAGTTCATTTGTGTCATTGGATGAACATTTAGGTCATTTTCGTCCTCCCTAGGCTTATTCTTGTCCAATTAGGATTTTTAACCAATCTTGTGCATCCAATAAGTTCATTTGTGTCATTGGATGAACATTTAGGTCATTTTCGTCCTCCCTAGGCTTATTCTTGTCCAATTAGGGTTTCTAACCAATCTTGTGGATCCAATAATTTCATTTGTGTCATTGGATGAACATTTAGGTCATTTTCGTCCTCCCTAGGCTTATTCTTGTCCAATTAGGGTTTTTAACCAATCTTGTGCATCCAATAGGTGTGTTTGTGTCATTGGATGAACATTTAGGTCATTTTCTTCCACCCTAGGCTTATTCTTGTCCAATTAGGGTTTTTAACCAATCTTGTGCATCCAATAAGTTCATTTGTGTTATTGGATGAACATTTAGGTCATTTTCGTCCTCCCTAGGCTTATTCTTGTCCAATTAGGGTTTTTAACCAATCTTGTGCATCCAACAAGTTCATTTGTGTCATTGGATGAACATTTAGGTCATTTTTGTCCTCCCTAGGCCTATTCTTGTTCAATTAGGGTTTCTAACCAATCTTGTGCATCCAATAGGTGTGTTTGTGTCATTGGATGAACATTTAGGTCATTTTCGTCCTCCCTAGTCTTATTCTTGTCCAATAAGGGTTTTAAGCAATCTTGTGCATCCAATAAGTTCATTTGTGTCATTGGATGAACATTTAGGTTATTTTCGTCCTCCCTAGGCTTAGTTTTGTGCAATTAGGGTTTTTAACCAATCTTGTGCATCCAATAGGTGTGTTTGTGTCATTAGATGAACATTTAGGTCATTTTCATCCTCCCTAGGTTTATTGTTGTCCAATTAGGGTTTTTAACCAATCTTGTGCATCCAATAGGTGTGTTTGTGTCATTGGATGAACATTTAGGTCATTTTTGTCATCCCTAGTCTTATTCTTGTCCAATTATGGTTTTAAGCAATCTTGTGCAATCAATAACTTCATTTGTGTCATTGGATTAACATTTAAGTCATTTTCGTCCTCCCTAGGCTTAGTTTTGTCCAATTAGGGTTTCTAAAGAATCTTGTGCATCCAATAGGTGTGTTTGTGTCATTGGATGAACATTTAGGTCATTTTCGTCCTCCCTAGTCTTATTCTTGTCCAATTACGGTTTTAAGCAATCTTGTGCATCCAATAAGTTCATTTGTGTCATTGGATGAACATTTAGGTCATTTTCGTCCTCCCTAGGCTTATTTTTGTGCAATTAGGGGTTTTAACCAATCTTGTACATCCAATAGGTGTGTTTGTGTCATTAGATGAACATTTAGGTCATTTTCATCCTCCCTAGGTTTATTGTTGTCCAATTAGGGTTTTTAACCAATCTTGTGCATCCAATAGGTGTGTTTGTGTCATTGGATGAACATTTAGGTCATTTTTGTCATCCCTAGTCTTATTCTTGTCCAATTATGGTTTTAAGCAATCTTGTGCAATCAATAACTTCATTTGTGTCATTGGATTAACATTTAAGTCATTTTCGTCCTCCCTAGGCTTAGTTTTGTCCAATTAGGGTTTCTAAAGAATCTTGTGCATCCAATAGGTGTGTTTGTGTCATTGGATGAACATTTAGGTCATTTTCGTCCTCCCTAGGCTTATTCTTGTCCAATTAGGGTTTTTAACCAATCTTGTGCATCCAATAGGTGTATTTGTGTCATTCGATGAACATTAAGGTCATTTTCGTCCTCCCAAGGCTTATTCTTGTCCAATTAGGGTTTTAAGCAATCTTGTGCATCCAATAAGTTCATTTGTGTCATTGGATTAACATTTAGGTCATTTTCGTCCTCCATAGGCTTATTCTTGTCCAATTAGGGTTTTTAAGCAATCTTGTGCATCCAATGAGTTCATTTGTGTCATTGGATTAACATTTAGGTCATTTTCGTCCTCCATAGGCTTCTTCTTGTCCAATTAGGGTTTTTAACCAATCTTGTGCATCCAATAAGTTCATTTGTGTCATTGGATTAACATTTAGGTCATTTTGTCCTCCATAGGCTTATTCCTGTCCAATTAGGGTTTTTAACCAATCTTGTGCGTCCAATAAGTTCATTTGTGTCATTGGATGAACATTTAGGTGATTTTCATCCTCCGTAGGCTTATTCTTGTCCAATTAGGGTTTTAAACCAATCTTGTGCATCCAATAGGTGTGTTTGTGTCATTGGATGAACAGTTAGGTCATTTTCGTCCTCCCTAGGCTTATTCTTGTCCAATTAGGGTTTTTAACCAATCTTGTGCATCAAATAATTTCATTTGTGTCATTGGATTAACATTTAGGTCATTTTCGTCCTCCATAGGCTTATTCTTGTCCAATTAGGGTTTTAAGCAATCTTGTGCATCCAATAAGTTCATTTGTGTCATTGGATTAACATTTAAGTCATTTTCGTCCTCCCTAGGTTTATTCTTGTCTAACTAGGGTTTCTAACGAATCTTGTGCATCCAATAGGTGTGTTTGTGTCATTGGATGAACATTTAGGTCATTTTCGTTCTCCCTAGGCTTATTCTTGTCCAATTAGGGTTTTTAACCAATCTTGTGCATCCAATAGGTGTGTTTGTGTTATTGGATGAACATTTAGGTCACTTTCGTTCTCCCTAGTCTTATTCTTGTCCAATTAGGGTTTTAATCATACTTGTGCATCCAATAAGTTCATTTGTGTCATTGGATGAACATTTAGGTCATTTTCGTCCTCCCTAGGCTTATTCTTGTGCAATTAGGGTTTTTAACCAATCTTGTGCATCCAATAAGTTCATTTGTGTCATTGGATGAACATTTAGGTCATTTTCGTCCACCGTAGGCTTATTCTTATCCAATTAGGGTTTTTAACCAATCTTGTGCATCCAATAAGTTCATTTGTGTCATTGGATGCACAAGTAGGTCATTTTCGTCCTCAATCTTGTGCATCCAATAAGTTCATTTGTGTCATTGGATGAACATTTAGGTCATTTTCGTCCTCCCTAGGCTTATTCCTGTCCAATTAGGGTTTTTAAGCAATCTTGTGCGTCCAATAAGTTCATTTGTGTCATTGGATGAACATTTAGGGCATTTTTGTCCTCCCTAGGCTTATTCTTGTCCAATTAGGGTTTCTAACCAATCTTGTGCATCCAATAGGTGTGTTTGTGTCATTAGATGAATATTTAGGTGATTTTTCATCCTCCCTAGGCTTATTGTTCTCCAATTAGGGTTTTTAACCAATCTAGTGCAATTAGGGTTGTTAACCAATCTTGTGCATCCAATAGGTGTGTTTGTGTCATTCGATGAACATTTAGGTCATTTTCGTCCTCCCAAGGCTTATTCTTGTCCAATTAGGGTTTTAAGCAATCTTGTGCATCCAATAAGTTCATTTGTGTCATTGGATTAACATTTAGGTCATTTTCGTCCTCCATAGGCTTATTCTTGTCCAATTAGGGTTTTTAAGCAATCTTGTGCATCCAATGAGTTCATTTGTGTCATTGGATTAACATTTAGGTCATTTT
>JBBPBR010000611.1:16839-76131 GCA_037974775.1 Cicer pinnatifidum | reverse complement strand
TGTCATTGGATGAACATTTAGGTCATTTTCTTCCTCCCTAGTCTTATTCTTGTCCAATTAGGGTTTTTAACCAAGCTTGTGCAACCAATATGTTCATTTGTGTCATTGGATGAACATTTAGGTCATAATCGTCCACCCTAGCCTTATTCTAGTCCAATTAGAGTTTTTAAGCAATCTTGTGCGTCCAATAAGTTCATTTGTGTCATTGGATGAACATTTAGGTCATTTTTGTCCTCCCTAGGGTTATTCTTGTCCAATTAGGGTTTCTAACCAATCTTGTGCATCCAATAGGTGTGTTTGTGTCATTAGATGAACATTTAGGTCATTTTGGTCCTCCCCAGTCTTATTCTTGTCCAATTAGGGTTTTAAGCCAATCTTGTGCATCCAATATGTGTGTTTGTGTCATTTGATGAACATTTAGCTCATTTTCGTCCTCCCAAGGCTTATTCTTGTCCAATTAGGGTTTTAAGCAATCTTGTGCATCCAATAAGTTCATTTGTTTCATTGAATTAAGATTTAAGTCATTTTCGTCCTCCCTAGTCTTATTCTTGTCCACTTAGGGTTTATAACCAATCCTGTGCATCCAATAGGTGTGTTTGTGTCATTGGATGAACATTTAGGTCATTTTCGTCCTCCTTAGGCTAATTCTTGTCCAATTAGGGTTTTTATCCAATCTTGTGCATCCAATAGGTGTGATTGTGTCATTGGATGAACATTTAGGTCATTTACGTCCTCCCTAGGCTTATTCTTGTCCAATTAGGGTTTTTAACCAATCTTGTGCATCCAATAAGTTCATTTGTGTCATTGGATGAACATTTAGGTCATTTTCGTCCACCCTAGGCTTATTCTTGTCCAATTAGGGTTTTTAACCAATCTTGTGCATCCAATAAGTTCATGTGTGTCATTGGATGAACATTTAGGTCATTTTCGTCCTCCCAAGGCTTATTCTTGTCCAATTAGGGTTTGTAACCAATCTTGTGCATCCAATAGGTGTGTTTGTGTCATTGGATGAACATTTAGGTCATTTTCGTTCATTCTAGGCTTATTCTTGTCCAATTAGGGTTTCTAACCAATCTTGTGCATCCAATAGGTGTGTTTGTGTCATTGGATGAACATTTAGGTCATTTTCGTCCTCCCTAGGCTTATTCTTGTCCAATTAGGGTTTTTAACCAATCTTGTGCATCCAATAAGTTCATTTGTGTCATTGGATGAACATTTAGGTCATTTTCGTCCACCCTAGGCTTATTCTTGTCCAATTAGGGTTTTTAACCAATCTTGTGCATCCAATAAGTTCATTTGTGTCATTGGATAAACATTTAGGTCATTTTTGACCTCCCTAGGCTTATTCTTGTCCAGTTAGGGTTTTTAACCATTCTTGTGCATCCAATAGGCGTATTTGTGTCATTGGATGAACATTTTGGTCATTTTCGTCTTCCCAAGGCTTATTCTTGTCCAATTAGGGTTTTTAACCAATCTTGTGCATCCAATAAGTTCATTTGTGTCATTGGATGAACATTTAGGTCATTTTCGTCCTCCCTAGGCTTATTCTTGTCCAATTAGGGTTTTTAAGCAATCTTGTGCATCCAATAAGTTCATTTGTGTCATTGGATGAACATTTAGGTCATTTTCGTCCTCCCTAGGCTTATTCTTGTCCAATTAGTGTTTTTAAGCAATCTTGTGCATCCAATAAGTTCATTTGTGTCATTGGATGAACATTTAGGTCATTTTCGTCCTCCCTAGGTTTATTCTTGTTCAATTAGGGTTTCTCACCAATCTTGTGCATCCAATAGGTGTGTTTGTGTCATTGGATGAACATTTAGGTCATTTTCGTCCTCCCTAGTCTTATTCTTGTCCAATTAGGGTTTTAAGCAATCTTGTGCATCCAATAAGTTCATTTGTGTCATTGGACGAACATTTAGGTCATTTTCGTCCTCCCTAGGCTTTTTCTTGTCCAATTAGGGTTTTTATGCAATCTTGTGCATCCAATAAGTTCATTTGTGTCATTGGATGAACATTTAGGTCATTTTCGTCCTCCCTAGGTTTATTCTTGTCCAATTAGGGTTTTTAAGCAATCTTGTGCATCCAATAAGTTCATTTGTGTCATTGGATGAATATTTAGGTCATTTTCGTCCTCCCTAGGCTTATTCTTGTTCAATTAGGGTTTCTAACCAATCTTGTGCATCCAATAGGTGTGTTTGTGTCATTGGATGAACATTTAGGTCATTTTCGTCCTCCCTAGTCTTATTCTTGTCCAATTAGGGTTTTAAGAATCTTGTGCATCCAATAAGTTCATTTGTGTCATTGGATGAACATTTAGGTTATTTTCGTCCTCACTAGGCTTAGTTTTGTGCAATTAGGGTTTTTAACCAATCTTGTGCATCCAATAGGTGTGTTTGTGTCATTAGATGAACATTTAGGTCATTTTCATCCTCCCTAATCTTATCCTTGTCCAATTAGGGTTTAAAGCAATCTTGTGCATCCAATAAGTTCATTTGTGTCATTGGATTAAGATTTAAGTCATTTTCGTCCTCCCTAGGCTTATTCTTGTTCAATTAGGGTTTCTAACCAATCTTGTGCATCCAATAGGTGTGTTTGTGTCATTGGATGAACATTTAGGTCATTTTCGTCCTCCCCAGTCTTATTCTTGTCCAATTAGGGTTTTAAGCAATCTTGTGCATCCAATAAGTTCATTTGTGTCATTGGATGAACATTTAGGTTATTTTCGTCCTCACTAGGCTTAGTTTTGTGCAATTAGGGTTTTTAACCAATCTTGTGCATCCAATAGGTGTGTTTGTGTCATTAGATGAACATTTAGGTCATTTGCATCCTCCCTACGCTAATTCTTGTCCAATTAGGGTTTTTAACCAATCTTGTGCATCCAATAAGTTCATTTGTGTCATTGGATGAACATTTAGGTCATTTTCGTCCACCCTAGGCTTATTCTTGTCCAATTAGGGTTTTTAACCAATCTTGTCCATCCAATAAGTTCATTTGTGTCATTGGATGAACATTTAGGTCATTTTCGTCCTCCCAAGGCTTATTCTTGTCCAATTAGGGTTTTTAACCAATCTTGTGCATCCAATAAGTTCATTTGTGTCATTGGATGAACATTTAGGTCTATTTCGTCCTCCCTAGGCTTATTCTTGTTCAATTAGGGTTTCTAACCAATCTAGTGCATCCAATAGGTGTGTTTGTGTCATTGGATGAACATTTAGGTCATTTTCGTCCTCCCTAGTCTTATTCTTGTCCAATTAGGGTTTTAAGCAATCTTGTGCATCCAATAAGTTCATTTGTGTCATTGGATGAATATTTAGGTCATTTTCGTCCTCCCTAGGCTTATTCTTGTCCAATTAGGGTTTCTATCCAATCTTGTGCATCCAATAGGTGTGTTTGTGTCATTGGATGAACATTTAGGTCATTTTCGTCCTCCCTAGGCTTATTCTTGTCCAATTAGGGTTTTTAACCAATCTTGTGCATCCAATAAGTTCATTTGTGTCATTGGATGAACATTTAGGTCATTTTCGTCCTCCCAAGGCTTATTCCTGTCCAATTAGGGTTTCTAACCAATCTTGTCCATCCAATAGGTGTGTTTGTGTCATTGGATGAACATTTAGGTCATTTTCGTCCTCCCTAGGCTTATTCTTGTCCAATTAGGGTTTTTAACCAATCTTATGCCTCCAATAAGTTCATTTGTGTCATTGGATTAACATTTAGGTCATTTTCGTCCTTCCTAGGCTTATTCTTGACCAATTAGGGTTTTTAACCAATCTTGTGCATCAAATAAGTTCATTTGTGTCATTGGATGAACATTTAGGTCATTTTCGTCCTCCCTATGCTTATTCTTGTCCAATTAGGGTTTTTAACCAATCTTGTGCATCCAATAGGTGTGTTTGTGTCATTGGATGAACATTTAGGTCATTTTCGTCCTCCCTAAGCTTATTCTTGTCCAATTAGGGATTTTAACCAATCTTGTGCATCCAATAAGTTCATTTGTGTCATTGGGTGAACATTTGGGTCATTTTCGTCCTCCCTAGGCTTATTCTTGTCCAATTAGGGTTTCTAACCAATCTTGTGCATCCAATAGGTGTGTTTAATCATTTGATGAACATTTAGGTTATTTTCGTCCTCCCTAGGCTTATTCTTGTCCAATTAGGGTTTCTAACCAATCTTGTGCATCCAATAGGTGTGTTTGTGTCATTGGATGAACATTTAGGTCATTTTCGTCCTCCCTAGGCTTATTCTTGTCCAATTAGGGTTTTTAACCAGTCTTGTGCATCCAATAAGTTCATTTGTGTCATTGGATGAACATTTAGGTCATTTTCGTCCTTCCTAGGCTTATTCTTGTCCAATTAGGGTTTCTAACCAATCTTGTGCATCCAATAGGTGTGTTTGTGTCATTGGATGAACATTTAGGTCATTTTCGTCCTCCCTAGGCTTATTCTTGTCCAATTAGGGTTTTTAACCAATCTTGTGCATCCAATAAGTTCATTTGTGTCATTGGATGAACATTTAGGTCATTTTCGTCCTCCCTAGGCTTATTCTTGTCCAATTAGGGTTGTTAACCAATCTTGTGCATCCAATAGGTGTGTTTGTGTCATTGGATGAACATTTAGGTCATTTTCGTCCTCCCTAGGCTTATTCTTGTCCAATTAGGGTTTTTAACCAATCTTGTGCATCCAATAAGTTCATTTGTGTCATTGGGTGAGCATTTAGGTCATTTTCGTCCTCCATAGGCTTATTCTTGTCCAATTAGGGTTTCTAACCAATCTTGTGCATCCAATAGGTGTGTTTGTGTCATTGGATGAACATTTAGGTCATTTTCGTCCTCCCTAGTCTTATTCTTGTCCAATTAGGGTTTTCAGCAATCTTGTACATCCAATAAGTTCATTTGTGTCATTGGATGAATATTTAGGTCATTTTCATCCTCCCTAGGCATATTCTTGTCCAATTAGGGTTTCTAACCAATCTTGTGCATCCAATAGGTGTGTTTGTGTCATTGGATGAACATTTAGGTCATTTTCGTCCTCCCTAGTCTTATTCTTGTCCAATTAGGGTTTTAAGCAATCTTGTGCATCCAATAAGTTCATTTGTGTCATTGGATGAATAGTTAAGCCATTTTCGTCCTCCCTAGGCTTATTCTTGTCCAATTAGGGTTTCTAACCAATCTTGTGCATCCAATAGGTGTGTTTGTGTCATTGGATGAACATTTAGGTCATTTTCGTCCTCCCTAGTCTTATTCTTGTCCAATTAGGGTTTTAAGCAATCTTGTGCATCCAATAAGTTCATTTGTGTCATTGGATTAACATTTAGGTCATTTTCGTCCACCCTATGCTTATTCTTGTCCAATTAGGGTTTTTAACCAATCATGTGCATCCAATAAGTTCATTTGTGTCATTGGATGAACATTTAGGTTATTTTCGTCCTCCCTAGTCTTATTCTTGTCCAATTAGGGTTTTAAGCAATCTTGTGCATCCAATAAGTTCATTTGTGTCATTGGATGAATAGTTAGGTCATTTTCGTCCTCCATAGGCTTATTCTTGTCAAATTAGGGTTTCTAACCAATCGTGTGCATCCAATAGGTGTGTTTGTGTCATTGGATGAACATTTAGGTCATTTTCGTCCTCCCTCGACTTATTCTTGTCCAATTAGGGTTTTTAACCAATCTTGTTCATCCAATAAGTTCATTTGTGTCATTGGATTAACATTTAGGTCATTTTCGTCCTTCCTAGGCTTATTCTTGTCCAATTAGGATTTCTAACCAATCTTGTGCATCCAATAGGTGTGTTTGTGTCATTGGATGAACATTTAGGTCATTTTCGTCCTCCCTAGGCTTATTCTTGTCCAATTAGGGTTTTTAACCAATCTTGTGCATCCAATAAGTTCATTTGTGTCATTGGATTAACATTTAGGTCATTTTCGTCCTACCTAGGCTTATTCTTGTCCAATTAGGGTTTCTAACCAATCTTGTGCAACCAATAGGTGTGTTTGTGTCATTGGATGAACATTTAGGTCATTTTCGTCATCCCTATGCTTATTCTTTTCCAATTAGGGTTTTTAACCAATCTTGTGCATCCAATAAGTTCATTTGTGTCATTGGATGAACATTTAGGTCATTTTCGTCCTCCCAAGGCTTATTCTTGTCCAATTAGGGTTTCTAACCAATCTTGTGCATCCAATAGGTGTGTTTGTGTCATTGGATGAACATTTAGGTCATTTTCGTCCTCCCTAGTCTTATTCTTGTCCAATTAGGGTTTTAAGCAATCTTGTGCATCCAATAAGTTCATTTGTGCCATTGGATGAACATTTAGGTTATTTTCGTCCTCACTAGGCTTAGTTTTGTGCAATTAGGGTTTTTAACCAATTTTGTGCATCCAATAGGTGTGTTTGTGTCATTAGATGAACATTTAGGTCATTTTCATCCTCCCTAGGCTTATTGTTGTCCAATTAGGGTTTTTAACCAATCTTGTGCATCCAATAGGTGTGTTTGTGTCATTTGATGAACATTTATGTCATTCTCATCCTCCCTAGTCTTATTCTTGTCCAATTAGGGTTTAAAGCAATCTTGTGCATCCAATAAGTTCATTTGTGTCATTGGATTAAGATTTAAGTCATTTTCGTCCTCCCTAGTCTTATTCTTGTTCAATTAGGGTTTCTAACCAATCTTGTGCATCCAATAGGTGTGTTTGTGTCATTGGATGAACATTTAGGTCATTTTCGTCCTCCCTAGGCTTATTCTTGTCCAATTAGGGTTTTTAACCAATCTTGTGCATCCAATAAGTTCATTTGTGTCATTGGATGAACATTTAGGTCATTTTCGTCCTCCCTAGGCTTATTCTTGTCCAATTAGTGTTTTTAAGCAATCTTGTGCATCCAATAAGTTCATTTGTGTCATTGGATGAACATTTAGGTCATTTTCGTCCTCCCTAGGCTTATTCTTGTTCAATTAGGGTTTCTAACCAATCTTGTGCATCCAATAGGTGTGTTTGTGTCATTGGATGAACATTTAGGTCATTTTCGTCCTCCCTAGTCTTATTCTTGTCCAATTAGGGTTTTAAGCAATCTTGTGCATCCAATAAGTTCATTTGTGCCATTGGATGAACCTTTAGGTTATTTTCGTCCTCACTAGGCTTAGTTTTGTGCAATTAGGGTTTTTAACCAATTTTGTGCATCCAATAGGTGTGTTTGTGTCATTAGATGAACATTTAGGTCATTTTCATCCTCCCTAGGCTTATTGTTGTCCAATTAGGGTTTTTAACCAATCTTTTGCATCCAATAGGTGTGTTTGTGTCATTTGATGAACATTTATGTCATTCTCATCCTCCCTAGTCTTATTCTTGTCCAATTAGGGTTTAAAGCAATCTTGTGCATCCAATAAGTTCATTTGTGTCATTGGATTAAGATTTAAGTCATTTTCGTCCTCCCTAGGCTTATTCTTGTTCAATTAGGGTTTCTAACCAATCTTGTGCATCCAATAGGTGTGTTTGTGTCATTGGATGAACATTTAGGTCATTTTCGTCCTCCCTAGGCTTATTCTTGTCCAATTAGGGTTTTTAACCAATCTTGTGCATCCAATAAGTTCATTTGTGTCATTGGATGAACATTTAGGTCATTTTCGTCCTCCCAAGGCGTATTGTTGTCCAATTAGGGTTTCTAACCAATCTTGTGCATCCAATAGGTGTGTTTGTGTCATTGGATGAACATTTAGGTCATTTTCGTCCTCCCTAGTCTTATTCTTGTCCAATTAGGGTTTTAAGCAATCTTGTGCATCCAATAAGTTCATTTGTGTCATTGGATGAATATTTAGGTCATTTTCGTCCTCCCTAGGCTTATTCTTGTCCAATTAGGGTTTCTAACCAATCTTGTGCATCTAATAGGTGTGTTTGTGTCATTGGATGAACATTTAGGTTATTTTCGTCCTCCCAATGCTTATTCTTGTCCAATTAGGGTTTTTAACCAATCTTGTGCATCCAATAGGTGTGTTTGTGTCATTGGATGAACATTTAGGTCATTTTCGTCCTCCCTAGGCTTATTCTTGTCCAATTAGGGTTTTTAACCAATCTTGTGCATCCAATAAGTTCATTTGTGTCATTGGATTAACATTTAGGTCATTTTCGTCCTCCCTAGGCTTATTCTTGTAGAATTAGGGTTTTTAACCAATCTTGTGCATCCAATAAGTTCATTTGTGTCATTGGATGAACATTTAGGTCATTTTCGTCCACCCTAGCCTTATTCTTGTCCAATTAGGGTTTTTAAGCAATCTTGTGCGTCCAATAAGTTCATTTGTGTCATTGGATGAACATTTAGGTCATTTTTGTCCTCCCTAGGGTTATTCTTGTCCAATTAGGGTTTCTAACCAATCTTGTGCATCCAATAGGTGTGTTTGTGTCATTGGATGAACATTTAGGTCATTTTCGTCCTCCCTAGTCTTATTCTTGTCGAATTAGGGTTTTAAGCCAATCTTGTACATCCAATAGGTGTGTTTGTGTCATTGGATGAACATTTAGGTCATTTTCGTCCTCCCTAGTCTTACTCTTGTCCAATTAGGGATTTAAGCAATCTTGTGCATCCAATAGGTGTGTTTGTATCATTGGATGAACATTTAGGTCATTTTCGTCCTCCCTAGTCTTATTCTTGTCCAATTATGGTTTTAAGCAATCTTGTGCATCCAATAAGTTCATTTGTGTCATTGGATGAACATTTAGGTCATTTTCGTCCTCCCTAGGCTTATTTTTGTGCAATTAGGGTTTTTAACCAATCTTGTGCATCCAATAGGTGTGTTTGTGTCATTAGATGAATATTTAGGTCATTTTCATCCTCCCTAGGCTTATTGTTGTCCAATTAGGGTTTTTAACCTATCTTTTGCATCCAATAGGTGTGTTTGTGATATTGGATGAACATTTAGGTCATTTTCGTCCTCCCTAGTCTTATTTTTGTCCAATTAGGGTTTTAAGCCAATCTTGTGCATCCAATAGGTGTGTTTGTGTTATTTGATGAACATTTAGGTCATTTTCGTCCTCCCTATGCTTATTCTTGTCCAATTAGGGTTTTAAGCAATCTTGTGCATCCAATAAGTTCATTTGTGTCATTGGATTAACATTTAAGTAGTTTTCGTCCTCCGTAGGCTTATTCTTGTCCAATTAGGGTTTTTAACCAAAGTTGTGCATCCAATAGGTGTGTTTGTGTCATTGGATGAACATTTAGGTCATTTTCTTCCTCCCTAGGCTTATTTTTGTGCAATTAGGGTTTTTAACCATTCTTGTGCATCCAATAGGTGTGTTTGTGTCATTAGATGAATATTTAGGTCATTTTCATCCTCCCTAGGCTTATTGTTGTCCAATTAGGGTTTTTAACCTATCTTGTGCATCCAATAGGTGTGTTTGTGATATTGGATGAACATTTAGGTCATTTTCGTCCTCCCTAGTCTTATTTTTGTCCAATTAGGGTTTTAAGCCAATCTTGTGCATCCAATAGGTGTGTTTGTGTTATTTGATGAACATTTAGGTCATTTTCGTCCTCCCTAGTCTTATTCTTGTCCAATTAGGGTTTTAAGCCAATCTTGTGCATCCAATAGGTGTGTTTGTGTTATTTGATGAACATTTAGGTCATTTTCATCCTCCCTAGGCTTATTGTTGTCCAATTAGGGTTTTTAACCAATCTTGTGCATCCAATAGGTGTGTTTGTGTCATTGGATGAACATTTAGGTGATTTTCGTCCTCCGTAGTCTTATTCTTGTCCAATTAGGGTTTTAAGCAATCTTGTGCATCCAATAAGTTCATTTGTGTCATTGGATGAATATTTAGGTCATTTTCGTCCTCCCTAGGCTTATTCTTGTCCAATTAGGGTTTTAAGCAATCTTGTGCATCCAATAAGTTCATTTGTGTCATTGGATGAATATTTAGGTCATTTTCATCCTCCCTAGGCTTATTCTTGTCCAATTAGGGTTTCTAACCAATCTTGTGCATCCAATAGGTGTGCTTGTGTCATTGGATGAACATTTAGGTCATTTTCGTCCTACCTAGTCTTATTCTTGTCCAATTAGGGTTTTTAACCAATCTTGTGCATCCAATAAGTTCATTTGTGTCATTGGATGAACATTTAGGTCATTTTCGTCCTCCCCAGTCTTATTCTTGTCCAATTAGGGTTTTTAACCAATCTTGTGCATCCAATAAGTTCATTTGTGTCATTGGATGAACATTTAGGTCATTTTCGTCCTCCCTAGGCTTATTCTTGTCCAATTAGGGTTTTTAACCAATCTTGTGCATCCAATAAGTTCATTTGTGTCATTGGATGAACATTTAGGTCATTTTCGTCCTCCCTAGGCTTATTCTTGTCCAATTAGGGTTTTTAACCAATCTTGTGCATCCAATAGGTGTGTTTGTGTCATTGGACGAACATTTAGGTCATTTTCGTCCTCCCTAGGCTTATTCTTGTCCAGTTAGGGTTTTTAACCAATCTTGTGCGTCCAATAAGTTCATTTGTGTCATTGGATGAACATTTAGGTCATTTTCGTCCTCCCTAGGCTTATTCTTGTCTAATTAGGGTTTTTAACCAATCTTGTGCATCCAATAAGTTCATTTGTGTCATTGGATGAACATTTAGGTCATTTTCGTCCTTCCTAGCCTTATTCTTGTCCATTTAGGGTTTTTAACCAATCTTGTGCATCCAATAAGTTCATTTGTGTCATTGGATGAACATTTAGGTCATTTTCGTCCTCCCTAGGCTTATTCTTGTCCAATTAGGGTTTTTAACCAATCTTGTGCATCCAATAAGTTCATTTGTGTCATTGGATGAACATTTAGGTCATTTTCGTCCTTCCTAGGCTTATTCTTGTCCAATTAGAGTTTTTAACCAATCTTGTGCATCCAATAGGTGTGTTTGTGTCATTGGATGAACATTTAGGTCATTTTCGTCCTCCCTAGGCTTATTCTTGTCCAATTAGGGTTTTTAACCAATCTTGTGCATCCAATAAGTTCATTTGTGTCATTGGATGAACATTTAGGTCATTTTCGTCCTCCCTAGGCTTATTCTTGTCCAATTAGGGTTTTTAACCAATCTTGTGCATCCAATAAGTTCATTTGTGTCATTGGATGAACATTTAGGTCATTTTCGTCCTCCCTAGGCTTATTCTTGTCCAATTAGGCTTTTTAGCCAATCTTGTGCATCTAATAAGTTCATTTGTGTCATTGGAGGAACATTTAGGTCATTTTCGTCCTCCTTAGGCTTATTCTTGTCCAATTAGGGTTTTTAACCAATCTTGTGCATCCAATAAGTTCATTTGTGTCATTGGATGAACATTTAGGTCATTTTCGTCCTCCCTAGGCATATTCTTGTCCAATTAGGGTTTTTAATCAATCTTGTGCATCCAATAGGTGTCTTTGTGTCATTGGATGAACATTTAGGTCATTTTCGTCCTCCCTAGGCTTATTCTTGTCCAATTAGGGTTTTTAAGCAATCTTGTGCATCCAATAAGTTCATTTGTGTCATTGGATGAACATTTAGGTCATTTTCGTCCTCCCTAGGCTTATTCTTGTCCAATTAGGGTTTTTAACCAATCTTGTGCATCCAATAAGTTCATTTGTGTCATTGGATGAACATTTAGGTCATTTTCGTCCTCCCTAGGCTTATTCTTGTCCAATTAGTGTTTTTAACCAATCTTGTGCATCCAATAGGTCTGTTTGTGTCATTGGATGAACATTTAGGTCAGTTTCGTCCTCCCTAGGCTTATTCTTGTCCAATTAGGGTTTCTAACGAATCTTGTGCATCCAATAGGTGTATTTGTGTCATTGGATGGACATTTAGGTCATTTTCGTCCTCCCTAGGCTTATTCTTGTCCAATTAGGGTTTTTAACCAATCTTGTGCATCCAATAGGTGTGTTTGTGTCATTGGATGAACATTTAGGTCATTTTCGTCCTCCCTAGGCTTATTCTTGTCCAATTAGGGTTTTTAACCAATCTTGTGCATCCAATAAGTTCATTTGTGTCATTGGATGAACATTTAGGTCATTTACGTTCTCCCTAGGCTTATTCTTGTCCAATTAGGGTTTTAAGCAATCCTGTGCATCCAATAGGTGTGTTTGTGTCATTGGACGAAGATTTAAGTCATTTTCGTCCTCCCTAGTCTTATTCTTGTCGAATTAGGGTTTTTATGCAATCTTGTCAGTCCAATAGGTGTGTTTGTGTCATAGGACGAACATTTAGGTCATTTTCGTCCTCCCTAAGCTTATTCTTGTCCAATTAGTGTTTTTAACCAATCTTGTGCATCCAATAAGTTCATTTGTGTCATTGGATGAACATTTAGGTCATTTTCGTCCTCCCTAGTCTTATTCTTTTCCAATTAGGGTTTTTATGCAATCTTGTGCATCCAATAGGTGTGTTTGTGTCATTGGAGGAACATTTAGGTCATTTTCGTCCTCCCTAGTCTTATTCTTGTCCAATTAGGGTTTTTATGCAATCTTGTGCATCCAATAGGTGTCTTTGTGTCATTCGACGAACATTTAGGTCATTTTCGTCCTCCCTAGGCTTATTCTTGTCCAATTAGGGTTTTTAACCAATCTTGTGCATCCAATAAGTTCATTTGTGTCATTGGATGAACATTTAGGTCATTTTCGTCCTCCCTAGTCTTATTCTTGTCAGATTAGGGTTTTTATGCAATCTTGTGCATCCAATATGTGTGTTTGTGTCATTGGATGAACATTTAGGTCATTTTCGTCCTCCCTAGGCTTATTCTTGTCCAATTAGGGTTTTTAACCAATCTTGTGCATCCAATAAGTTCATTTGTGTCATTGGATGAACATTTAGGTCATTTTCGTCCTCCCTAGTCTTATTCTTGTCCAATTGGGGTTTTTATGCAATCTTATGCATCCAATATGTGTGTTTGTGTCATTGGACGAACATTTAGGTCATTTTCGTCCTCCCTAGGCTTATTCTTGTCCAATTAGGGTTTTTAACCAATCTTGTGCATCCAATAAGTTCATTTGTGTCATTGGATGAACATTTTGGTAATTTTCGTCCTCCCTAGGCTTATTCTTGTCCAATTCGGGTTTTTAACCAATCTTGTGCATCCAATAAGTTCATTTGTGTCATTGGATGAACATTTAGGTCATTTTCGTCCTCCCTAGGCTTATTCTTGTCCAATTAGGGTTTTTAACCAATCTTGTGCATCCAATAAGTTCATTTGTGTCATTGGATGAACATTTAGGTCATTTTCGTTCTCCATAGGCGTATTCTTGTCCAATTAGGGTTTCTAACCAATCTTGTGCATCCAATAAGTTCATTTGTGACATTGGATGAACATTTAGGTCATTTTCGTCCTCCCTAGGCTTATTCTTGTCCAATTAGGGTTTTTAACCAATCTTGTGCATCCAATAGGTGTGTTTGTGTCATTGGATGAACATTTAGGTCATTTTCGTCCTCCCTAGGCTTATTCTTGTCCAATTAGGGTTTTTAACCAATCTTGTGCATCCAATAAGTTCATTTGTGTCATTGGATTAACATTTAGGTCATTTTCGTCCTCTGTAGGCTTATTCTTGTCCAATTAGGGTTTTTAACCAATCTTATGCATCCAATAGGTGTGTTTGTGTCATTGGATGAACATTTAGGTCATTTTCGTCCTCCCTAGGCTTATTCTTGTCCAATTAGGGTTTTTAACCAATCTTGTGCATCCAATAAGTTCATTTGTGTCATTGGATTAACATTTAGGTCATTTTCGTCCTCCCTAGGCTTATTCTTGTCCAATTAGGGTTTTTAACCAATTTTGTGCATCCAATAGGTGTGTATGTTTCATTGGATGAACATTTAGGTCATTTTCGTCCTCCCTAGGCTTATTCTTGTCCAATTAGGGTTTTTAACCAATCTTGTGCATCCAATAAGTTCATTTGTGTCATTGGATGAACATTTAGGTCATTTTCGTCCTCCCTAGGCTTATTCTTGTCCAATTAGGGTTTTTAACCAATCTTGTGCATCCAATAGGTGTGTTTGTGTCATTGGATGAACATTTAGGTCATTTTCGTCCTCCCTAGGCTTATTCTTGTCCAATTAGGGTTATTAACCAATCTTGTGCATCCAATAAGTTCATTTGTGTCATTGGGTGAACATTTAGGTCATTTTCGTCCTCCCTAGGCTTATTCTTGTCCAATTAGGGTTTCTAACCAATCTTGTGCATCCAATAGGTGTGTTTGTGTCATTGGATGAACATTTAGGTCATTTTCGTCCTCCCTAGGCTTATTCTTTTCCAATTAGGGTTTTTAACCAATCTTGTGCATCCAATAATTTCATTTGTGTCATTGGATGAATAGTTAGGTCATTTTCGTCCTCCCTAGGCTTATTCTTGTCAAATTAGGGTTTCTAACCAATCGTGTGCATCCAATAGGTGTGTTTGTGTCATTGGATGAACATTTAGGTCATTTTCGTCCTCCCTAGGCTTATTCTTTTCCAATTAGGGTTTTTAACCAATCTTGTGCATCCAATAAGTTCATTTGTGTCATTGGATGAATAGTTAGGTCATTTTCGTCCTCCCTAGGCTTATTCTTGTCAAATTATGGTTTCTAACCAATCGTGTGCATCCAATAAGTGTGTTTGTGTCATTGGATGAACATTTAGGTCATTTTCGTCCTCCCTTGGCTTATTCTTGTCCCATTAGGGTTTTTAACCAATCTTGTGCATCCAATAAGTTCAATTGTGTCATTGGATGAACATTTAGGTCATTTTCGTCCTCCCTTGGCTTATTCTTGTCCAGTTAGGGTTTTTAACCAATCTTGTGCATCCAATAGGTGTGTTTGTGTCATTGGATGAACATTTAGGTCATTTTCGTCCTCCCTAGGCTTATTCTTGTCCAATTAGGGTTTTTAACCAATCTTGTGCATCCAATAAGTTCATTTGTGTCATTGGATTAACATTTAGGTCATTTTCGTCCTCCCTAGGCTTATTCTTGTCCAATTAGGGTTTCTAACCAATCTTGTGCATCCAGTAGGTGTGTTTGTGTCATTGGATGAACATTTAGGTCATTTTCGTCCTCCGTAGGCTTATTCTTGTCCAATTAGGGTTTTTAACCAATCTTGTGCATCCAATAAGTTCACTTGTGTCATTGGATGAACAGTTAGGTCATTTTCGTCCTCCCTAGACCTATTCTTATCAAATTAGGGTTTCTAACCAATCGTGTGCATCCAATAGGTGTGTTTGTGTCATTGGATGAACATTTAGGTCATTTTCGTCATCCCTAGGCTTATTCTTGTCCAATTTGGGTTTCTAACCAATCTTGTGCATCCAATAGGTGTGTTTGTGTCATTGGATGAACATTTAGGTCATTTTCGTCCTCCCTAGGCTTATTCTTGTCCAATTAGGGTTTTTAACCAATCTTGTGCATCCAATAAGTTCATTTGTGTCATTGGATTAACATTTAGGTCATTTTGGTCCTCCCTAGGCTTAATCTTCTCCAATTAGGGTTTTTAACCAATCTTGTGCATCCAATATGTTCATTTGTGTCATTGGATGAACATTTAGGTCATTTTCGTCCTCCCTATGCTTATTCTTGTCCAATTAGGGTTTCTAAACAATTTTGTGCATCCAATAGGTGTGTTTGTGTCATTGGATGAACATATAGGACATTTTCGTCCTCCCTAGGCTTATTCTTGTCCAATAAGGGTTTTTAACCAATCTTGTGCATCCAATAAGTTCATTTGTGTCATTGGATGAACATTTAGGTCATTTTCATCCTCCCTAGGCGTATTCTTGTCCAATTAGGGTTTCTAACCAATCTTGTGCATCCAATAGGTGTGTTTGTGTCATTGGATGAACATTTAGGACATTTTCATCCTCCCTAGGCTTATTCTTGTCCAATTAGGGTTTTTAACCAATCTAGTGCATCCAATAAGTTCATTTGTGTCATTGGATTAACATTTAGGTCATTTTCGTCCTCCCTAGGCTTATTCTTGTCCAATTAGGGTTTTTAACCAATCTTGTGCATCCAATAGGTGTGTTTGTGTCATTGGATGAACATTTAGGTCATTTTCGTCCTCCCTAGGCTTATTCTTGTCCAATTAGGGTTTCTAACCAATCTTGTGCATCCAATAGGTGTGTTTGTGTCATTGGATGAACATTTAGGTCATTTTCGTCCTCCCTAGTCTTATTCTTGTCCAATTAAGGTTTTAAGCAATCTTGTGCGTCCAATAAGTTCATTTGTGTCATTGGATGAATATTTAGGTCATTTTCATCCTCCCTAGGCATATTCTTGTCCAATTAGGGTTTCTAACCAATCTTGTGCATCCAATAGGTGTGTTTGTGTCATTGGATGAACATTTAGGTCATTTTCGTCCTCCCTAGTCTTATTCTTGTCCAATTAGGGTTTTAAGCAATCTTGTGCATCCAATAAGTTCATTTGTGTCATTGGATGAACATTTAGGTCATTTTCGTCCTCTCGAGGCTTATTCTTGTCCAATTAGGGTTTCTAACAAATCTTGTGCATCCAATAGGTGTGTTTGTGTCATTGGATGAACATTTAGGTCATTTTCGTCCTCCTTAGGCTTATTCCTGTCCAATTAGCGTTTTTAACCAATCTTGTGCATCCAATAGGTTTGTTTGTGTCATTTGATGAACATTTAGGTCATTTTCGTCCTCCCTAGGTTTATTCTTGTCCAATTAGGGTTTTAAGCAATCTTGTGCATCCAAAAAGTTCATTTGTGTCATTGGATGAACATTTAGGTCATTTTCGTCCTCCTTATGCTTATTGTTGTCCAATTAGGGTTTCTAACGAATCTTGTGCATCCAATAGGTGTGTTTGTGTCGTTGGATGAACATTTAGGTCATTTTCGTCCTCCCTAGGCTTATTCTTGTCCAATTAGGGTTTTTAACCAAAGTTGTGCATCCAATAGGTGTGTTTGTGTCATTGGATGAACATTTAGGTCATTTTCTTCCTCCCTAGGCTTATTCTTGTCCAATTAGGGTTTCTAACTAGTCTTGTGCATCCAATAGGTGTGTTTGTGTCATTGGATAAACATTTAGGTCATTTTCGTCCTCCCTAGTCTTATTCTTGTCCAATTAGGGTTTTAAGCAATCTTGTGCATCCAATAAGTTCATTTGTGTCATTGGATGAACATTTAGGTCATTTTCGTCCTCCCTAGGCTTATTTTTGTGCAATTAGGGTTTTTAACCAATCTTGTGCATCCAATAGGTGTGTTTGTGTCATTAGATGATCATTTAGCTCATTTTCATCCTCCCTAGGCTTATTGTTGTCCAATTAGGGTTTTTAACTAATCTTGTGCATCCAATAGGTGTGTTTGTGATATTGGATGAACATTTAGGTCATTTTCGTCCTCCCTAGTCTTATTCTTGTCCAATTAGGGTTTTAAGCCAATCTTGTGCATCCAATAGGTGTGTTTGTGTTATTTGATGAACATTTAGGTCATTTTCATCCTCCCTAGGCTTATTGTTGTCCAATTAGGGTTTTTAACCAATCTTGTGCATCCAATAGGTGTGTTTGTGTCATTGGATGAACATTTAGGTCATTTTCGTCCTCCCTAGTCTTATTCTTGTCCAATTAGGGTTTTAAGCAATCTTGTGCATCCAATAAGTTCATTTGTGTCATTGGATTTATATTTAGGTCATTTTCATCCTCCCTAGGCTTATTCTTGTCCAATTAGGGTTTCTAACCAATCTTGTGCATCCAATAGGTGTGTTTGTGTCATTGGATGAACATTTAGGTCATTTTCGTCCTCCCTAGGCTTATTCTTGTCCAATTAGGGTTTTTAACCAATCTTGTGCATCCAATAAGTTCATTTGTGTCATTGGATTAACATTTAGGTCAATTTCGTCCTTCCTAGGCTTATTCTTGTCCAATTAGGGTTTCTAACAAATCTTGTGCATCCAATAGGTGTTTTTGTGTCATTGGATGAACATTTAGGTCATTTTCGTCCTCCCTAGGCTTATTCTTGTCCAATTACGGTTTTTAACCAATCTTGTGCATCCAATAAGTTCATTTGTGTCATTGGATTAACATTTAGGTCATTTTCGTCCTTCCTAGGCTTATTCTTGTCCAATTAGGGTTTCTAACCAATCTTGTGCATCCAATAGGTGTGTTTGTGTCATTGGATGAACATTTAGGTCATTTTCGTCCTCCCTAGTCTTATTCTTGTCCAATTAGGGTTTTAAGCAATCTTGTGCATCCAATAAGTTCATTTGTGTCATTGGATGAACTTTTAGGTCATTTTCGTCCTCCCTAGGCTTATTTTTGTGCAATTAGGGTTTTTAACCAATCTTGTGCATCCAATAGGTGTGTTTGTGTCATTAGATGAACATTTAGGTCATTTTCATCCTCCCTAGGCTTAGTGTTGTCCAATTAGGGTTTTTAACCAATCTTGTGCATCCAATAGGTGTGTTTGTGATATTGGATGAACATTTAGGTCATTTTCGTCCTCCCTAGTCTTATTCTTGTCCAATTAGGGTTTTAAGCCAATCTTGTGCATCCAATAGCTGTGTTTGTGTTATTTGATGAACATTTAGGTCATTTTCATCCTCCCTAGGCTTATTGTTGTCCAATTAGGGTTTTTAACCAATCTTGTGCATCCAATAGGTGTGTTTGTGTCATTGGATGAACATTTAGGTCATTTTCGTCCTCCCTAGTCTTATTCTTGTCCAATTAGGGTTTTAAGCAATCTTGTGCGTCCAATAACTTCATTTGTGTCATCGGATTAACATTTAAGTCATTTTCGTCCTCTCTAGGCTTATTCCTGTCCAATTAGGGTTTCTAACAAATCTTGTGCATGCAAAAGGTGTGTTTGTGTCATTGGATAAACATTTAGGTCCTTTTCGTCCTCCCATGGCTTATTCTTGTCCAATTAGGGTTTTAAGCAATCTTGTGCATCCAATAAGTTCATTTGTGTCATTGGATTAACATTTGAGTCATTTTCGTCCTCCCTAGGCTTATTCTTGTCCAATTAGGGTTTTTAACCAATCTTGTGCATGCAATAGGTGTGTTTGTGTCATTGGATGAACATTTAAGTCATTTCCATCCTCCCTAGGCTTATTCTTGTCCAATTAGGGTTTCTAACGAATCTTGTGCATCTAATAGGTGTGTTTGTGTCATTGGATGAACATTTAGGTCATTTTCGTCCTCCCTAGTCTTATTCTTGTCCAATTAGGGTTTTAAGCAATCTTGTGCATCCAATAAGTTCATTTGTGTCATTGGATGAACATTGAGGTCATTTTCGTCCTCTCTAGGCTTATTCTTGTCCAATTAGGGTTTCTAACGAATCTTGTGCATCCAATAGGTGTGTTTGTGTCATTGGATGAACATTTAGGTCATTTTCGTCCTCCTTAGGCTTATTCCTGTCCAATTCGGGTTTTTAACCAATCTTGTGCATCCAATAGGTTTGTTTGTGTCATTTGATGAACATTTAGGTCATTTTCGTCCTCCCTAGGTTTATTCTTGTCCAATTAGGGTTTTAAGCAATCTTGTGCATCCAAAAAGTTCATTTGTGTCATTGGATGAACATTTAGGTCATTTTCGTCCTCCTTAGGCTTATTGTTGTCCAATTAGGGTTTCTAACGAATCTTGTGCATCCAATAGGTGTGTTTGTGTCGTTGGATGAACATTTAGGTCATTTTCGTCCTCCCTAGGCTTATTCTTGTCCAATTAGGGTTTTTAACCAATCTTGTACATCCAATAGATGTGTTTGTGTCATTTGATGAACATTTAGGTCATTTTCGTCCTCCCTAGGCTTATTCTTGTCCAGTTAGGATTTTTAACCAATCTTGTGCATCCAATAGGTGTGTTTGTGTCATTGGATGAACATTTAGGTTATTTTCGTCCTCCCTAGGCTTATTCTTGTCCAATTAGGGTTTTTAACCAATCTTGTGCATCCAATAGGTGTGTTTGTGTCATTGGATGAACATTTAGGTCATTTTCGTCCTCCCTAGGCTTATTCTTGTCCAATTAGGGTTTTTAACCAATCTTGTGCATCCAATAAGTTCATTTGTGTCATTGGATGAACATTTAGGTCATTTTCGTCCTCCCAAGGCTTATTCTTGTCCAATTACGGTTTCTAACCAATCTTGTGCATCCAATAGGTGTGTTTGTGTCATTGGATGAACATTTAGGTCATTTTCGTCCTCCCTAGGCTTATTCTTGTCCAATTAGGGTTTTTAACCAATCTTGTGCATCCAATAAGTTCATTTGTGTCATTGGATGAATAGTTAGGTCATTTTCGTCCTCCCTAGGCTTATTCTTGTCCAATTAGGGTTTCTAACCAATCTTGTGCATCCAATAGGTGTGTTTGTGTCATTGGATGAACATTTAGGTCATATTCGTCCTCCCTAGGCTTATTCTTGTCCAATTAGGGTTTTTAACCAATCTTGTGCATCCAATAAGTTCATTTGTGTCATTGGATAAACATTTAGGTCATTTTCGTCCACCCTAGGCTTATTCTTGTCCAATTAGGGTTTTTAACCAATCTTGTGCATCCAATAAGTTCATTTGTGTTATTGGATGAACATTTAGGTTATTTTCGTCCTCCCTAGGCTTATTCTTGTCCAATGAGCGTTTTTAACCAATCTTGTGCATCCAATAGGTGTGTTTGTGTCATTGGATGAACATTTAGGTCATTTTCGTCCTTCCTAGGCTTATTCTTGTCCAATTAGGGTTTTTAACCAATCTTGTGCATCCAATAGGTGTGTTTGTGTCATTGGATGAACATTTAGGTCATTTTCGTCCTCCCTAGGCTTATTCTTGTCCAATTAGGGTTTTTAACCAATCTTGTGCATCCAATAAGTTCATTTGTGTCATTGGATGAACATTTAGGTCATTTTCGTCCTCCAAAGGCTTATTCTTGTCCAATTAGGGTTTTTAACCAATCTTGTGCATCCAATAGGTGTGTTTGTGTCATTGGATGAACATTTAGGTCATTTTCGTCCTCCCTAGGCTTATTCTTGTCCAATTAGGGTTTTTAACCCATCTTGTGCATCCAATAAGTTCATTTGTGTCATTGGATGAACATTTAGGTCATTTTCGTCCTCCCTAGGCTTATTCTTGTCCAATTAGGGTTTTTAACCAATCTTGTGCATCCAATAAGTTCATTTGTGTCGTTGGTTGAACATTTAGGTCATTTTCGTCCTCCCTAGGCTTATTCTTGTCCAATTAGGGTTTTTAACCAATCTTGTGCATCCAATAAGTTCATTTGTGTCATTGGATGAACATTTAGGTCATTTTCGTCCACCCTAGCCTTATTCTTGTCCAATTAGGGTTTTTAAGCATCCTTGTGCGTCCAATAAGTTCATTTGTGTCATTGGATGAACATTTAGGTCATTTTTGTCCTCCCTAGGGTTATTCTTGTCCAATTAGGGTTTCTAACCAATCTTGTGCATCCAATAGGTGTGTTTGTGTCATTGGATGAACATTTAGGTCATTTTCTTCCTCCCTAGGCTTATTCTTGTCCAATTAGGGTTTTTAACCAATCTTGTGCATCCAATAGGTGTGTTTGTGTCATTGGATGAACATTTAGGTCATTTTCGTCCTCCCTAAGCTTATTCTTGTCTAATTAGGGTTTTTAAGCAATCTTGTGCATCCAATAAGTTCATTTGTGTTATTGGATGAACATTTAGGTCATTTTCGACCTCCCTTGGCTTATTCTTGTCCAATTAGGGTTTCTAACCAATCTTGTGCATCCAATAGGTGTATTTGTGTCATTGGATGAACATTTAGGTCATTTTCTTCCTCCCTAGGCTTATTCTTGTCCAATTAGGGTTTTTAACCAATCTTGTGCATCCAATAGGTGTGTTTGTGTCATTGGATGAACATTTAGGTCATTTTCGTCCTCCCTAGGCTTATTCTTGTCCAATTAGGGTTTTTAACCAATCTTGTGCATCCAATAAGTTCCTTTGTGTCATTGGATAAACATTTAGGTCATTTTCGTCCACCCTAGGCTTATTCTTGTCCAATTAGGGTTTTTAACCAATCTTGTGCATCCAATAGGTGTGTTTGTGTCATTGGATGAACATTTAGGTCATTTTCGTCCTCCCTAGGCTTATTCTTGTCCAATTAGGGTTTTTAAGCAATCTTGTGCATCCAATAAGTTCATTTGTGTCATTGCATGAACATTTAGGTCATTTTCGTCCTCCCTAGGCTTATTTTCGTGCAATTAGGGTTTTTACCCAATCTTGTGCATCCAATAGGTGTGTTTGTGTCATAAAATGAACATTTAGGTCATTTTCATCCTCCCTAGGCTTATTGTTGTCCAATTAGTGTTTTTAACCAATCTTGTGCATCCAATAGGTGTGTTTGTGTCATTGGATGAACATTTAGGTCATTTTCGTCTTCCCTAGTCTTATTCTTGTCCAATTAGGGTTTTAAGCCAATCTTGTGCATCCAATAGGTGTGTTTGTGTCATTTGATGAACATTTAGGTCATTTTCGTCCTCCCAATGCTTATTCTTATCCAATTAGGGTTTTAAGCAATCTTGTGCATCCAATAAGTTCATTTGTGTCATTGGATTAAGATTTAAGTCATTTTCGTCATCCCTAGGCATATTCTTGTCCAGTTAGGGTTTTTAACCAATCTTGTGCATCCAATAGGTGTGTTTGTGTCATTGGATGAACATTTAGGTCATTTTCGTCCTCCCTAGGCTTATTCTTGTCCAATTAGGGTTTTTAACCAATCTTGTGCATCCAATAGGTGTGTTTGTGTCATTTGATGAACATTTAGGTCATTTTCGTCCTCCCAAGGCTTATTCTTGTCCAATTAGGGTTTTAAGCAATCTTGTGCATCCAATAAGTTCATTTGTGTCATTGGATGAACATTTAGGTCATTTTCGTCCTCCCTAGGCTTATTTTTGTGCAATTAGGGTTTTTAACCAATCTTGTGCATCCAATAGGTGTGTTTGTGTCATTAGATGAACATTTAGGTCATTTTCATCCTCCCAAGGCTTATTGTTGTCCAATTAGGGTTTTTAACCAATCTTGTGCATCCAATAAGTGTGTTTGTGATATTGGATGAACATTTAGGTCATTTTCGTCCTCCCTAGTCTTATTCTTGTCCAATTAGGGTTTTAAGCCAATCTTGTGCATCCAATAGGTGTGTTTGTGTTATTTGATGAACATTTAGGTCATTTTCATCCTCCCTAGGCTTATTGTTGTCCAATTAGGGTTTTTAACCAATCTTGTGCATCCAATAGGTGTGTTTGTGTCATTGGATGAACATTTAGGTGATTTTCGTCCTCCGTAGTCTTATTCTTGTCCAATTAGGGTTTTAAGCAATCTTGTGCATCCAATAAGTTCATTTGTGTCATTGGATGAATATTTAGGTCATTTTCGTCCTCCCTAGGCTTATTCTTGTCCAATTAGGGTATTAAGCAATCTTGTGCATCCAATAAGTTCATTTGTGTCATTGGATTAAGATTTAAGTCATTTTCGTCCTCCCTAGGCTTATTCTTGTCCAGTTAGGGTTTTTAACCAATCTTGTGCATCCCATAGGTGTGTTTGTGACATTGGATGAACATTTAGGTCATTTTCGTCCTCCCTAGGCTTATTCTTGTCCAATTAGGGTTTTTAACCAATCTTGTGCATCCAATAGGTGTGTTTGTGTCATTGGATGAACATTTAGGTCATTTTCGTCCTCCCTAGGCTTATTCTTGTCCAATTAGGGTTTTTAACCAATCTTGTGCATCCAATAAGTTCATTTGTGTCATTGGATGAACATTTAGGTCATTTACGTTCTCCCTAGGCTTATTCTTGTCCAATTAGGGTTTTAAGCAATCCTGTGCATCCAATAGGTGTGTTTGTGTCATTGGACGAAGATTTAAGTCATTTTCGTCCTCCCTAGTCTTATTCTTGTCGAATTAGGGTTTTTATGCAATCTTGTGAGTCCAATAGGTGTGTTTGTGTCATAGGACGAACATTTAGGTCATTTTCGTCCTCCCTAAGCTTATTCTTGTCCAATTAGTGTTTTTAACCAATCTTGTGCATCCAATAAGTTCATTTGTGTCATTGGATGAACATTTAGGTCATTTTCGTCCTCCCTAGTCTTATTCTTGTCCAATTAGGGTTTTTATGCAATCTTGTGCATCCAATAGGTATGTTTGTGTCATTGGATGAACATTTAGGTCATTTTCGTCCTCCCTAGGCTTATTCTTGTCCAATTAGGGTTTTTAACCAATCTTGTGCATCCAATAAGTTCATTTGTGTCATTGGATGAACATTTAGGTCATTTTCGTCCTCCCTAGGCTTATTCTTGTCCAATTAGGGTTTTTAACCAATCTTGTGCATCCAATAGGTGTGTTTGTGTCATTGGATGAACATTTAGGTCATTTTCGTCCTCCCTCGGCTTATTCTTGTCCAATTAGGGTTTTTTACCAATCTTGTGCATCCAATAAGTTCATTTGTGTCATTGGATTAACATTTAGGTCATTTTCGTCCTTCCTAGGCTTATTCTTGTCCAATTACGGTTTCTAACCAATCTTGTGCATCAAATAGGTGTGTTTGTGTCATTGGATGAACATTTAGGTCATTTTCGTCCTCCCTAGGCTTATTCTTGTCCAATTAGGGTTTTTAACCAATCTTGTGCATCCAATAAGTTCATTTGTGTCATTGGATGAACATTTAGGTCATTTTCGTCCTCCCTAGGCTTATTCTTGTCCAATTAGGGTTTTCAACCCATCTTGTGCATCCAATAAGTTCATTTGTGTCATTGGATGAACATTTAGGTCATTTTCGTCCTCCCTAGGCTTATTCTTGTCCAATTAGGGTTTTTAACCAATCTTGTGCATCCAATAAGTTCATTTGTGTCATTGGATGAACATTTAGGTCATTTTCGTCCTTCCTAGGCTTATTCTTGTCCAATTAGAGTTTTTAACCAATCTTGTGCATCCAATAGGTGTGTTTGTGTCATTGGATGAACATTTAGGTCATTTTCGTCCTCCCTAGGCTTATTCTTGTCCAATTAGGGTTTTTAACCAATCTTGTGCATCCAATAAGTTCATTTGTGTCATTGGATGAACATTTAGGTCATTTTCGTCCAGCCTAGGCTTATTCTTGACCAATTAGGGTTTTTAACCAATCTTGTGCATCCAATAAGTTCATTTGTGTCATTGGATGAACATTTAGGTCATTTTCGTCCTCCCAAGGCTTATTCTAGTCCAATTAGGGTTTTTAACCAATCCTGTGCATCCAATTAGTTCATTTGTGTCATTGGATAAACATTTAGGTAATTTTCGTCCACACTAGGCTTATTCTTGTCCAATTAGGGTTTTTAACCAATCTTGTGCATCCCATAGGTGTGTTTGTGTCATTGGATGAACATTTAGGTCATTTTCGTCCTCCCTAGGCTTATTCTTGTCCAATTAGGGTTTTTAACCAATCTTGTGCATCCAATAGGTGTGTTTGTGTCATTGGATGAACATTTAGGTCATTTTCGTCCTCCCTAGGCTTATTCTTGTCCAATTAGGGTTTTTAACCCATCTTGTGCATCCAATAAGTTCATTTGTGTCATTGGATGAACATTTAGGTCATTTTCGTCCAGCCTAGGCTTATTCTTGACCAATTAGGGTTTTTAACCAATCTTGTGCATCCAATAAGTTCATTTGTGTCATTGGATGAACATTTAGGTCATTTTCGTCCTCCCAAGGCTTATTCTTGTCCAATTAGGGTTTTTAACCAATCTTGTGCATCCCATAGGTGTGTTTGTGTCATTGGATGAACATTTAGGTCATTTTCGTCCTCCCTAGGCTTATTCTTGTCCAATTAGGGTTTTTAACCAATCTTGTGCATCCAATAGGTGTGTTTGTGTCATTTGATGAACATTTAGGTCATTTTCGTCCTCCCTAGGCTTATTCTTGTCCAATTAGGGTTTTTAACCAATCTTGTGCATCCAATAGGTGTGTTTGTGTCATTTGATGAACATTTAGGTCATTTTCGTCCTCCCTAGGCTTATTCTTGTGCAATTAGGGTTTTTAACCAATCTTGTGCATCCAATAGGTGTGTTTGTGTCATTGGATGAACATTTAGGTCATTTTCGTCCTCCCTAGGCTTATTCTTGTCCAATTAGGGTTTTTAACCAATCTTGTGCATCCAATAGGTGTGTTTGTGTCATTGGATTAACATTTAGGTCATTTTCGTCCTTCCTAGGCTTATTCTTGTCCAATTAGGGTTTCTAACCAATCTTGTGCATCCAATAGGTGTGTTTGTTTCATTGGATGAACATTTAGGTCATTTTCGTCCTCCCTAGGCTTATTCTTGTCCAATTAGGGTTTTTAACCAATCTTGTGCATCCAATAAGTTCATTTGTGTCATTGGATGTACATTTAGGTTATTTTCGTCTTCCCTAGGCTTATTCTTGTCCAATTAGGGTTTTTAACCAATCTTGTGCATCCAATAAGTTCATTTGTGTCATTGGATTAACATTTAGGTCATTTTCGTCCTCCCTAGGCTTATTCTTGTCCAATTAGGGTTTCTAACCAGTCTTGTGCATCCAATAGGTGTGTTTGTGTCATTGGATGAACATTTAGGTCATTTTCGTCCTCCCTAGGCTTATTCTTGTCCAATTAGGGTTTTTAACCAATCTTGTGCATCCAATAAGTTCATTTGTGTCATTGGATGAACATTTAGGTCATTTTCGACCTCACTAGCCTTATTCTTGTCCAGTTAGGGTTTTTAACCATTCTTGTGCATCCAATAGGTGTATTTGTGTCATTGGATGAACATTTAGGTCATTTTCGTCCTCCCAAGGCTTATTCTTGTCCAATTAGGGTTTTTAACCAATCTTGTGCATCCAATAAGTTCATTTGTGTCATTGGATGAACATTTAGGTCATTTTGGTCCTCCCTAGTCTTATTCTTGTCTAATTAGGGTTTTAAGCAATCTTGTGCATCCAATAACTTCATTTGTGTCATTGGATTAACATTTAAGTCATTTTTGTCCTCCCTAGGCTTATTCTTGTCCAATTAGGGTTTCTAACGAATCTTGTGCATCCAATAGGTGTGTTTGTGTCATTGGATGAACATTTAGGTCATTTTCGTCCTCCCTAGGCTTATTCTTGTCCAATTAGGGTTTTTAACCAATCTTGTGCATCCAATAGGTGTGTTTGTGTCATTTGATGAACATTTAGGTCATTTTCGTCCCCCGTAGGCTTATTCTTGTCCAATTAGGGTTTTTAACCAATCTTGTGCAACCAATAAGTTCATTTGTGTCATTGGATGAACATTTAGGTCATAATCGTCCACCCTAGCCTTATTCTAGTCCAATTAGGGTTTTTAAGCAATCTTGTGCGTCCAATAAGTTCATTTGTGTCATTGGATGAACATTTAGGTCATTTTTGTCCTCCCTAGGGTTATTCTTGTCCAATTAGGGTTTCTAACCAATCTTGTGCATCCAATAGGTGTGTTTGTGTCATTGGATGAACATTTAGGTCATTTTGGTCCTCCCTAGTCTTATTCTTGTCCAATTAGGGTTTTAAGCCAATCTTGTGCATCCAATATGTGTGTTTGTGTCATTTGATGAACATTTAGCTCATTTTCGTCCTCCCAAGGCTTATTCTTGTCCAATTAGGGTTTTAAGCATTCTTGTGCATCCAATAAGTTCATTTGTTTCATTGAATTAAGATTTAAGTCATTTTCGTCCTCCCTAGTCTTATTCTTGTCCAGTTAGGGTTTTTAACCAATCTTGTGCATCCAATAGGTGTGTTTGTGTCATTGGATGAACATTTAGGTCATTTTCGTCCTCCTTAGGATTATTCTTGTCCAATTAGGGTTTTTATCCAATCTTGTGCATCCAATAGGTGTGTTTGTGTCATTGGATGAACATTTAGGTCATTTTCGTCCTCCCTAGGCTTATTCTTGTCCAATTAGGGTTTTTAACCAATCTTGTGCATCCAATAAGTTCATTTGTGTCATTGGATGAACAATTAGGTCATTTTCGTCCACCCTAAGCTTATTCTTGTCCAATTAGGGTTTTTAACCAATCTTATGCATCCAATAAGTTCATTTGTGTCATTGGATGAACATTTAAGTCATTTTCGTCCTCCCTAGGCTTATTCTTGTCCAATTAGGGTTTTTAACCAATCTTGTGCATCCAATAGGTGTGTTTGTGTCATTGGATGAACATTTAGGTCATTTTCGTCCTCCCTAGGCTTATTCTTGTCCAATTAGGGTTTTTAACCAATCTTGTGCATCCAATAATTTCATTTGTGTCATTGGATAAACATTTAGGTCATTTTCGTCCACCCTAGGCTTATTCTTGTCCAATTAGGGTTTTTAACCAATCTTGTGCATCCAATAAGTTCATTTGTGTCATTGGATGAACATTTAGGTCATTTTCGTCCTTCCAAGGCTTATTCTTGGCCAATTAGGGTTTTTAACCAATCTTGTGCATCCAATAAGTTCATTTGTGTCATTGGATGAACATTTAGGTCATTTTCGTCCTCCCTAGGCTTATTCTTGTCCAATTTGGGTTTTTAAGCAATCTTGTGCATCCAATAAGTTCATTTGTGTCATTGGATGAACATTTAGGTCATTTTCGTCCTTCCAAGGCTTATTCTTGTCCAATTAGGGTTTTTAACCAATCTTGTGCATCCAATAAGTTCATTTGTGTCATTGGATGAACATTTAGGTCATTTTCGTCCTTCCAAGGCTTATTCTTGTCCAATTAGGGTTTTTAACCAATCTTGTGCATCCAATAAGTTCATTTGTGTCATTGGATGAACATTTAGGTCATTTTCGTCCTCCCTAGGCTTATTCTTGTCCAATTTGGGTTTTTAAGCAATCTTGTGCATCCAATAAGTTCATTTGTGTCATTGGATGAACATTTAGGTCATTTTTGTCCTCCCTAGGCTTATTCTTGTCCAATTAGTGTTTCTAACCAATCTTGTGCATCCAATAGGTGTGTTTGTGTCATTGGATGAACATTTAGGTCATTTTCGTCCTCCCTAGTCTTACTCTTGTCCAATTAGGGATTTAAGCAATCTTGTGCATCCAATAGGTGTGTTTGTATCATTGGATGAACATTTAGATCATTTTCGTCCTCCCTAGTCTTATTCTTGTCCAATTATGGTTTTAAGCAATCTTGTGCATCCAATAAGTTCATTTGTGTCATTGGATGAACATTTAGGTGATTTTCGTCCTCCCTAGGCTTATTTTTGTGCAATTAGGGTTTTTAACCAATCTTGTGCATCCAATAGGTGTGTTTGTGTCATTAGATGAATATTTAGGTCATTTTCATCCTCCCTAGGCTTATTGTTGTCCAATTAGGGTTTTTAACCTATCTTTTGCATCCAATAGGTGTGTTTGTGATATTGGATGAACATTTAGGTCATTTTCGTCCTCCCTAGTCTTATTTTTGTCCAATTAGGGTTTTAAGCCAATCTTGTGCATCCAATAGGTGTGTTTGTGTTATTTGATGAACATTTAGGTCATTTTCGTCCTCCCTATGCTTATTCTTGTCCAATTAGGGTTTTAAGCAATCTTGTGCATCCAATAAGTTCATTTGTGTCATTGGATTAACATTTAAGTAGTTTTCGTCCTCCGTAGGCTTATTCTTGTCCAATTAGGGTTTTTAACCAAAGTTGTGCATCCAATAGGTGTGTTTGTGTCATTGGATGAACATTTAGGTCATTTTCTTCCTCCCTAGGCTTATTTTTGTGCAATTAGGGTTTTTAACCATTCTTGTGCATCCAATAGGTGTGTTTGTGTCATTAGATGAATATTTAGGTCATTTTCATCCTCCCTAGGCTTATTGTTGTCCAATTAGGGTTTTTAACCTATCTTGTGCATCCAATAGGTGTGTTTGTGATATTGGATGAACATTTAGGTCATTTTCGTCCTCCCTAGACTTATTTTTGTCCAATTAGGGTTTTAAACCAATCTTGTGCATCCAATAGGTATGTTTGTGTTATTTGATGAACATTTAGGTCATTTTCGTCCTCCCTATGCTTATTCTTGTCCAATTAGGGTTTTAAGCAATCTTGTGCATCCAATAAGTTCATTTGTGTCATTGGATTAACATTTAAGTAGTTTTCGTCCTCCGTAGGCTTATTCTTGTCCAATTAGGGTTTTTAACCAAAGTTGTGCATCCAATAGGTGTGTTTGTGTCATTGGATGAACATTTAGGTCATTTTCTTCCTCCCTAGGCTTATTCTTGTCCAATTAGGGTTTTTAACCAATCTTGTGCATCCAATAGGTGTGTTTGTGTCATTGGATGAACATTTAGGTCATTTTCGTCCTCCCTAGGCTTATTCTTGTCCAATTAGGGTTTTTAACCAATCTTGTGCATCCAATAAGTTCATTTGTGTCATTGGATGAACATTTAGTTAATTTTCGTCCACCCTAGCCTTATTCTTGTCCAATTAGGGTTTTTAAGCAATCTTGTGCGTCCAATAAGTTCATTTGTGTCATTGGATGAACATTTAGGTCATTTTTGTCCTCCCTAGGGTTATTCTTGTCCAATTAGGGTTTCTAACCAATCTTGTGCATCCAATAGGTGTGTTTGTGTCATTGGATGAACATTTAGGTCATTTTCGTCCTCCCTAGTCTTATTCTTGTCGAATTAGGGTTTTAAGCCAATCTTGTACATCCAATAGGTGTGTTTGTGTCATTGGATGAACATTTAGGTCATTTTCGTCCTCCCTAGTCTTACTCTTGTCCAATTAGGGATTTAAGCAATCTTGTGCATCCAATAGGTGTGTTTGTATCATTGGATGAACATTTAGGTCATTTTCGTCCTCCCTAGTCTTATTCTTGTCCAATTATGGTTTTAAGCAATCTTGTGCATCCAATAAGTTCATTTGTGTCATTGGATGAACATTTAGGTCATTTTCGTCCTCCCTAGGCTTATTTTTGTGCAATTAGGGTTTTTAACCAATCTTGTGCATCCAATAGGTGTGTTTGTGTCATTAGATGAATATTTAGGTCATTTTCATCCTCCCTAGGCTTATTGTTGTCCAATTAGGGTTTTTAACCTATCTTTTGCATCCAATAGGTGTGTTTGTGATATTGGATGAACATTTAGGTCATTTTCGTCCTCCCTAGTCTTATTTTTGTCCAATTAGGGTTTTAAGCCAATCTTGTGCATCCAATAGGTGTGTTTGTGTTATTTGATGAACATTTAGGTCATTTTCGTCCTCCCTATGCTTATTCTTGTCCAATTAGGGTTTTAAGCAATCTTGTGCATCCAATAAGTTCATTTGTGTCATTGGATTAACATTTAAGTAGTTTTCGTCCTCCGTAGGCTTATTCTTGTCCAATTAGGGTTTTTAACCAAAGTTGTGCATCCAATAGGTGTGTTTGTGTCATTGGATGAACATTTAGGTCATTTTCTTCCTCCCTAGGCTTATTTTTGTGCAATTAGGGTTTTTAACCATTCTTGTGCATCCAATAGGTGTGTTTGTGTCATTAGATGAATATTTAGGTCATTTTCATCCTCCCTAGGCTTATTGTTGTCCAATTAGGGTTTTTAACCAATCTTGTGCATCCAATAGGTGTGTTTGTGTCATTGGATGAACATTTAGGTCATTTTCGTCCTCCTTAGGCTTATTCTTGTCCAATTAGGGTTTTTTACCAATCTTGTGCATCCAATAAGTTCATTTGTGTCATTGGATGAACATTTAGGTCATTTTCGTCCTCCCTAGTCTTATTCTTGTCCAATTAGGGTTTTAAGCAATCTTGTGCATCCAATATGTGTGTTTGTGTCATTGGACGAACATTTAGGTCATTTTCGTCCTCCCTATGCTTATTCTTGTCTAATTAGGGTTTTTAACAAATCTTGTGCATCCAATAAGTTCATTTGTGTCTTTCGATGATAATTTAGTTCATTTTCGTCCTCCCTAGTCTTATTCTTGTCCAATTAGGGTTTTTATGCAATCTTGTGCATCCAATAGGTGTGTTTGTGTCATTGGACGAACATTTAGGTCATTTTCGTCCTCCCTAGGCTTATTCTTGTCCAATTAGGGTTTTTAACCAATCATGTGCATCCAATAAGTTGATGTGTGTCATTGGATGAACATTTAGGTCATTTTCGTCCTCCCTATGCTTATTCTTGTCCAATTAGGGTTTTTAACCAATCTTGTGCATCCAATAAGTTCATTTGTGTCATTGGATGAACATTTAGGTCATTTTCGTCGTCCCTAGTCTTATTCTTGTCCAATTAGGGTTTTAAGCAATCTTGTGCATCCAATTAGGGTTTTTAACCAACCTTGTGCATCCAATAGGTGTGTTTGTGTCATTGGATGAACATTTAGGTCATTTTCGTCCTCCCTAGGCTTATTCTTGTCCAATTAGGGTTTTTAACCAATCTTGTGCATCCAATAAGTTCATTTGTGTCATTGGATGAACATTTAGATCATTTTCGTCCTCCCTAGGCTTATTCTTGTCCAATTAGGGTTTTTAACCAATCTTGTGCATCCAATAAGTTCATTTGTGTCATAGGATTAACATTTAGGTCATTTTCGTCCTTCCTAGGCTTATTCTTGTCCAATTAGGGTTTCTAACCAATCTTGTGCATCCAATAGGTGTGTTTGTGTCATTGGATGAACATTTAGGTCATTTTCGTCCTCCCTAGGCTTATTCTTGTCCAATTAGGGTTTTTAACCAATCTTGTGCATCCAATAAGTTCATTTGTGTCATTGGATTAACATTTAGGTCATTTTCGTCCTTCCTAGGGTTATTCTTGTCCAATTAGGGTATCTAACCAATCTTGTGCATCCAATAGGTGTGTTTGTGTCATTGGATGAACATTTAGGTCATTTTCGTCCTCCCTAGGCTTATTCTTGTCCAATTAGGGTTTTTAACCAATCTTGTGCATCCAATAAGTTCATTTGTGTCATTGGATGAATATTTAGGTCATTTTCGACCTTCCTAGGCTTATTCTTGTCCAATTAGGGTTTCTAACCAATCTTGTGCATCCAATAGGTGTGTTTGTGTCATTGGATGAACATTTAGGTCATTTTCGTCCTCCCTAGGCTTATTCTTGTCCAATTAGGGTTTTGAACCAATCTTGTGCATCCAATAGGTGTGTTTGTGTCATTTGATGAACATTTAGGTCATTTTCGTCCTCCCAAGGCTTATTCTTGTCCAATTAGGGTTTTAAGCAATCTTGTGCATCCAATAAGTTCATTTGTGTCATTGGATGAACATTTAGGTTATTTTCGTCCTCACTAGGCTTAGTTTTGTGCAATTAGGGTTTTTAACCAATCTTGTGCATCCAATAGGTGTGTTTGTGTCATTAGATGAACATTTAGGTCATTTTCATACTCCCTAGGCTTATTGTTGTCCAATTAGGAGTTTTAACCAATCTTGTGCATCCAATAGGTGTGTTTGTGTCATTGGATGAATATTTAGGTCATTTTCGTCCTCCCTAGGCTTATTCTTGTCCAATTAGGGATTTTAAGCAATATTGTGCATCCAATAAGTTCATTTGTGTCATTGGATGAACATTTAGGTCATTTTCGCCCTCCCTAGGCTTATTCTTGTCCAATTAGGGTTTTTAACCAATCTTGTGCATCCAATAGGTGTGTTTGTGTCATTGGATGAACATTTAGGTCATTTTCGTCCTCCCTAGGCTTATTCTTGTCCAATTAGGGTTTTTAACCAATCTTGTGCATCCAATAAGTTCATTTGTGTCATTGGGAGAACATTTAGGTCATTTTCGTCCTCCCTAGGCTTATTCTTGTCCAATTAGGGTTTCTAACCAATCTTGTGCATCCAATAGGTGTGTTTAGTCATTTGATGAACATTTAGGTTATTTTCGTCCTCCCTAGGCTTATTCTTGTCCAATTAGGGTTTTTAACCAATCTTGTGCATCCAATAGGTGTGTTTGTGTCATTGGATGAACATTTAGGTCACTTTCGTCCTCCCTAGGCTTATTCTTGTCCAATTAGGGTTTTAAGCAATCTTGTGCATCCAATAAGTTCATTTGTGTCATTGGATGAACATTTAGGTCATTTTCGTCCTCCCTAGGCTTATTTTTGTGCAATTAGGGTTTTTAACCAATCTTGTGCATCCAATAGGTGTGTTTGTGTCATTAGATGAACATTTAGGTCATTTTCATCCTCCCAAGGCTTATTGTTGTCCAATTAGGGTTTTTAACCAATCTTGTGCATCCAATAAGTGTGTTTGTGATATTGGATGAACATTTAGGTCATTTTCGTCCTCCCTAGTCTTATTCTTGTCCAATTAGGGTTTTAAGCCAATCTTGTGCATCCAATAGGTGTGTTTGTGTTATTTGATGAACATTTAGGTCATTTTCATCCTCCCTAGGCTTATTGTTGTCCAATTAGGGTTTTTAACCAATCTTGTGCATCCAATAGGTGTGTTTGTGTCATTGGATGAACATTTAGGTCATTTTCGTCCTCCCTAGTCTTATTCTTGTCCAATTAGGGTTTTAAGCAATCTTGTGCGTCCAATAACTTCATTTGTGTCATCGGATTAACATTTAAGTCATTTTCGTCCTCTCTAGGCTTATTCCTGTCCAATTAGGGTTTCTAACAAATCTTGTGCATGCAAAAGGTGTGTTTGTGTCATTGGATAAACATTTAGGTCCTTTTCGTCCTCCCATGGCTTATTCTTGTCCAATTAGGGTTTTAAGCAATCTTGTGCATCCAATAAGTTCATTTGTGTCATTGGATTAACATTTGAGTCATTTTCGTCCTCCCTAGGCTTATTCTTGTCCAATTAGGGTTTTTAACCAATCTTGTGCATGCAATAGGTGTGTTTGTGTCATTGGATGAACATTTAAGTCATTTCCATCCTCCCTAGGCTTATTCTTGTCCAATTAGGGTTTCTAACGAATCTTGGGCATCTAATAGGTGTGTTTGTGTCATTGGATGAACATTTAGGTCATTTTCGTCCTCCCTAGTCTTATTCTTGTCCAATTAGGGTTTTAAGCAATCTTGTGCATCCAATAAGTTCATTTGTGTCATTGGATGAACATTGAGGTCATTTTCGTCCTCTCTAGGCTTATTCTTGTCCAATTAGGGTTTCTAACGAATCTTGTGCATCCAATAGGTGTGTTTGTGTCATTGGATGAACATTTAGGTCATTTTCGTCCCCCTTAGGCTTATTCCTGTCCAATTAGGGTTTTTAACCAATCTTGTGCATCCAATAGGTTTGTTTGTGTCATTTGATGAACATTTAGGTCATTTTCGTCCTCCCTAGGTTTATTCTTGTCCAATTAGGGTTTTAAGCAATCTTGTGCATCCAAAAAGTTCATTTGTGTCATTGGATGAACATTTAGGTCATTTTCGTCCTCCCTAGGCTTATTGTTGTCCAATTAGGGTTTCTAACGAATCTTGTGCATCCAATAGGTGTGTTTGTGTCGTTGGATGAACATTTAGGTCATTTTCGTCCTCCCTAGGCTTATTCTTGTCCAATTAGGGTTTTTAACCAATCTTGTGCATCCAATAGGTGTGTTTGTGTCATTGGATGAACATTTAGGTCATTTTCGTCCTCCCTAGGCTTATTCTTGTCCAATTAGGGTTTTTAACCAATCTTGTGCATCGAATAAGTTCATTTGTGTCATTGGATTAACATTTAGGTCATTTTCGTCCTCCCTACGCTTATTCTTGTCCAATTAGGGTTTCAAACCAATCTTGTGCATCCAATAAGTTCATTTGTGTCATTGGATGAACATTTAGGTCATTTTCGTCCTCCCTAGGCTTATTCTTGTCCAATTAGGGTTTTTAACCAATCTTGTGCATCCAATAAGTTCATTTGTGTCATTGGATGAACATTTAGGTCATTTTCGTCCTCCCTAGGCTTATTCTTGTCCAATTAGGGTTTCTAACCAATCTTGTGCATCCAATAGGTGTATTTGTGTCATTGGATGAACATTTAGCTCATTTTCGTCCTCCCTAGGCTTATTCTTGTCCAATTAGGGTTTTTAAGCAATCTTGTGCATCCAATAAGTTCATTTGTGTCATTGGATGAACATTTAGGTCATTTTCGTCCTCCCTAGGCTTATTCTTGTCCAATTAGGGTTTCTAACCAATCTTGTGCATCCAATAGGTGTGTTTGTGTCATTGGATGAACATTTAGTTCATTTTCGTCCTCCCTAGTCTTATTCTTGTCCAATTAGTGTTTTAAGCAATCTTGTGCATCCAATAAGTTCATTTGTGTCATTGGATGAACATTTAGGTCATTTTCGTCCTCCCTAGTCTTATTCTTGTCCAATTAGGGTTTTAAGCCAATCTTGTGCATCCAATAGGTGTGTTTGTGTCATTTGATGAACATTTAGGTCATTTTCGTCCTCCCAAGGCTTATTCTTATCCAATTAGGGTTTTAAGCAATCTTGTGCATCCAATAAGTTCATTTGTGTCATTGGAAGAACATTTAGGTTATTTTTGTCCTCCCTAGGCTTATTTTTGTGCAATTAGGGTTTTTAACCAATCTTGTGCATCCAATAGGTGTGTTTGTGTCATTAGATGAACATTTAGGTCATTTTCATCTTCCCTAGGCTTATTGTTGTCCAATTAGGGTTTTTAACCAATCTTGTGCTTCCAATAGGTGTGTTTGTGTCATTGGATGAACATTTAGGTCATTTTCCTCCTCCCTAGTCTTATTCTTGTCCAATTAGGGTTTTAAGCCAATATTGTGCATCCAATAGGTTTGTTTGTGTCATTTGATGAACATTTAGGTCATTTTCGTCCTCCCAAGGCTTATTTTTGTCCAATTAGGGTTTTTAACCAATCTTGTGCATCCAATAAGTTCATTTGTGTCATTGGATGAACATTTAGGTCATTTTCGTCCTCCCTAGTCTTATTCTTGTCCAATTAGGGTTTTAAGCTATCTTGTGCATCCAATAAGTTCATTTGTGTCATTGGATGAACATTTAGGTCATTTTCGTCCTCCCTAGGCTTATTTTTGTGCAATTAGGGTTTTTAACCAATCTTGTGCATCCAATAGGTGTGTTTGTGTCATTAGATGAACATTTAGGTCATTTTCATCCTCCCTAGGCTTATTGTTGTCCAATTAGGGTTTTTAACCAATCTTGTGCATCCAATAGGTGTGTTTGTGTCATTGGATGAACATTTAGGTCATTTTCGTCCTCCCTAGTCTTATTCTTGTCCAATTAGGGTTTTAAGCCAATCTTGTGCATCCAATAGGTGTGTTTGTGTCATTTGATGCACATTTAGGTCATTTTCGTCCTCCCAAGGCTTATTCTTATCCAATTAGGGTTTTAAGCAATCTTGTGCATCCAATAAGTTCATTTGTGTCATTGGATTAAGATTTAAGTCATTTTCGTCCTCCCTATGCTTATTCTTGTTTAGTTAGGGTTTTTAACCAATCTTGTGCATCCAATAGGTGTGTTTGTGTCATTGGATGAACATTTAGGTCCTTTTCGTCCTCCCTAGGCTTATTCTTGTCCAATTAGGGTTTTTAACCAATCTTGTGCATCCAATAAGTTCATTTGTGTCATTGGATGAACATTTAGGTCATTTGCGTCCACCCTAGCCTTATTCTTGTCCAATTAGGGTTTTTAACCAATCTTGTGCATCCAATAAGTGCATTTGTGTCATTGGATGAACATTTAGGTCATTTTCGTCCTCCCAAGGCTTATTCTTGTCCAATTAGGGATTTTAACCAATCTTGTGCATCCAATAAGTTAATTTGTGTCATTGGATGAACATTTAGGTCATTTTCGTCCACCCTAGGCTTATTCTTGTCCAATTAGGGTTTTTAACCAATCTTGTGCATCCAATAAGTTCATTTGTGTCATTGGATGAACAATTAGGTCATTTTCGTCCTCCCTAGGCTTATTCTTGGCCAATTAGGGTTTCTAACCAATCTTGTGCATCCAATAGGTGTGTTTGTGTCATTCGATGAATATTTAGGTCATTTTCATCCTCCCTAGTCTTATTCTTGTCCAATTAGGGTTTTAAGCAATCTTGTGCATCCAATAAGTTCATTTGTGTCATTGGATGAACATTTAGGTCATTTTCGTCCTCCCTAGGCTTATTTTTGTGCAATTAGGGTTTTTAACCAATCTTGTGCATCCAATAGGTGTGTTTGTGTCATTAGATGATCATTTAGCTCATTTTCATCCTCCCTAGGCTTATTGTTGTCCAATTAGGGTTTTTAACTAATCTTGTGCATCCAATAGGTGTGTTTGTGATATTGGATGAACATTTAGGTCATTTTCGTCCTCCCTAGTCTTATTCTTGTCCAATTAGGGTTTTAAGCCAATCTTGTGCATCCAATAGGTGTGTTTGTGTTATTTGATGAACATTTAGGTCATTTTCATCCTCCCTAGGCTTATTGTTGTCCAATTAGGGTTTTTAACCAATCTTGTGCATCCAATAGGTGTGTTTGTGTCATTGGATGAACATTTAGGTCATTTTCGTCCTCCCTAGTCTTATTCTTGTCCAATTAGGGTTTTAAGCAATCTTGTGCATCCAATAAGTTCATTTGTGCCATTGGATGAACATTTAGGTTATTTTCGTCCTCACTAGGCTTAGTTTTGTGCAATTAGGGTTTTTAACCAATTTTGTGCATCCAATAGGTGTGTTTGTGTCATTAGATGAACATTTAGGTCATTTTCATCCTCCCTAGGCTTATTGTTGTCCAATTAGGGTTTTTAACCAATCTTGTGCATCCAATAGGTGTGTTTGTGTCATTTGATGAACATTTATGTCATTCTCATCCTCCCTAGTCTTATTCTTGTCCAATTAGGGTTTAAAGCAATCTTGTGCATCCAATAAGTTCATTTGTGTCATTGGATTAAGATTTAAGTCATTTTCGTCCTCCCTAGTCTTATTCTTGTTCAATTAGGGTTTCTAACCAATCTTGTGCATCCAATAGGTGTGTTTGTGTCATTGGATGAACATTTAGGTCATTTTCGTCCTCCCTAGGCTTATTCTTGTCCAATTAGGGTTTTTAACCAATCTTGTGCATCCAATAAGTTCATTTGTGTCATTGGATGAACATTTAGGTCATTTTCGTCCTCCCTAGGCTTATTCTTGTCCAATTAGTGTTTTTAAGCAATCTTGTGCATCCAATAAGTTCATTTGTGTCATTGGATGAACATTTAGGTCATTTTCGTCCTCCCTAGGCTTATTCTTGTTCAATTAGGGTTTCTAACCAATCTTGTGCATCCAATAGGTGTGTTTGTGTCATTGGATGAACATTTAGGTCATTTTCGTCCTCCCTAGTCTTATTCTTGTCCAATTAGGGTTTTAAGCAATCTTGTGCATCCAATAAGTTCATTTGTGCCATTGGATGAACCTTTAGGTTATTTTCGTCCTCACTAGGCTTAGTTTTGTGCAATTAGGGTTTTTAACCAATTTTGTGCATCCAATAGGTGTGTTTGTGTCATTAGATGAACATTTAGGTCATTTTCATCCTCCCTAGGCTTATTGTTGTCCAATTAGGGTTTTTAACCAATCTTTTGCATCCAATAGGTGTGTTTGTGTCATTTGATGAACATTTATGTCATTCTCATCCTCCCTAGTCTTATTCTTGTCCAATTAGGGTTTAAAGCAATCTTGTGCATCCAATAAGTTCATTTGTGTCATTGGATTAAGATTTAAGTCATTTTCGTCCTCCCTAGGCTTATTCTTGTTCAATTAGGGTTTCTAACCAATCTTGTGCATCCAATAGGTGTGTTTGTGTCATTGGATGAACATTTAGGTCATTTTCGTCCTCCCTAGGCTTATTCTTGTCCAATTAGGGTTTTTAACCAATCTTGTGCATCCAATAAGTTCATTTGTGTCATTGGATGAACATTTAGGTGATTTTCGTCCTCCCTAGGCTTATTCTTGTCCAGTTAGGGTTTTTAACCAATCTTGTGCATCCAATAGGTGTGTTTGTGTCATCAGATGAACATTTAGGTCATTTTCGTCCTCCCTAGGCTTATTCTTGTCCAATTAGGGTTTTTAACCAATCTTGTGCATCCAATAGGTGTGTTTGTGTCATTGGATGAACATTTAGGTCATTTTCGTCCTCCCTAGGCTTATTCTTGTCCAATTAGGGTTTTTAAGCAATCTTGTGCATCCAATAAGTTCATTTGTGTCATTGGATGAACATTTAGGTCATTTTCGTCCTCCCTAGGCTTATTCTTGTCTAATTAGGGTTTTTAAGCAATCTTGTGCATCCAATAAGTTCATTTGTGTTATTGAATGAACATTTAGGTCATTTTCGTCCTCCCTAGGCTTATTCTTGTCCAATTAGGGTTTCCAACTAATCTTGTGCATCCAATAGGTGTATTTGTGTCATTGGATGAAAATTTAGGTTATTTTCGTCCTCCCTAGGCTTATTCTTGTCCAATTAGGGTTTTTAACCAATCTTGTGCATCCAATAGGTGTGTTTGTGTCATTGGATGAACATTTAGGTCATTTTCGTCCTCCCTAGGCTTATTCTTGTCCAATTAGGGTTTCTAACCAATCTTGTGCATCCAATAGGTGTGTTTGTGTCATTGGATGAACATTTAGGTCATTTTCGTCCTCCCTAGGCTTACTCTTGTCCAATTAGGGTTTTTAACCAATCTTGTGCATCCAATAAGTTCATTTGTGTCATTGGATAAACATTTAGGTCATTTTCGTCCACCCTAGGCTTATTCTTGTCCAATTAGGGTTTTTAACCAATCTTGTGCATCCAATAGGTGTGTTTGTGTCATTGGATGAACATTTAGGTCATTTTCGTCCTCCATATGCTTATTCTTGTCCAATTAGGGTTTCTAACCAATCTTGTGCATCCAATAGGTGTATTTGTGTCATTGGATGAACATTCAGGTCATTTTCGTCCTCCCTAGGCTTATTCTTGTCCAATTAGGGTTTTTAAGCAATCTTGTGCATCCAATAAGTTCATTTGTGTCATTGGATGAACATTTAGGTCATTTTCGTCCTCCCTAGGCTTATTCTGGTCCAATTAGGGTTTTTAACCAATCTTGTGCATCCAATAGGTGTGTTTGTGTCATTGGATGAACATTTAGGTCAGTTTCGTCCTCCCTAGGCTTATTCTTGTCCAATTAGGGTTTCTAACCAATCTTGTGCATCCAATAGGTGTACTTGTGTCATTGGATGAACATTTAGGTCATTTTCGTCCTCCCTAGGCTTATTATTGTCCAATTAGGGTTTTAAGCAATCTTGTGCATCCAATAAGTTCATTTGTGTCATTGGATTAAGATTTAAGTCATTTTCGTCCTCCCTAGGCTTATTCTTGTTCAATTAGGGTTTCTAACCAATCTTGTGCATCCCATAGGTGTGTTTGTGTCATTGGATGAACATTTAGGTCATTTTCGTCTTCCCTAGTCTTATTCATGTCCAATTATGGTTTTAAGCAATCTTGTGCATCCAATAAGTTTATTTGTGTCATTGGATGAACATTTAGATCATTTTCGTCCTCCCTAGGCTTATTATTGTCCAATTAGGGTTTCTAACCAATCTTGTGCATCGAATACGTGTGTTTGTGTCATTGGATGAACATTTAGGTCATTTTCGTCCTCCCTAGTCTTATTCTTGTCCAATTAGGGTTTTAAGCAATCTTGTGCATCCAATAAGTTCATTTGTGTCATTGGATAAACATTTAGGTCATTTTCGTCCACCCTAGGCTTATTCTTGTCCAATTAGGGTTTTTAACCAATCTTGTGCATCCAATAAGTTCATTTGTGTCATTGGATGAACATTTAGGTCATTTTCGTCCTTCCAAGGCTTATTCTTGGCCAATTAGGGTTTTTAACCAATCTTGTGCATCCAATAAGTTCATTTGTGTCATTGGATGAACATTTAGGTCATTTTCGTCCTCCCTAGGCTTATTCTTGTCCAATTTGGGTTTTTAAGCAATCTTGTGCATCCAATAAGTTCATTTGTGTCATTGGATGAACATTTAGGTCATTTTCGTCCTTCCAAGGCTTATTCTTGTCCAATTAGGGTTTTTAACCAATCTTGTGCATCCAATAAGTTCATTTGTGTCATTGGATGAACATTTAGGTCATTTTCGTCCTTCCAAGGCTTATTCTTGTCCAATTAGGGTTTTTAACCAATCTTGTGCATCCAATAAGTTCATTTGTGTCATTGGATGAACATTTAGGTCATTTTCGTCCTCCCTAGGCTTATTCTTGTCCAATTTGGGTTTTTAAGCAATCTTGTGCATCCAATAAGTTCATTTGTGTCATTGGATGAACATTTAGGTCATTTTTGTCCTCCCTAGGCTTATTCTTGTCCAATTAGTGTTTCTAACCAATCTTGTGCATCCAATAGGTGTGTTTGTGTCATTGGATGAACATTTAGGTCATTTTCGTCCTCCCTAGTCTTACTCTTGTCCAATTAGGGATTTAAGCAATCTTGTGCATCCAATAGGTGTGTTTGTATCATTGGATGAACATTTAGATCATTTTCGTCCTCCCTAGTCTTATTCTTGTCCAATTATGGTTTTAAGCAATCTTGTGCATCCAATAAGTTCATTTGTGTCATTGGATGAACATTTAGGTGATTTTCGTCCTCCCTAGGCTTATTTTTGTGCAATTAGGGTTTTTAACCAATCTTGTGCATCCAATAGGTGTGTTTGTGTCATTAGATGAATATTTAGGTCATTTTCATCCTCCCTAGGCTTATTGTTGTCCAATTAGGGTTTTTAACCTATCTTTTGCATCCAATAGGTGTGTTTGTGATATTGGATGAACATTTAGGTCATTTTCGTCCTCCCTAGTCTTATTTTTGTCCAATTAGGGTTTTAAGCCAATCTTGTGCATCCAATAGGTGTGTTTGTGTTATTTGATGAACATTTAGGTCATTTTCGTCCTCCCTATGCTTATTCTTGTCCAATTAGGGTTTTAAGCAATCTTGTGCATCCAATAAGTTCATTTGTGTCATTGGATTAACATTTAAGTAGTTTTCGTCCTCCGTAGGCTTATTCTTGTCCAATTAGGGTTTTTAACCAAAGTTGTGCATCCAATAGGTGTGTTTGTGTCATTGGATGAACATTTAGGTCATTTTCTTCCTCCCTAGGCTTATTCTTGTCCAATTAGGGTTTTTAACCAATCTTGTGCATCCAATAGGTGTGTTTGTGTCATTGGATGAACATTTAGGTCATTTTCGTCCTCCCTAGGCTTATTCTTGTCCAATTAGGGTTTTTAACCAATCTTGTGCATCCAATAAGTTCATTTGTGTCATTGGATGAACATTTAGTTAATTTTCGTCCACCCTAGCCTTATTCTTGTCCAATTAGGGTTTTTAAGCAATCTTGTGCGTCCAATAAGTTCATTTGTGTCATTGGATGAACATTTAGGTCATTTTTGTCCTCCCTAGGGTTATTCTTGTCCAATTAGGGTTTCTAACCAATCTTGTGCATCCAATAGGTGTGTTTGTGTCATTGGATGAACATTTAGGTCATTTTCGTCCTCCCTAGTCTTATTCTTGTCGAATTAGGGTTTTAAGCCAATCTTGTACATCCAATAGGTGTGTTTGTGTCATTTGATGAATATTTAGCTCATTTTCGTCCTCCCAAGACTTATTCTTGTCCAATTAGCGTTTTAAGCAATCTTGTGCATCCAATAAGTTCAATTGTGTCATTGAATTAAGATTTAAGTCATTTTCGTCCTCCCTAGGCTTATTCTTGTCCAGTTAGGGTTTTTAACCAATCTTGTGCATCCAATAGGTGTGTTTGTGTCATTGGATAATTATTTAGGTCATTTTCGTCCTCCCAAGGCTTATTCTTGTCCAATTAGGGTTTTTAACCAATCTTGTGCATCCAATAGGTGTTTTTGTGTCATTGGATGAACATTTAGGTCATTTTCGTCCTCCCTAGGCTTATTCTTGTCCAATTAGGGTTTTTAACCAATCTTGTGCATCCAATAAGTTCATTTGTGTCATTGGATGAACATTTAGGTCATTTTCGTCCACCCTAGACTTATTCTTGTCCAATTAGGGTTTTTAACCAATCTTGTGCATCCAATAAGTTCATTTGTGTCATTGGATGAACATTTAGGTCATTTTCGTCCTCCCAAGGCTTATTCTTGTCCAATTAGGGTTTTTAACCAATCTTGTGCATCCAATAAGTTCATTTGTGTCATTGGATGAACATTTAGGTCATTTTCGTCCTCCCTTGGCTTATTCTTGTCCATTTAGGGTTTTTAAGCAATCTTGTGCATCCAATAAGTTCATTTGTGTCATTGGATGAACATTTAGGTCATTTTCGTCCTCCCTAGGCTTATTCTTGTCAAATTAGGGTTTCTAACCAATCTTTTGCATCCAATAGGTGTATTTGTGTCATTGGATGAACATTTAGGTCATTTTCGTCCTTCCTAGGCTTATTCTTGTCCAATTAGGGTTTTTAACCAATCTTGTGCATCCAATAGGTGTGTTTGTGTCATTGGATGAACATTTAGGTCATTTTCGTCCTCCCTAGGCTTATTCTTGTCCAATTAGGGTTTTTAACCAATCTTGTGCATCCAATAAGTTCATTTGTATCATTCGATAAACATTTAGGTCATTTTCGTCCACCCTAGGCTTATTCTTGTCCAATTAGGGTTTCTAACCAATCTTGTGCATCCAATAGGTGTGTTTGTGTCATTGGATGAACATTTAGGTCATTTTCGTCCTCCCTAGGCTTATTCTTGTGCAATTAGGGTTTTTAACCTATCTTGTGCATCCAATAGGTGTGTTTGTGTCATTGGATGAACATTTAGGTCATTTTCGTCCTCCCTAGTCTTATTCTTGTCCAATTAGGTTTTTAAGCATTCTTGTGCAATCAATGTGTGTGTTTGTGTCATTGGATGCACATTTTGGTCAATTTCGTCCTCCCTAGGCTTATTCCTGTCTAATAAGGGTTTTTAACCAATCTTGTGCTTCCAATAAGTTCATTTGTGTCATTGGATGAACATTTAGGTCATTTTCGTCCTCCCTAGGCTTATTCTTGTCCAATTAGGGTTTCTAACCAATCTTGTGCATCCAATAGGTGTGTTTGTGTCATTGGATGAACATTTAGGTCATTTTCGTCCTCCCTAGGCTTATTCTTGTCCAATTAGGGTTTTTAACCAATCTTGTGCATCCAATAAGTTCATTTGTGTCATTGGATGAACATTTAGTTCATTTTCGTCCTCCCTAAGCTTATTCTTGTCCAATTAGGGTTTCTAACCAATCTTGTGCATCCAATAGGTGTGTTTGTGTCATTGGATGAACATTTAGGTCATTTTCGTCCTCCCTAGGCTTATTCTTGTCCAATTAGAGTTTTTAACCAATCTTGTGCATCCAATAAGTTCATTTGTGTCATTGGATGAACATTTAGGTCATTTTCGTCATCCCAAGGCTTATTCTTGTCCAATTAGGGTTTTTAACCAATCTTGTGCATCCAATAGGTGTGTTTGTGTCATTGGATGAACATTTAGGTCATTTTCGTCCTCCCTAGGCTTATTCTTGTCCAATTAGGGTTTTTAACCAATCTTGTGCATCCAATAAGTTCATTTGTGTCATTGGATGAACATTTAGGTCATTTTCGTCCTCCCTAGGCTTATTCTTGTCCAATTAGGGTTTCTAACCAATCTTGTGCATCCAATAGGTGTGTTTAGTCATTTGATGAACATTTAGGTTATTTTCGTCCTCCCTAGGCTTATTCTTGTCCAATTAGGGTTTTTAACTAATCATGTGCATCCAATAAGTTCATTTGTGTCATTGGATTAACATTTAGGTCATTTTCGTCCTCCCATGGCTTATTCTTGTCCAATTAGGGTTTCTAACCAATCTTGTGCATCCAATAGGTGTGTTTGTGTCATTGGATGAACATTTAGGTCATTTTCGTCCTCCCTAGGCTTATTCTTGTCCAATTAGGGTTTCTAACCAATCTTGTGGATCCAATAGGTGTCTTTGTGTCATTGGATGAACATTTAGGTCATTTTCGTCCTCCCTAGGCTTATTCTTGTCCAATTAGGGTTTCTAACCAATCTTGTGCATCCAATAGGTGTGTTTGTGTCATTGGATGAACATTTAGGTCATTTTCGTCCTCCCTAGGCTTATTCTTGTCCAATTAGGGTTTTTAAGCAATCTTGTGCGTCCAATAAGTTCATTTGTGTCATTGGATAAACATTTAGGTCATTTTCGTCCACCCTAGGCTTATTCCTTTCCAATTAGGGTTTGTAACCAATCTTGTGCATCCAATAGGTGTGTTTGTGTCATTGGATGAACATTTAGGTCATTTTCGTCCTCCCTAGGCTTATTCTTGTCCAATTAGGGTTTCTAACCAATCTTGTGCATCCAATAGGTGTACTTGTGTCATTGGATGAACATTTAGGTCATTTTCGTCCTCCCTAGGCTTATTATTGTCCAATTAGGGTTTTAAGCAATCTTGTGCATCCAATAAGTTCATTTGTGTCATTGGATTAAGATTTAAGTCATTTTCGTCCTCCCTAGGCTTATTCTTGTTCAATTAGGGTTTCTAACCAATCTTGTGCATCCCATAGGTGTGTTTGTGTCATTGGATGAACATTTAGGTCATTTTCGTCTTCCCTAGTCTTATTCATGTCCAATTATGGTTTTAAGCAATCTTGTGCATCCAATAAGTTTATTTGTGTCATTGGATGAACATTTAGATCATTTTCGTCCTCCCTAGGCTTATTATTGTCCAATTAGGGTTTCTAACCAATCTTGTGCATCGAATACGCGTGTTTGTGTCATTGGATGAACATTTAGGTCATTTTCGTCCTCCCTAGTCTTATTCTTGTCCAATTAGGGTTTTAAGCAATCTTGTGCATCCAATAAGTTCATTTGTGTCATTGGATAAACATTTAGGTCATTTTCGTCCACCCTAGGCTTATTCTTGTCCAATTAGGGTTTTTAACCAATCTTGTGCATCCAATAAGTTCATTTGTGTCATTGGATGAACATTTAGGTCATTTTCGTCCTCCCTAGGCTTATTCTTGTCCAATTAGGGTTTCTAACCAATCTTGTGCATCCAATAGGTGTGTTTGTGTCATTCGATGAACATTAAGGTCATTTTCATCCTCCCTAGTCTTATTCTTGTCCAATTAGGGTTTTAAGCAATCTTGTGCATCCAATAAGTTCATTTGTGTCATTGGATGAACATTTAGGTCATTTTCGTCCTCCCTAGGCTTATTTTTGTGCAATTAGGGTTTTTAACCAATCTTGTGCATCCAATAGGTGTGTTTGTGTCATTAGATGATCATTTAGCTCATTTTCATCCTCCCTAGGCTTATTGTTGTCCAATTAGGGTTTTTAACTAATCTTGTGCATCCAATAGGTGTGTTTGTGATATTGGATGAACATTTAGGTCATTTTCGTCCTCCCTAGTCTTATTCTTGTCCAATTAGGGTTTTAAGCCAATCTTGTGCATCCAATAGGTGTGTTTGTGTTATTTGATGAACATTTAGGTCATTTTCATCCTCCCTAGGCTTATTGTTGTCCAATTAGGGTTTTTAACCAATCTTGTGCATCCAATAGGTGTGTTTGTGTCATTGGATGAACATTTAGGTCATTTTCGTCCTCCCTAGTCTTATTCTTGTCCAATTAGGGTTTTAAGCAATCTTGTGCATCCAATAAGTTCATTTGTGCCATTGGATGAACATTTAGGTTATTTTCGTCCTCACTAGGCTTAGTTTTGTGCAATTAGGGTTTTTAACCAATTTTGTGCATCCAATAGGTGTGTTTGTGTCATTAGATGAACATTTAGGTCATTTTCATCCTCCCTAGGCTTATTGTTGTCCAATTAGGGTTTTTAACCAATCTTGTGCATCCAATAGGTGTGTTTGTGTCATTTGATGAACATTTATGTCATTCTCATCCTCCCTAGTCTTATTCTTGTCCAATTAGGGTTTAAAGCAATCTTGTGCATCCAATAAGTTCATTTGTGTCATTGGATTAAGATTTAAGTCATTTTCGTCCTCCCTAGTCTTATTCTTGTTCAATTAGGGTTTCTAACCAATCTTGTGCATCCAATAGGTGTGTTTGTGTCATTGGATGAACATTTAGGTCATTTTCGTCCTCCCTAGGCTTATTCTTGTCCAATTAGGGTTTTTAACCAATCTTGTGCATCCAATAAGTTCATTTGTGTCATTGGATGAACATTTAGGTCATTTTCGTCCTCCCTAGGCTTATTCTTGTCCAATTAGTGTTTTTAAGCAATCTTGTGCATCCAATAAGTTCATTTGTGTCATTGGATGAACATTTAGGTCATTTTCGTCCTCCCTAGGCTTATTCTTGTTCAATTAGGGTTTCTAACCAATCTTGTGCATCCAATAGGTGTGTTTGTGTCATTGGATGAACATTTAGGTCATTTTCGTCCTCCCTAGTCTTATTCTTGTCCAATTAGGGTTTTAAGCAATCTTGTGCATCCAATAAGTTCATTTGTGCCATTGGATGAACCTTTAGGTTATTTTCGTCCTCACTAGGCTTAGTTTTGTGCAATTAGGGTTTTTAACCAATTTTGTGCATCCAATAGGTGTGTTTGTGTCATTAGATGAACATTTAGGTCATTTTCATCCTCCCTAGGCTTATTGTTGTCCAATTAGGGTTTTTAACCAATCTTTTGCATCCAATAGGTGTGTTTGTGTCATTTGATGAACATTTATGTCATTCTCATCCTCCCTAGTCTTATTCTTGTCCAATTAGGGTTTAAAGCAATCTTGTGCATCCAATAAGTTCATTTGTGTCATTGGATTAAGATTTAAGTCATTTTCGTCCTCCCTAGGCTTATTCTTGTTCAATTAGGGTTTCTAACCAATCTTGTGCATCCAATAGGTGTGTTTGTGTCATTGGATGAACATTTAGGTCATTTTCGTCCTCCCTAGGCTTATTCTTGTCCAATTAGGGTTTTTAACCAATCTTGTGCATCCAATAAGTTCATTTGTGTCATTGGATGAACATTTAGGTCATTTTCGTCCTCCCAAGGCTTGTTCTTGTCCAATTAGGGTTTCTAACCAATCTTGTGCATCCAATAGGTGTGTTTGTGTCATTGGATGAACATTTAGGTCATTTTCGTCCTCCCTAGTCTTATTCTTGTCCAATTAGGGTTTTAAGCAATCTTGTGCATCCAATAAGTTCATTTGTGTCATTGGATGAACATTGAGGTCATTTTCGTCCTCTCTAGGCTTATTCTTGTCCAATTAGGGTTTCTAACGAATCTTGTGCATCCAATAGGTGTGTTTGTGTCATTGGATGAACATTTAGGTCATTTTCGTCCTCCTTAGGCTTATTCCTGTCCAATTCGGGTTTTTAACCAATCTTGTGCATCCAATAGGTTTGTTTGTGTCATTTGATGAACATTTAGGTCATTTTCGTCCTCCCTAGGTTTATTCTTGTCCAATTAGGGTTTTAAGCAATCTTGTGCATCCAAAAAGTTCATTTGTGTCATTGGATGAACATTTAGGTCATTTTCGTCCTCCCTAGGCTTATTGTTGTCCAATTAGGGTTTCTAACGAATCTTGTGCATCCAATAGGTGTGTTTGTGTCGTTGGATGAACATTTAGGTCATTTTCGTCCTCCCAAGGCTTATTCTTGTCCAATTAGGGTTTTTAACCAATCTTGTGCATCCAATAGGTGTGTTTGTGTCATTAGATGAACATTTAGGTCATTTTCATCCTCCCTAGGCTTATTCTTGTCCAATTAGGGTTTTTAACCAATCTTGTGCATCCAATAAGTTCATTTGTGTCATTGGATGTACATTTAGGTCATTTTCATCCTCCCTATGTTTATGCTTGTACAATTAGGGTTTTTAAGCTATCTTGTGCATCCAATAAGTTCATTTGTGTCATTGGATGAACATTTAGGTCATTTTCATCCTCCCTAGGCTTATTGTTGTCCAATTAGGGTTTCTAACGAATCTTGTGCATCCAATAGGTGTGTTTGTGTCATTGGATGAACATTTAGGTCATTTTCGTCCTCCCTAGGCTTATTCTTGTCCAATTAGGGTTTTTAACCAATCATGTGCATCCAATAGGTGTGTTTGTGTCATTTGATGAACATTTAGGTCATTTTAGTCCTCTTTAGGCTTATTCTTGTCCAATTAGTGTTTTTTACCAATCTTGTGCATCCAATAAGTTCATTTGTGTCATTAGATGAACATTTAGGTCATTTTCTTCCTCCCTAGGCTTATTTTTGTGCAATTAGGGTTTTTAACCAATCTTGTGCATCCAATAGGTGTGTTTGTGTCATTAGATGAACATTTAGGTCAGTTTCATCCTCCCTAGGCTTATTGTTGTCGAATTAGGGTTTTTAAGCTAATGTTGTGCATCCAATAGGTGTGTTTGTGTCATTTGATGAACATTTAGGTCATTTCCGTCCTCCCAAGGCTTATTCTTGTCCAATTAGGGTTTTCAACAATCTTGTGCATCCAATAAGTTCATTTGTGTCATTGGATGAACATTTAGGTCATTTTCGTCCACCCTAAGCTTATTCTGGTCCAATTAGGGTTTTTAACCAATCTTGTGCATCCAATAGGTGTGTTTGTGTCATTGGATAAACATCTAGGTCATTTTCATCCTCCCTAGGCTTATTCTTTTCCAATTAGTGTTTTTTACCAATCTTGTGCATCCAATAAGTTCATTTGTGTCATTGGATGTACATTTAGGTCATTTTCATCCTCCCTAGGCTTATTCTTGTCCAATTAGGGTTTTTAAGCTATCTTGTGCATCCAATAAGTTCATTTGTGTCATTGGATGAACGTTTAGGTCATTTTCATCCACCCTAGGCTTATTCTTGTCCAATTAGGGTTTTTAACCAATCTTGTGCATCCAATAAGTTCATTTGTGTCATTGGATGAACATTTAGGTCATTTTCGTCCTCCCTAGGCTTATTCTTGTCCAATTAGGGTTTCTAACCAATCTTGTGCATCCAATAGGTGTGTTTGTGTCATTGGATGAACATTTAGGTCATTTTCGTCCTCCCTAGTCTTATTCTTGTCCAATTAGGGTTTTAAGCAATCTTGTGCATCCAATAAGTTCATTTGTGTCATTGGATGAACTTTTAGGTCATTTTCGTCCTCCCTAGGCTTATTTTTGTGCAATTAGGGTTTTTAACCAATCTTGTGCATCCAATAGGTGTGTTTGTGTCATTAGATGAACATTTAGGTCATTTTCATCCTCCCTAGGCTTAGTGTTGTCCAATTAGGGTTTTTAACCAATCTTGTGCATCCAATAGGTGTGTTTGTGTCATTGGATGAACATTTAGGTCATTTTCGTCCTCCCTAGTCTTATTCTTGTCCAATTAGGGTTTTAAGCAATCTTGTGCATCCAATAAGTTCATTTGTGTCATTGGATGAACATTTAGGTCATTTTCGTCCTCCCTAGGCTTATTCTTGTCCAATTACGGTTTTTATCCAATCTTGTGCATCCAATAGGTGTGTATGTGTCATTGCATGAACATTTAGGTCATTTTCGTCCTCCCTAGTCTTATTCTTGTCCAATTAGGGTTTTAAGCAAACTTGTGCATCCAATAGGTGTGTTTGTGTCATTGGATGAACATTTAGGTCATTTTCGTCCTCCCTAGTCTTATTCTTGTCCAATTAGGGTTTTAAGCAATCTTGTGCATCCAATAAGTTCATTTGTGTCATTGGATGAACATTTAGGTCATTTTCGTTCTCCCAAGGCTTATTCTTGTCCAATTAGGGTTTTTAACCAATCTTGTGCATCCAATAAGTTCATTTGTGTCATTGGATGAACATTTAGGTCATTTTCGTCCTCCCTAGGCTTATTCTTGTCCAATTAGGGTTTTTAACCAATCTTGTGCATCCAATAAGTTCATTTGTGTCATTGGATGAACATTTAGGTCATTTTCGTCCTCCCTAGGCTTATTCTTGTTCAATTAGGGTTTCTAACCAATCTTGTGGATCCAATAGGTGTGTTTGTGTCATTGGATGAACATTTAGGTCATTTTCGTCCTCCCTAGTCTTATTCTTGTCCAATTAGGGTTTTAAGCAATCTTGTGCATCCAATAAGTTCATTTGTGTCATTGGATGAACATTTAGGTTATTTTCGTCCTCCCTAGGCTTAGTTTTGTGCAATTAGGATTTTTAACCAATCTTGTGCATCCAATAGGTGTGTTTGTGTCATTAGATGAACATTTAGGTCATTTTCATCCTCCTTAGGCTTATTGTTGTCCAATTAGGGTTTTTAACCAATCTTGTGCATCCAATAGGTGTGTTTGTGTCATTGGATGAACATTTAGGTCATTTTCGTCCTCCCTAGTCTTATTCTTGTCCAATTAGGGTTTTAAGCAATCTTGTGCATCCAATAAGTTCATTTGTGTCATTGGATGAACATTTAGGTCATTTTCGTCCTCTCGAGGCTTATTCTTGTCCAATTAGGGTTTCTAACAAATCTTGTGCATCCAATAGGTGTGTTTGTGTCATTGGATGAACATTTAGGTCATTTTCGTCCTCCCATGGCTTATTCATGTCCAATTAGGGTTTTTAACCAAAGTTGTGCATCCAATAGGTGTGTTTGTGTCATTGGATGAACATTTAGGTCATTTTCTTCCTCCCTAGGCTTATTCTTGTCCAATTAGGGTTTCTAACCAATCTTGTGCATCCAATAGGTGTGTTTGTGTCATTGGATGAACATTTAGGTCATTTTCGTCCTCCCTAGTCTTATTCTTGTCCATTTAGGGTTTTAAGCAATCTTGTGCATCCAATAAGTTCATTTGTGTCATTGGATGAACATTAAGGTCATTTTCGTCCTCCCTAGGCTTATTTTTGTGCAATTAGGGTTTTTAACCATTCTTGTGCATCCAATAGGTGTGTTTGTGTCATTAGATGATCATTTAGATCATTTTCATCCTCCCTAGGCTTATTGTTGTCCAATTAGGGTTTTTAACCAATCTTGTGCATCCAATAGGTGTGTTTGTGTTATTGGATGAACATTTAGGTCATTTTCGTCCTCCCTAGTCTTATTCTTGTCCAAATAGGGTTTTAAGCCAATCTTGTGCATCCAATTGGTGTGTTTGTGTTATTTGATGAACATTTAGGTCATTTTCATCCTCCCTAGGCTTATTGTTGTCCAATTAGGGTTTTTAACCAATCTTGTGCATCCAATAGGTGTGTTTGTGTCATTGGATGAACATTTAGGTCATTTTCGTCCTCCCTAGTCTTATTCTTGTCCAATTAGGGTTTTAAGCAATCTTGTGCATCCAATAGGTGTGTTTGTGTTATTTGATGAACATTTAGGTCATTTTCATCCTCCCTAGGCTTATTGTTGTCCAATTAGGGTTTTTAACCAATCTTGTGCATCCAATAGGTGTGTTTGTGTCATTGGATGAACATTTAGGTCATTTTCGTCCTCTCTAGTCTTATTCTTGTCCAATTAGGGTTTTAAGCCAATCTTGTGCATCCAATAGGTGTGTTTGTGTCATTTGATGAACATTTAGGTCATTTTCGTCCTCCCTAGGCTTATTCTTGTCCAATTAGGGTTTTTAACCAATCTTGTGCATCCAATAAGTTCATTTGTGTCATTGGATGAACATTTAGGTCATTTTCGTCCACCCTCGGCTTATTCTTGTCCAATTAGGGTTTTTAACCAATCTTGTGCATCCAATAAGTTCATTTGTGTCATTGGATGAACATTTAGGTCATTTTCGTCCTCCCTAGGCTTATTCTTGTCCAATTAGGGTTTTTAACCAATCTTGTGCATCCAATAAGTTCATTTGTGTCATTGGATAAATATTTAGGTCATTTTCGTCCACCCTAGGCTTATTCTTGTCCAATTAGGGTTTTTAACCAATCTTGTGCATCCAATAGGTGTGTTTGTGTCATTGGATGAACATTTAGGTCATTTTCGTCCTCCATAGGCTTATTCTTGTCCAATTAGGGTTTCTAACCAATCTTGTGCATCGAATAGGTGTACTTGTGTCATTGGATGAACATTTAGGTCATTTTCGTCCTCCCTAGGCTTATTCTTGTCCAATTAGGGTTTTTAACCAATCTTGTGCATCCAATAAGTTCATTTGTGTCATTGGATGAACATTTAGGTCATTTTCGTCCTCCCTAGGCATATTCTTGTCCAATTAGGGTTTTTAACCAATCTTGTGCATCCAATAGGTGTATTTGTGTCATTGGATGAACATTTAGGTCATTTTCGTCCTCCCTAGGCTTATTCTTGTCCAATTAGGGTTTTAAAGCAATCTTGTGCATGCAATACGTTCATTTGTGTCATTGGATGAACATTTAGGTCATTTTCGTCCTCGCTAGGCTTATTCTTGTCCAATTAGGGTTTCTAACCAATCTTGTGCATCCAATAGGTGTATTTGTGTCATTGGATGAACATTTAGGTCATTTTCGTCCTCCCTAGGCTTATTCTTGTCCAATTAAGGTTTTTAAGCAATCTTGTGCATCCAATAAGTTCATTTGTGTCATTGGATGAACATTTAGGTCATTTTCGTCCTCCCTAGGCATATTCTTGTCCAATTAGGGTTTTTAACCAATCTTGTGCATCCAATAGGTGTATTTGTGTCATTGGATGAACATTTAGGTCATTTTCGTCCTCCCTAGGATTATTCTGGTCCAATTACGGTTTTTAAGCAATCTTGGGCATCCAATAAGTTCATTTGTGTCAATGGATGAACATTTAGGTCATTTTCGTCCTCCCTAGGCTTATTCTTGTCCAATTATGGTTTTTAACCAATCTTGTGCATCCAATAAGTTCATTTGTGTCATTGGATGAACATTTAGGTCATTTTCGTCCTCTCTAGGCTTATTCTTGTCCAATTAGGGTTTTTAACCAATCTTGTGCATCCAATAGGTATGTTTGTGTCATTGGATGAACATTTAGGTCATTTTCGTCCTCCCTAGGCTTATTCTTGTCCAATTAGGGTTTTTAACCAATCTTGTGCATCCAATAAGTTCATTTGTGTCATTGGATGAACATTTAGGTCATTTTCGTCCTCCCTAGGCATATTCTTGTCCAATTAGGGTTTTTAATCAATCTTGTGCATCCAATAGGTGTCTTTGTGTCATTGGATGAACATTTAGGTCATTTTCGTCCTCCCTAGGCTTATTCTTGTCCAATTAGGGTTTTTAAGCAATCTTGTGCATCCAATAAGTTCATTTGTGTCATTGGATGAACATTTAGGTCATTTTCGTCCTCCCTAGGCTTATTCTTGTCCAATTAGGGTTTTTAACCGATCTTGTGCATCCAGTAGGTGTGTTTGTGTCATTGGATGAACATTTAGGTCATTTTCGTCCTCCCTAGGCTTATTCTTGTCCAATTAGGGTTTTTAACCAATCTTGTGCATCCAATAAGTTCATTTGTGTCATTGGATGAACATTTAGGTCATTTTCGTCCTCCCTAAGCTTATTCTTGTCCAATAAGGGTTTTTAAGCAATCTTGTGCATCCAATAAGTTCATTTGTGTCATTGGATGAACATTTAGGTCATTTTCGTCCTCCCTAGGCTTATTCTTGTTCAATTAGGGTTTTTAACCAATCTTGTGCATCCAATAGGTGTGTTTGTGTCATTGGATGAACATTTAGGTCATTTTCGTCCTCCCTAGTCTTATTCTTGTCCAATTAGGGTTTTAAGCAATCTTGTGCATCCAATAAGTTCATTTGTGTCATTGGATGAACATTGAGGTCATTTTCGTCCTCTCTAGGCTTATTCTTGTCCAATTAGGGTTTCTAACGAATCTTGTGCATCCAATAGGTGTGTTTGTGTCATTGGATGAACATTTAGGTCATTTTCGTCCTCCTTAGGCTTATTCCTGTCCAATTCGGGTTTTTAACCAATCTTGTGCATCCAATAGGTTTGTTTGTGTCATTTGATGAACATTTAGGTCATTTTCGTCCTCCCTAGGTTTATTCTTGTCCAATTAGGGTTTTAAGCAATCTTGTGCATCCAAAAAGTTCATTTGTGTCATTGGATGAACATTTAGGTCATTTTCGTCCTCCCTAGGCTTATTGTTGTCCAATTAGGGTTTCTAACGAATCTTGTGCATCCAATAGGTGTGTTTGTGTCGTTGGATGAACATTTAGGTCATTTTCGTCCTCCCAAGGCTTATTCTTGTCCAATTATGGTTTTTAACCAATCTTGTGCATCCAATAGGTGTGTTTGTGTCATTAGATGAATATTTAGGTCATTTTCATCCTCCCTAGGCTTATTCTTGTCCAATTAGGGTTTTTAACCAATCTTGTGCATCCAATAAGTTCATTTGTGTCATTGGATGTACATTTAGGTCATTTTCATCCTCCCTATGTTTATGCTTGTACAATTAGGGTTTTTAAGCTATCTTGTGCATCCAATAAGTTCATTTGTGTCATTGGATGAACATTTAGGTCATTTTCATCCTCCCTAGGCTTATTGTTGATCAGTTAGGGTTTCTAACGAATCTTGTGCATCCAATAGGTGTGTTTGTGTCATTGGATGAACATTTAGGTCATTTTCGTCCTCCCTAGGCTTATTCTTGTCCAATTAGGGTTTTTAACCAATCATGTGCATCCAATAGGTGTGTTTGTGTCATTTGATGAACATTTAGGTCATTTCCGTCCTCCCAAGGCTTATTCTTGTCCAATTAGGGTTTTCAACAATCTTGTGCATCCAATAAGTTCATTTGTGTCATTGGATGAACATTTAGGTCATTTTCGTCCACCCTAAGCTTATTCTGGTCCAATTAGGGTTTTTAACCAATCTTGTGCATCCAATAGGTGTGTTTGTGTCATTGGATAAACATCTAGGTCATTTTCATCCTCCCTAGGCTTATTCTTGTCCAATTAGTGTTTTTTACCAATCTTGTGCATCCAATAAGTTCATTTGTGTCATTGGATGTACATTTAGGTCATTTTCATCATCCCTAGGCTTATTCTTGTCCAATTAGGGTTTTTAAGCTATCTTGTGCATCCAATAGGTGTGTTTGTGTCATTTGATGAACATTTAGGTCATTTCCGTCCTCCCAAGGCTTATTCTTGTCCAATTAGGGTTTTCAACAATCTTGTGCATCCAATAAGTTCATTTGTGTCATTGGATGAACATTTAGGTCATTTTCGTCCACCCTAAGCTTATTCTGGTCCAATTAGGGTTTTTAACCAATCTTGTGCATCCAATAGGTGTGTTTGTGTCATTGGATAAACATCTAGGTCATTTTCATCCTCCCTAGGCTTATTCTTGTCCAATTAGTGTTTTTTACCAATCTTGTGCATCCAATAAGTTCATTTGTGTCATTGGATGTACATTTAGGTCATTTTCATCCTCCCTAGGCTTATTCTTGTCCAATTAGGGTTTTTAAGCTATCTTGTGCATCCAATAAGTTCATTTGTGTCATTGGATGAACATTTAGGTCATTTTCGCCCTCCCTAGGCTTATTCTTGTCCAATTAGGGTTTTTAACCAATCTTGTGCATCCAATAGGTGCGTTTGTGTCATTGGAGGAACACTTAAGTCATTTTTGTCCTCCCTAGGCTTATTCTTGTCCAATTAGGGTTTTTAACCAATCTTGTGCATCCAATAAGTTCATTTGTGTCATTGGATGAACATTTAGGTAATTTTGGTCCTCCCTAGGCTTATTTTTGTGCAATTAGGGTTATAACCAATCTTGTGCATCCAATAGGTGTGCTTGCGTCATTAGATGAATATTTAGGTCATTTTCATCCTCCCTAGGCTTATTGTTGTCCAATTAGGGTTTTTAACCAATCTTGTGCATCCAATATGTGTGTTTGTGTCATTTGATGAACATTTAGGTCATTTTCGTCCTCCCAAGACTTATTCTTGTCCAATTAGGGTTTTAAGCAATCTTGTGCATCCAATAAGTTCATTTGTGTCATTGGATTAACATTTAAGTCATTTTCGTCCTCCCTAGGTTTATTCTTGTCCAATTCGGGTTTATAACCAATCTTGTGCATCCAATAGGTGTGTTTGTGTCATTTGATGAACATTTAAGTCATTTTCCTCCTCCCTAGGCTTATTCTTGTCCAATTAGGGTTTTTAACCAATCTTGTGCATCCAATAAGTTCATTTGTGTCATTGGATGTACATTTAGGTCATTTTCATCCTCCCTATGTTTATGCTTGTCCAATTAGGGTTTTTAAGCTATCTTGTGCATCCAATAAGTTCATTTGTGTCATTGGATGAACATTTAGGTCATTTTCATCCTCCCTAGGCTTATTGTTGTCCAATTAGGGTTTCTAACGAATCTTGTGCATCCAATAGGTGTGTTTGTGTCATTGGATGAACATTTAGGTCATTTTCGTCCTCCCTAGGCTTATTCTTGTCCAATTAGGGTTTTTAACCAATCTTGTGCATCCAATAGGTGTGTTTGTGTCATTTGATGAACATTTAGGTCATTTTAGTCCTCCCTAGGCTTATTCTTGTCCAATTAGGGTTTTTAACCAATCTTGTGCATCCAATAAGTTCATTTGTGTCATTGGATAAACATTTAGGTCATTTTCGTCCTCCCTAGTCTTATTCTTGTCCAATTAGGGTTTTAAGCCAATCTTGTGCATCCAATAGGTGTGTTTGTGTCATTTGATGAACATTAAGCTCATTTTCGTCCTCCCAAGGCTTATTCTTGTCTAATTAGGGTTTTAAGCAATCTTGTTCATCCAATAAGTTCATTTTTGTCATTGAATTAAGATTTAAGTCATTTTCATCCTCCCTAGGCTTATTCTTGTCCAGTTAGGGTTTTAACCAATCTTGTGCATCCAATAGGTGTGTTTGTGTCATTGGATGAACATCTAGGTCATTTTCGTCCTCCCTAGGCTTATTCTTGTCCAATTAGGGTTTTTAACCAATCTTGTGCATCCAATAGGTGTGTTTGTGTCATTGGATGAACATCTAGGTCATTTTCGTTCTCCCTAGGCTTATTCTTGTCCAATTAGGGTTTTTAACCAATCTTGTGCATCCAATAGGTGTGTTTGTGTCATTTGATGAACATTTAGGTCATTTCCGTCCTCCCAAGGCTTATTCTTGTCCAATTAGGGTTTTAAACAATCTTGTGCATCCAATAAGTTCATTTGTGTCATTGGATGAACATTTAGGTCATTTTCGTCCACCCTAAGCTTATTCTGGTCCAATTAGGGTTTTTAACCAATCTTGTGCATCCAATAGGTGTGTTTGTGTCATTGGATAAACATTTAGGTCATTTTCATCCTCCCTAGGCTTATTCTTGTCCAATTAGTGTTTTTTACCAATCTTGTGCATCCATTAAGTTCATTTGTGTCATTGGATGTACATTTAGGTCATTTTCATCCTCCCTAGGCTTATTCTTGTCCATTTAGGGTTTTTATGCTATCTTGTGCATCCAATAAGTTCATTTGTGTCATTGGATGAACATTAAGGTCATTTTCGTCCACCCTAGACTTATTCTTGTCGAATTAGGGTTTTTAACCAATCTTGTGCATCCAATAAGTTAATTTGTGTCATTGGATGAACATTTAGGTCAATTCCGTCCACCCTAGGCTTATTCTTGTCCAATTAGG